>JAPQRQ010000002.1:6975798-7007497 GCA_037367365.1 Apogon talboti
ATAAGCATTTTCAGTTGAATAACCTCTCATGTCTGTTTCTGCATGTGAAATTTGACACCATGGTAAAACGGCCCTTTTGTTCATCTGTTGCTAGGTAACCCACTTCAACGATGATTCTATGATATTGTATTCCAAAATTACTAATATCTTCCAAAATGTTGGTCCTATCAACCTGCTGTTTTAGCTACTCTTCCTTGACCAAAAATACGTAAGTATGCCAAACTGCAGCAGTCAGCTCTTTCCAGATTTTGTGTGATGCCCGAGACACACACAGACACAGAATCCACTTCCCATTTATATTATAAACCAATTTTAATTTATATAGATATCAAACAGTGTTGTGGCTACTGCTACTGCTACTACTGCTAGAGGGTTTCCAAGAGTTTATTTAGCTTATTTAAGAAACAGGGGGTTTTCTTTCACAAAGGAACATTTCATCCATGAGCATATCAAATACTCAACACATTTGAAACACATTTGGAAATAGCTGCTACATAGTTTTTTACTGGACAGAAGATTAATGAAAAATTGTAATTTTGGAAATATTAAGTAACTAAGGGTGTCAAGCAAATGTTGTGGAATAAAAGGTATAATGTTTGCCTCTGAGGTGTAATGATACAGAAGTCTAAAAAGATGAGAAGTGATGTCTGATGACTGGCTATTATTCATAGACCTGAGCATTAAAGGAAAAAAAACAGTTGCCGTTTATATTAAAATGTGGGTTTTTAATATATTAGGTTAAAGTCATTTAATATAATTGGTTAGGGTTAAATATTTTTGCCGCAGTGATCAATAACAGTGTTCAATGTTTTTTAAGTTTTTTTGGACCTGAATTCCAGATGCCACAAAGGTAAGTTGTGGAATAAGATGCAAAATGAGATATTTTTACAGGCTGTATCATCAGAAAAACTGTGTAAGCATGCATTAGTTAACCCAGCTACAGTATTTTTTAGGTTAATTTTGTTCTAGTTCACCTTTCAGTGTGAAGCCATTATGTGCTTCCACAGTTTTCCCATAATATAGCTTTTAAGTATTTTAAGAATTATTCATTTGAGGATGAACAAGTTCCCTCATGGAATACGAAACCCTCCATGATCAAAAATAGTGCCTTAATCTCATTATTCAAATCTAGACTCAAATGATTTCTGCTAAAGAAGTAATAATTTCACTATGCTGTTCATTTTAAACATTTTTCATGATTGTGAAAATGAAATCCTATATGAAGATGTGTATATACGGTATGTTACTTTGGAGATAAGATGTGTATACAGTTAATGTATATATGCATGTATGTAAATGGAATATGTGGAGTGTGTGTGTATATATATATATACCATATATATATTCTGCATATGAAATTTGACACCATGGCAATGTGGCCCTTTTGTTTATCTGTTGCTAGGTAATCCACTTCAATGATGATTGTACGATATTGTACTCCAAAATTACTACTATCTTCCAAAATATTGGTCCTATCAACTTGCCGTTTTCACTAGTCTCTTCCTTGAGCAAAAATATGTAACTATGCCATTTATAAGTCTTTATAAGTCTTGATTGTTTTCACAGCAATAACATTTTGTATTTATTCTGTATACTTGTGATTTTTAAAACCTACATGTGAAGCCAAAGACAAATTTCCACATCTGTGGACAGTAAAGTGATTATTATTATTATTATTATTATTATTATTATTATTATTGCTATTCTTTCCTCACGCAGGACAGTTACATATTTTACAGCCGGCTCGTTGAGTCTGAAACATAAAGAAGCACACAGACAACAGGGTTTTAAGTTGCCTTTCTAGCCAATCAGAGGCAAGAGAGGCGGTAGCTTCCCCTACCCTCCTGCGTTTAGCAAATTCGCCCGCCGGTTGAACTAAAGATTTCCCACATGTCGTGAAGGCGGCATGGACGTGATCCTTTGTGAGCCAATGTAGGAGGTGCTTTTTTCAAGCAGGCCAATCACAGAGCGCTACGTCTTACGAAGGCGAGTGACTCAAACGGCCCGCCCTGACGCCGTTCATTGAAGAAGAAGGAGAGAGACTTTCTGTGTGCTCCGCTCTCGGAACAAATTCGATCATGACGGCCAAACTTTGTAAGCTTTTTGTTGGCGGTCTGAACGTGGAGACCACGGACGATGGCCTCCGAAAGTATTTCGAGCAGTACGGGTCGCTCACGGACTGCGTTGTGGTCATGAACCCACAGCTAGGCCGGTCCCGCTGTTTCGGCTTCATAACCTACTCGAAGCCGGAGGAGGCCGACACAGCAATGGCGTCTAAGCCACATGTCGTCGAAGGCAATAACGTGGAATTGAAACGGGCCATCGCACGAGAGGATGCGAATAACCCAGATGTGCTGGCCAACGTGAAGAAAATCTTCGTGGGCGGCGTGAAAGACCACATCGAGGCGGATAACCTGACCGAGTACTTCTCCCAGTTCGGCGTGGTGGAGAAGGCCGAGATCATCTCAGACAAACAGACCGGCAGGAAGAGAGGCTTCGGCTTTGTCTACTTCGAGGACAACGACTCCGCCACCAAAGCGGTGCTCAACAAATTCCACACCATCGAGGGGAACAAGGTGGAGGTGAAGAAAGCCCAGACCAAGCAGGAGATGTCTGCCAGCGGGCGGGGAGGAAGAGGTCGGGGGAGAGGGATGCAGAACTATGGCGGCGGAAGAGGGGGTGGCTACGGAGGAGGCTACGGCGGCAATTACGGAGGCGGCTACGGCGGCGGCTACGGTGGGGGATACAACAACGGCGGCGGCGGAGGCTACGGGGGATACGGCGGCTACGATGAATACGACAACCAGATGGGGGGTGGATACAGCAATGGGGACTTTGGGGACGGCTATGGACAGCAGCACTCCAACTATGGTGCAATGAAGGGGGGCAACTATTCCTACAGGAGCGGGGCTCCGTACTCCAGAGGAGGCGGCGGCGGCGGCTACAGCCGGGGTGGGGGGTTCGCAGGGGGCTATTAGAGCCTCCATTTTGGGTTTGATATGTTATGGGGGGGAAATTCTGATTACACGGACTTGACTTACACACATTACACAATCCCAGGTGGGAAGAGGGGTCCTGTAGTTCAGAGCCCATCACCCACGCGGAATGAATGAGACTGTCTTCTGGATCCTGGCAGCCCTCACCGGGACCCCCTCCCCCATCTGTCCTCCTATTCCACACATTATGGACTTTATTACTAAGATTTGTGTACCATTGAATTATACTTTGTTGTGTTTGGGAAAGACTTGTTTTGAACCATTTGTAAATCAGTGTCAGTCATAGCTTCTCGACTCGATTTGAGGTTGTCTCTGTTTGCAAACCAGTTTGACTCGTCTGTTAATTTTGCATCGTGAACTCAGGGTTTTTAGGGATGTTGGTGGCAGTGTCAGGCTGCACGGGACTCGAGTGCTTGAGTTTCTTGATCTGAAACACTTTCGTGACAAAGTATTTTTTTTTTTTTTAATGTCTCGTTCAATAAATGGAAATTACTTTCCCGTCCCATTTACAGGCTTTTGTTCAGATCCATGTGTTGAGTTCACACTGTTTTGTTCTGCTTTTATTAAAGTTTTTAATGTTTTGAAAATTAACATTTGTTGTAGTCTTAATTCACCTCGAGGTGTGTAGGTTTAATACCAGCATGCATTAAATAAAAAATGCAGTATTTCAGTTTCAGTACCTGAGATTTTTACAACCACAGTAGTTCATTAAACTACCACCAGGAGGCTCTGTTGCATTCAGTATTAAAAAATCACCGGCCATTTTATTCAGGCATTGATCATTTGATTCCATTTACGTTTAACTAATATAATTATCATGTTAAGACTTTGTTAAATGCAAACAGTAAAATTTCAACCGAGCCTCCTACTTTTAAACAAACTGAATTTTTCTAAGAATTTCTTACATTTCCATCTGAGTTTAACAGTACTAATGTATACACTTAAGTGTTACTGAATGTATTGTTTTGTTAAAATACAAACTTTAATATTATGGATAAACGCTACATCACACCAAATCTGCACTCCTGTTTTCATCCCATAGTGTTTTTATTAAATGTGTTTCAATGATGTCGGATTAATGTTAATGAGCAGTCTGGTTATAATTGCTATTTTTGTCCAAAACGGATGCACAGAGGGTTGAAGATTCTCAAAGCAGAGAGGGAATAAAAGCATAGGCTCTCTGACACTGTTTTTATTCATTGTTTTCTGGTCATTTTGTTTTTGACACGGACTCAGTTTCATCTAAAAATCATTTGTCTCCAGTGTGACTGTTAGTCTGATAGTAATGTTTGGGAATTTGAAGATCCATAAAGACTAGAAATCTGCATTTCAAGCTTTTCTAAAAAAAAAAAAAAAAAGCAGGATTTTTCATATATGCTTTCTAGAATTGCATGTTCTTATTGGTCTGATAATTGTAGTCAAATCATTGAATCCTTTCTGTGTAAATGCATTTATTTTCTGTCAGCAAAATTATTGCGTAAGCATTTACAATCTGTACATTTTGAGTAAAATGCATTAAATAAAGCTGTGATTTGTGACATGTACATCTCTTCAAAATGGCTGCTTGAGGGAAGTTATTTATTTATGAACAAGTTTATTCATGAATTACATATAAATCATGATTTTGTCATGATAGTCTGTCATTTTTTGTATGGTTTATCCCTAGTAAAAAGGTACAAACACAAGAAAAAAGGCTGCAAATAAGCTCAGTGTCCTACCTGCATTACCTGAATGCATTGTCTGTAGTTAAAACTTTTTTTCATTTTAATTTCCCTTTATTTATTCTGTGCTTATAGTTTTCAGTCAAGTATCTTATACAAAAGCTCTAAATCAGGGATGTCAGACTCATTTTAGTTCAGGGGCCACAAGTGAGCTAGACCAGTAAAATACCATAATAACCTATAAATAATCTCAACTCCAAACTTCACTATGTCTTAGAGTGACAGAAGTAAAATTACATAATGAAAATGTTTACATCTACAAACTATCCATTAAAAAATGTGAATGACGTAAACAGCCTGAAATTTCTCAAGAAACATAAGTGCAATTTTAACAATATTATTCCTCAGCTTATTTATACAAGTGCGTTAAAATTTACAGATCACAGTGGACCCACAAAGGCACAAAACATTTGGTAACAGGCACAATATTGGTAAAATTGCACTTAAAGCATTTCATGTTCATATTTGTTCGGGATAGTTGAATTAATGGTTTGTACATGTAAACATTTTCATTGAATTTACATCTTTACACAAAAACCAAGTGAAAGATTTGGAGTTCAGTATTTATAGGTCATAGGTCATAGTATGGTAGTATTTTACTGATCAGCTCCACTTGAGGTTGAATTGGCCTGTATGCATTCAATCCAACCCATGGGCCGGACTGGACCCTTTGACGGACCGGTTTTGGTCGCGGGCCTTAAGTTTGACGCACCTGGTCTAAACTATCGATTTTTGTCGTATTTGTTTATTTATTTGTACATTTGTGAGTTGTGTTCAAGCCACGTTTCATTTCATTATCTTTTTAACTGAACGAGCATGTGACGACTGAATAACCCGAGTGACACATCTTTTCAACACAGGATCTCTACGTGGATGTGCGGCGCTCATGCCCGCTGTGGGCTCTGACTCCGTGAGGATGGACGGTGCGTCGTTGGGGTGAGTTGGCTTGGCAGTGGGGATTACTTTGTTAAGCTGTGATTCAGGCTGTTTCTACATGTGCTGGATAACATTTTATCCGGTATGACCCGCGGACCGGGACTTCCTCCTCGGACTCATCGTGCTAACCCCGGTCACTAGCTCCATAAGTTAGCTAGCACCATCCGCTGCTCAGCTGCGGTTTGTTGCTAATCAAACTCCGAGTTAACATTTGACAACTGTCACTAAGTCGCTGCTTTTATACAGCGAAGTGAGTCCGGAATGATTTTTTTTCCTCATGAATTTAATTACACTGTATGTTTTAAATTATAATAGATAACCGCTATAACAGTTAACGATATGCTGCTGTTAGCGGTGAAGTTAAATGATTAGCATTGCTAAGAGCTAGCTGACTTGACACAACAAACTCAAAACAATTTATTTTGTCATGATCTTTGTGATATTTCCCCACAGGAATGTGATGTATTTTTTTAGTTACTTGTCAAAGTCATCAATCCACACTGTGATTTGCTACCGCTCTGACTTTGTTGTGTCCTGAATAGATATATACATTCCCACTGGTTCTAAATGGTGTATCATTAGCTACATCGTTAAAATTCATTTTACCAATTCCTAAACTTTGGGATATTGATACTATAAACTCTACATACATGCTCGATTGATCTGGTCTGACAACGTGAAAAACAAAGCCAAACAAACATCCTTAATCCTCTGTTCTAATGTCAGGTTTTGTGTTTACTTTGTGCCACCTGCGTTCATCTCCATCTGTGAATAATGACATATAACACCTCGAATACACAGTGATCCTCATCATGAAAATACCCGATTCTATAGTCATTTAGGGAAGCTACCTGCTTAGTATTTTAACTTTATAAATGATGCATGTGGGGTTTGTGATTTGGGTGGAATCATGTCCATAGCTGATATAGGGACCCCATTACAAAAAAATAAGCAGATAACGGACACAGTCAGTTACCAATGTACAATTGAGTCTTTAAAAGTAACATAACCATAACTGTAAGTCTCTCAGATTAATTTGCAGCTTTTTCCTAATTGTCTTTCCCAGCCAAAGGTGTTAACATGACAGATATGTCATTAATACTAGAAAAGTAGCAACTCTTGAATTAATTTCCAGGTTTTTTTTCCACTGTAATAGTACCCAAGCCAAATTAATCTCCATTCAATGTGGAGATAATGGAAACTAATACTTTTTTCGAAGATCTATGTGGTTTCCAGTAGGCTACTTTTGTAAGTTATGTCTCTGCCAGTTATGGTAATGGTAACTTTCCAGCATTATATGAAGTTCAATAATTGTATTGAAACGTATAAACTTTTCTAGGTGTTGGATTCCTAAAATACGCTCCTGTGTGCCTAAGACGTCCTATAAACTTAATGTCAATGCTGATGTGAATCATTTTGGAATATAACTACAGCAGGTGTTCACAGCTTTGTGGAATAGTGATTGATGTAGAAAACATAAATTCATTTTAATAATTTCAAGCCCTCTGAAAACTAAAAGAAAATGTTGTGTTGTATTGTTTGTCATATTTGTTAGTACAAACATTAAATTCAGTCTAAAGTGTCACACTCTGTCTACTCTGACTTCTGTTCGACTGATTTTCATCTTGAGTGAGCTCTATAAAATTACACTTTTAGATTGATGTTTGATGCATGAATGGATGAAGTTCTTGCTGTGAAGCAGCATCCCAGTTCCATGACAACTGAAGCAGATTACCCTGAAAAACCTAGGATTATGAAGGGAGGTGGGGACAGTGGCGGCATACGTCATACGAGTGTTTAAATATAGATGGACCCGGTAGACGGTGAGACAGACCTTCATTTCATTCCACTGAGGTGAAACTGTAACAAAGACACAGAGGGCATTTACTAAGGACACAAGTGAACACAGTTAAAGAACCCCTTTCATCAGTGTGGTCATTAGCTGGTTTTATCAGGATAGTCTCACAGGCCTTAACCTAGAAGGAGCCTCTCTAACTTCAGTATGTCCATCTACACTCATTAATCCATCACTTGTTGTGAGGATTCTGTTGGTGTCTGTGAATTGGCTCAGTAAGAGTCTGGTCTTGACCAGCTCTAAATGTAAAGTGTCATGAGATAACTTTTGTTATGATTTGGCGCTATATAAATAAAATTTGGTTTGATTTGTTCCAGAGTGGAGGCCACACCGGCCTCACCACGTCCAAACTGTACCACGGACTCGGAGGAGGACACGGTGAATGGAGGGATGCTCACCTTTAACCAGACGCACATGAGGAAAGCCTTCCAGTTGATGAACGACCTGAGAAGGTGTGTACACATGAGTTAGTGACGATAACTGCTGTGAGCTCAGCTGAATGAGGCAAATGTGCATTATGGGTCTGCGTTATATTAGTCTTGTTACTGTGCAGTATTAGTTTGGGTTTTCATTGAGGAGGCTGTGGTGAGTTTAGCAGGTAAATGTAACGTTTGACATCGGCAGTAATCCTTCATCCTAAAGATGGGTGTCAAGACGTCATTGCAGCCTTTCTGATTCAGTACTGTGATGATGTAATGGAAAAAACCTACAAAAAAATGTATAGATACAGACCTACCCTTAGAAACATGGTACTGTCTATAAGGAGTATTACAAGAAGACATTACTACTGAGAGGCTCCTTCTAATTGATGATAATAACACAATTCTGGTCCATTGTTACTCAATGGACGGAAACGATTAAGGATGTTTACTATGTGGACATTGATACCACATGGTTGCAAAATGCAAAGAGCATGCACATTTTTCTCTTTGTTTGGTTCTCTCATGCACATGCAAACTGTTTTTTAATCTCACTAAAACTGAGATTTCTTAAATTAATCTCTGAAAGTGAAGATGTTTAAAGACTCCAGTTTGTGTGACACATGAAGAGGTTGGAAAATTATGGCATCACACCCATCAGTTATGCATGTGTCATATTGTCTCAAAGATTCCATCACAGACTGGAGATGAATTCAGTAATTATCTAGAATTAGAGAGAAGTTCAATATTTATTAGTGATATAGCCTTCATGGAAACAATATCCACCACATGCTTTCTAGAGGAATATCAAATTAAGTCTTTGTGTTTTATTATTATTTTTACATACCTCTCTTTACACAAGTTAATTATGTACAATATCACTATCTCCATTTGTACAGGCCTTGTAGTTCCCACTTAGAAGTTTTCTTAGTATATTGTAATTATGAGTATTTTGCAGGTTAATTCAATTGCATGTTTGTGTTGCTAAATCTTTATGTATATGAAGTTATTTGATATTTACATTAAAATCAGGATCAATAAAATATTCATCCATCTCAGTCACATGATTAAATATACTGCATACGTTCTGTTTCTTGTCATATCCCAGTAAAAAGTTGCTGTGTGACGTCCAGCTGGTGGCAGGCAGCGTTGAAGTGCCGGCTCACAGGGTCGTCCTGGCGTCGTGCAGTCCCTACTTCTGTGCCATGTTCACAGGTAAGCATCGAACCAAATACGTCATGTGTGATCCGTGAGCTCAGTTGTGTGCACGGTTTGACGATGAACTGCGTCTTTGTCGACAGGTGATATGAGCGAAAGCAAAGCTCATCAGGTGGAGATCAGAGAGGTGGACGGACAGACCCTGAAAAAACTCATCGAGTACATCTACACCGCTGAGATTGAAGTCACAGAAGACAATGTCCAGGTGAGAGTCTGACCGAGTAGGAGAATATGTTCCAGAGGGGGTTGAATGTTAGCCTTTGAACCTTCCCTCTCCAATGATTTCAGATTTATACACGCAAACACAAGTGAAAAGTGAAACCAAAAGAATCTGTGCTCATATTTGTCGCAATGTAAATGTCTGTTGTTGTGAAAGATCAAAAAAACTTCTCAATATCCAATGACTAAAGACATTTTCAGCCCATATTTACCACAGTATGTGTTGAAAATTCTAAACTTGTACTTTAATACATTATACTTCAAAGAATGAATGTAAAAGAGAATAATATAGTCTGTTAAAGTAGACCTGTAGAACCATAGTAGTAAAGTGATGGGGATAAAAGCAGTGAAACCAAGACATGTTGAAGGAAACACTAGAGTTAGACTGATAAATTGGTGCTAGTAGGACATTTTATGAAGTATCAGTATTGGCAAAAGTTGCTTCCAATAGTTAATGTTATGCTTCTCAAATGGAAATATGAACTTAACAGGAAAACAACTGGAGGGCAGGAACTATATCAGCGTTTTTCCGCTTCTAGCTATTGTTCTGATATCGGCCTTTAGAAAACCAGTATTGACCTCTAGAAAAAAACATAGGAAAACACTACTGTCACCAAGTGTTTGCTCCTGGAGGATTGTGTTGTGTTTCTGTAAATTAGCTTGAGAGTCTGGTTTTGACCAGCTCTGTATGTGAAGTGCCATGAGATAACTTCTGTTTTGATTTGGCGCTATATAAATAAAATTTGATTTGATAAGTAAACATTGAAAAACACAACATTTAGATGGTTTTATTTACCAGGATGGCAGTATGGAGATGAGACTGGAAAAGATGACATGGTATAAAGCCTTTCTGATTTAGTAATAATGCTACTAATAACAGTGTTCCTCATTTCACATATTTGGTCTGTCCCTTCAATTTCAGAGTAGATCTCCCTGAGAAGCAGATGATTACCACAGTTGATGTTAAAGCTGGTAACGACTGTGAGGCATGGTTTGCAGTGAAAACACTCCAGACTGGTTTGTTTCTGTGCCATTAACTCTTAGTGTCTGCACGGCTTTGAGCCCAGGGATGGATAAATGCAACAGAAACAAGCCGCAGGCAGGACGCTTCCTCTGATTATTAGCACAGGAAGTGTGCATGGAGAGACGCAGGAAATCCTCCCACTGTTAGCAGCGTGCCTGCCTGATTGGCTCCTGAATGCAAGTTTCGTTTTCAGTCGAACCCTCATTTTGTTGTAAACCAGTTTTCTTCATTTGTCTGTGGCGTTGGCGCTGTCGTCAGTCCAGTGTGTATTCGTGTGACACAGCTGCTGTAAACCGACTTGCACCGGGCCTGATGTTCTCTTTTATTAGACATAAGGCTTGAGGGCAGATGTGCACACATGACACACTCGCAATACACACTGAGACCGACAGGGAACGTCTCCCTGACCCAGTTAAGATAATGTGTCAGGATCTATCAAAAGACTAGCATTGTCTGTTAGTGACACACTTTATACACAGACTGACAAACTGCCTGCTGAGTTAATTCACTAACAGGATTAGACAGGACTGAACACTACAGATGGAATAACATATTAACAAAATGGACAAAACAGGATCATATTCATATAATGTAACATAGTTAAAGAGTGATTGTCCAGCATAATGGCACATTAAATAAAACCTGCATGTATGAATGTGACAGCCTCTTATGTTTGTGTTCAGTCTGCTTATACACCTAAAATAAACACATCAGTTTCTGTTTAGGCAGTGAAACATCTGGAGTGTACGATCACTTGACTGTGAAGACCACAAACAGGCTAAAAAAAATAAACATCTGTGGTGCAGTGATATCTAGGATTCAGTGATACTGACCTAATCCAGACAGTGGACTCATGATCCCATTTGTTTATATAGGGGTGAAGACCCACCCCCTCCAGTTATTCCCATGGGAACTTATTTCGGAAAAAACTGTTGATAGTGAGATAAAAATGTATGTAATCCCGTTTGAATTATTCCATCATTTACACTTATGACGTTTGTCATTTTAAAATATGATTTTACAAGTTAAAGTCTAAATAGAAGTACATGTAAAAGAAGAATGACACTTGAAAGCTGTGGAAGTGATGCAATTGTAGCTTTCTTAACTGATCAGAGACAGTGAAGATGTCTTTGATTGTTTGTCTTTGATTTTCACCTTTTTAAAAATATTTTTCTCCCACATTTTTCTTTTATTTTTCTTGAAGAGAAAAGTGAAGCATTCCTAAAAAATGGTTATTTTGGTACAATCTGCCTTTCTTAGCGTGTAAAATTCTGTTTTAAATGGGCAAAAATCCTGTGTAATTGATGGCAATATTTTAAATGTTTAAAAAAAATGGTCTCTCACCACTGACCTTATGTTTTTTTCTGAAATAAGTTGCCATGGAGCATAGTGGAAATGTCAGGACTTCACCTCTACATAACCATTACAAATCCCAGTACTGACCACAAAAATCACATCACAGCATGGATTTTTCACAGAATTGTGCCGCTGTACAGATGTGTCTTAGCAGATACAGTTTCAGTAACAGTATGGAGCACATTATACACCTATAAACATAAGTATCAGTTTAATTGTACAATATATTTGCAATGTTTTCATTACTTTACTTGACTAAATCTAGACCGAAGGCTCTGGCACAACATCACCTACTTCCAAGGTGCATGGAGAAGGAGAATAACTATCTACAGATCAGGATCTCCAGCAGTATTTGTTGTATAGGAGAACTTGGTTTCATTTTAAATATAGATGTCTGAACAAGTTAGTCAATATTTAGAATGAAATGAAGTGCTAGAGTTCTCGACCTGTCACCTTATCGATGTTCTGTTCATTCTGCAGGCTCCTTTGTCACATACAGTAACACTTTGTCACAGATCATGAGTGTTGCTGGTTTACTGCTGCCTAGTGTTTGACTATGGAGTTCTTTTTTTAACATGTTGGTGTGGCCCATTAAAATAACAGTCGCACAATAACACAAATAACCTGACCATAAGAGGCAGTTTCCGAAAAGACTTAAAGAACCTGAAGCTAACGCACAGTTTTATGCAAATGAGTGAATTCCATGTTCGGTTTTTGGAGATGTGTGCGTCCTCTTCGCAGGTTTTGCTCCCAGCAGCCAGCCTCCTCCAGCTGATGGACGTCCGACAGGTTTGTTGTGAGTTCTTGCAATCACAGCTTCATCCCACCAACTGTCTGGGTATCAGAGCCTTCGCTGACCTGCATACATGCACACAACTTCTCAACCAGGCCCACGCATACGCTGGTAAGCATCGCGTGGTTCACACCGTCCTGTGTTTGTGTAGGCGTGTGTTGTGCAGCAGCTGATGGTACTTTTACGTAACAGTTGTGTTTGCATTTTGAAGAAGGTCAGGAATAAAAGGGAAGACGAAAAAACATGACAGATTCTGGAAAATAAGTCTCTTGATGGTGTTTTGGATTGTAAAATTAAAATGTATTTTCCATTAAAGTCTGGTTTAGACCAGCTCTATATGTAAAGTGTCATGAGATAACTTCTGTTATGATTTTCTAATTAAAATTTGATTTGATTTAAAGTGTTAAGCTTATGGAAATACAGCTCATTCACACGTATTCAAACAGTGTGATGTTCATGAGGTTTGCGTTTGCGTCCCTCAGAGCAGCATTTTGCTGACGTGGTGCAGGGGGAGGAGTTTCTGGGCCTTTCTCTACAGCAGGTCTGCAGCCTCATCTCCAGTGACAAACTCACCGTCTCCACTGAAGAGAAGGTCAGACTTCAACACTCAAACACACTTCAGTCCTAACTTTAAAACTGATTTTACTGTGATTGGACTTCCCACTATCCCGCCACAGCTGTATATGCACAGTTTGACCCAACTTTTACAAGACAGAAATAACTCTGCTGAGGTTCTTCTGCTTCTCTGGACAGTAAAAGAAAATAGCCTTTTTAAAAGTGGGATTGTCATGAGACTGAGGGAAAACTAAAAATACTCCCATCACATTTACTCTACTCTATAAACATAAAATATTTGAGAAATATCAGCACCGTCAATATGCAGATGATATAAGCTCTCGTATCTATCAGGTGACGTGTGCAGCAGATCATACAGGTCAAATGAGTCTGAAGGAGAGTTGGTGTGTTCCACTGTCGGATTAAAATTCATCAAAACCTAATGCAGCTCTTTTACTAAAGAGATGAAGTCGACGTCATCATTGACTTCTGAATCATCTGCAAAATAGTTTGACAATACCACGTCATTCTACTGTATTTGAGTAGAAGTGGAATAAATACCTTTTGTTTTTTTACAGAATTGAGCTGGGTGATAATATTGTTATAATATTGCTTATTATTATAATAGATGTCAAATCCTTGTTTCATTAAATGTTTTTCCATGTTTAAAGGCCTATCTTTAGTTGGTTGAGGAAAGAAACTAATTATTTATGGTTTTAAATTATTGGTAAAAGACAAGATGAAACTGACCTAAAGACACAACATCAGTTATCAGGATAAAAACAGTCTCTGATTTAGTGAATCTAATGCGTATTTTCTTTATTTTGACTTTCAAAATATACAAATTGTTAAGGCAAAATGCTACTTTCTAAAATGAAAAACTATTATATATTTTTTAAAATATATGAGAATATATTAAATTAGAATCAGAAAATAATTAAAACAACAATGTATTGAAACTGTATGTATTTTTTTTGACAATTTAAATGAAATAAATCCCTAGAAAATGTGTGTTTCAGTAACCATAGCCGCTGATGTAAGGTAAATTATCATGATATGTTTATAATGTAAAATAAAGTACATAAAGCCTTCACATATATATATTCACAGTATTGTCTGAAATATAAGAATATTCTGTCAGATATGATATCTCTCACTAGATAAAAAGAAGCACAGGTAGATCATATATATACTGTATATATGTGTATTAACCTCATTTCATGTATAAATGTGATTGAATAAAAATGCAGACCGATTAACAGTGGGTTAATAATTTTTACATGACAGGTTTTCTCTCAAATCGTTAAATTTAAAGCTTTCTGTAAAACAATTATTTTTTTTTTATGTAGTTAAAATGGTTTGGGTTTAACTTCAGTTGCTGATGACGTTAACTGTGAAATGTCAGCGGAGTCACTGAGTCATCAGCCTCTTCCTCACCTCCATTATTACTATTATTATTACATTGTCTTTGTTCCTAACGAGGGTGTCGCTCTCCGTGGAGCTGCTCCACAGGCCGACAGGAGACAATTGGGTGTGAAAGGGTTAAAAACAATACAGTTGAAGCAGAAGGTGAAGGACAGGGTGTGGCGTCCTCACTGAAACCTGTGTTGGATAGAAAAATGTGGATAGCAGAAGTCTGACACCTTTTTGTTGTGCTGATGTCGTGTTGGGATCGTGAAGACCAATACTGATTAGTCTTTTAATGCAAATGGAGGCAGTATTGACTTGGTTCACACTGAGTTAAATCACTGATGTGTCTTCTCAGGGTGCTTCACATGAAGTCTTTCTCAGACCATTCATTGTAAAACCTCTTTCTTCACTCGCTTTCCTGACATCAGCAGGGGGTTCAACCTGCAACAGCCTTCCAAAGCCATCTCTTACAGTCCAGTCGATGTAAAGTTTTGAGGCCTTTTCAGAGTTTGAATTCTTTGGTCATAAAAATGGAGTCGATTATGAAGTTTACTGTCCTGTTTTTGCCAAGGTGGCAAAAACTTTTAAAGAAATTAAGATGCAACTTCAATGTTTTGAGGTTAAACTGTAACAAAACTATGAAACGAATCCATCATGGAACCAATAAGCACTAATACAAACGGTAACCAGTTATTATTTATTGGAACTTTCCCAAACACTATGTTGTGGTGCGGTATGTGGGCTAACACACCCAAAGTACATATTAACGATACTTCTACAGTTAAGTTTAACAAGATCTGACATGAGAACAGTGCACAGCACGTAAATACCTCTGGGATTCAGGTTTTCATTTTTATCCTCGTTTTATGTACTTTTATTCCAACATAAACATGAAGTGGGTGTATTCCTTATAGTCCTAAATGGTCTTAGAATGTTTTATTTGTTGCATAAATCCTGCCACGTTGCATAATGTTAGTGCTGATGTGAAATGAATAAAGTAAAGCTTAAAATTCCTCAGTTTCAGATTCAACATTTTCTACCAAAAATTGAGCCTCAGAAGCATTACATTATCAACAAGTCACTTTAACTTCATATCACACTATTGCCTCCTCACTGTGTGACTCTGCTGTTTTTCTTCAGGTGTTTGAAGCAATGGTATCATGGATAAAGCACGATAAGCCAGCACGTCTGGAGTACATGCCCAAACTCATGGAACATGTCAGACTTCCACTGCTGTCCAGGGATTATCTGGTACAGGTAAAAACAAAAAAAAATCTGTCTTTTGCTGCCTATATATCTTAACATGTCCTCCTTGTTGTTTTGCACTGCCCCTTTCATTGTATCTTTAGGGGGTAATTGTCTATACCCAATATAGAGGCCATTAAGGAGTGTAAAATCCAATCATCTGTCTAAGAGATGAATTTGACAGGTCTTAGTAATAATTCGATTTAGTGTTTGGTTGAAGCCTGAGAATAATGTCTTCAAAGCCACGAAGAAGGAAGAAGCAGCTCATATTAGGAACTGTGAGCATAAAAGCACAAGTGTTGCATAAGATGACAGAGAAAACCAACAGGGAAACCTGCTATCACTCCATCCAAAAATCCAAGCCCAGTACAATGAGATGAGAAAAAGACGTCAAAGTAATTATATCCTGTACATGGAATTGCATTTATTCACCTTAAATATGTGTTAAAAATATTAAAAATTAGCATATCGATACCTGCAGGAACCCTGTAAGTCATACTTCAATGTACAATCAGTGTAGTTCCATGGACAAGTGTAAGGAAACAAACTGATAATGTACAGAAGCGCATTAAATGGAGAAAACACAGAGACAAATGTTAAAAATGGGTCATAAATGTAAATGCTGTCATAGTGCACCATGTTTTGTGTGTCTTAGGCAGAAAAAAAAAATTTCCTACAAATCAGGCTTCAACAGTTTTGAAATTCAGAAAATATCTTGGCAATAGAGATCCAACTCGATCAGGAGTGAAGTGGTTGTAAAAAGTGTGTTCATTTATTACGAAACAAAAAGAAGATAATCATAAACAAGCATCAGCAGATGACCAGCAGAAGGCGGAGGGATCAGCCAGAGAAAACAAGAACAAGAGAAACCACTCAGACCAAGAGTCAAAACAGTGTCGTTCTGCTCCTCAGTACGAAAACAGAACTAAACGGGAATAAAGCGGCAGATTTTAAAACAGAATACACCACAAGTCAATGTAAGTCAGGCACAAACTCAGACTGAGGCTGATAAGGTTTGGAATAACAGAGTATAGTAAAGTATATTAACTTCCAAATATCACTTTATAAAATCCAGAGTTCAAAGTGAAACTAAAACTGTATGTAGGTCAAAATGTTCCTGTGAAATCTAACTGAAACCTGCTGTTTCTTTCAGATTGTTGAGGAAGAGGCTTTGATAAAGAACAACAACACCTGTAAAGATTTTCTCATAGAAGCAATGAAGTATCACCTGCTGCCCGCCGACCAGCGGCACCTCATCAAGACGGACAGGACGCGACCACGAACCCCCATCAGCATCCCCAAGGTCCACACACCGTTTATTGATTGTTTTGGATTGTAAAAGTAAATTGTTAAGTTCACGGAAATACAGCTCATTAGTCAAACAGTGTGATGTTTATGAGGTTTGTGTTTGCGCTGAAACAATATGATGAACAATATAATCATATATATAATGTGAAGCCCTGCACAGAAGCTAAATGTGTTGCTAACCTCCCCTCGGTGTGTGTAGGTGATGATAGTGGTGGGTGGTCAGGCTCCAAAGGCCATTCGCAGTGTGGAGTGTTACGACTTCCAGGAGGACAGATGGTACCAAGTGGCCGACCTGCCTTCAAGACGCTGCCGGGCAGGTCAGTTTATGAGCCAATAAACCTGACCAGAGTGGACAAAAGAACATCAGTAGAATCAGCTGAATTAACATGAAAAATAAAAGCTTTATAACAACGAGCACCGTGAACCTTGCCTATATATACAATATATATAGGTTTATTCTCTGGTTGGTGCTGATGAAGGTCTGGAGTTGGTCCCAGAGCATCGTCAGTGGCAGCTCAATGCTCCTCATGTTTGCTATCTGCTAATGCTAATGCTAATGCTAATGCCAGTTACTGTGTGTACTGGGGACGGTAAAATACAAAGACTGAATTTCCCTATGGGGACAATAAAGTGGGGTGACCTTTAACCTTTTAAACTGTTACTCTAAAGGTTTATGGCACATGGGTGAAAAAGAGCAACATGAGAAATCAGAAAAAATGCTTCAGCAATCAGTTTTTTCATTTTAAATTTAATCAAAATTTAAATTCGTTAAAGCTCATTTTTACAACGGTAGTTGTAAATGTCGTGTTTGAAAACCTGGTATTAATTTTCACATGTTGTAAAGACTTAAAAGTAGCTATCGTAAAGATTAAATGCGACTCAAATGAGACGAATCAGATGGGATTGAGTTATGGGAAAATATTTGTTCAATAGTTTTTTCAAAAGTTGTATATAATATGTGCAGCTTCAGCGTCATGAAAAACCCTATTATCCGACTAAAGCTGCAGTTCAGGCCCGTTAAATATTAATTAATGAAGATCCTTTAACTGCGGCGCTCTGGTGTTGTTAAATGTTTGTGTGCAGGAGACATGTTCTCTCTGAACTCCAGAACCTTCAGACGTATGTTTACTGCTGTAGTTTTTTGGGGTTTTTTTAATTTTGTTTTTGTGCCATTTTTTTTTTTTAACTTTTTCACATTACTTTTTTCACATCAGACATACATAAACATGTATACACACACACTTAATTTGCACCACAATAAATGAGTTGTCTGTCCCCCATAACAGTGGCAACAGAAATACTGCTAATAATAAAATAGTTAAAGAAATAATAATAATAATTACCATCATCGTCCTCAAAAATCAAATAGACTGGATCTTTCCATCAGTTATGATGTTCATATATTGTTCCCAAAGTTTTTAAAGGTCCTTCGTTTTGCCTTTGGCAATATATGTTCATGTTTCCAGGCCAGTACAGTGACAGTTCCTTCAACCACATTGTTAATATAGGAGCGTCCTTCTTCCAACACAGCACAGTAGCCCTGCTGGCATGAGCAAGTCCAACAATACAGAATGTTTCGGTGTACATAGAAATTCTTTTGAGTATATTCCAAGAACAGACAATTTGGCATTGAAGGGGACAGTGGTGTTAAAAGTCTCTGTTCTGCTATCGTTTATGGTTTATGGTTAAAGCCAGGAAAATCTGTACTTTTGTTCAATATAGCTGTGAGTTTCACCTGGTCACCTCTTTAATGGCATCTCCTTCACTAAACATAACATCTAGGATTATTTGTAGATATTGAAATGACATAACATGATTATATGTCACTGATGTTGGGAATAAAACTTTATTATTTTACCTTGTCTGTAAGTAACAACAACATCTCCCGTCATCCCACACTCCCTCACAACATTGTCTACATCAGAGTATTTTATTATTGTTTTGATTGAGACACACCAAAGCTGTACAAACGACGCACCGTACATTTAACCACTAATACACTCTAATTGTCTGCTACCTGTGTCTCCAGGTGTGGTGTCGATGGCCGGTCGGGTGTATGCAGTCGGAGGGTTCAACAGCTCGCTACGGGAACGAACGGTCGACGTCTACGATGGAGGACAAGACCAGTGGAGCGCTGTGGCGAGCATGCAGGAGAGACGCAGTACTCTGGGCGCAGCTGTGTTAGGGGATTTACTGTATGCCGTGGGGGGCTTCAATGGAAGTATAGGTACGTTACGATGCTATTTGTTAGTACTGTAACACAGGGGTGCCTAACACATGGCTTGTGGGCCAAAACCGGCCCACCAAAGGGTCCAGTCCGGCCTGTGGGATGAATTGGTGAAATGTAAAAATTATACCAAAGATATGAACAATCAAGGATGTCAAAATCATTTTAGTTCAGGGTCCACATACAGACCAATCTAATCTCCAGTGGGTCAGACCAGTAAAATACTATCATAATAATCTATAATTAATGACAACTCCAAAGTTTTGTCATTTTTACTTTTTAGTTGAAAAAAAGTAAAATTACATGGAAATGTTTACATGTACAAACTATTGTTTCACAAATAATGTGAATAACCTGAACAAATTTGGACAACGTGAAATATCTTAAGAACAATAAGTGCAATTTTATTAGTATTCTGTCTGTTACTAAATGTTTTGTGTATTTTTAGATCTACTGTGATGTATAAGTTTTAATGCACATGTGTAAATGATAAACTGAGACATAATGTTGTTAGAATTGCACTTATTTTTCTTAAGAAATTTCAGGTTGTTCATGTTATTCACGTTTTAATGGATACTTTGTAGGCGTAAACATTTTCATAATGTAATTTGACTTTTTTCACTGTTATTATTTCCATATTTCCGTCCCATGTGAGATCATATTGAGCTGAATGTGGCCCTTGAACTAAAATGACTTTGACATCCATGCTGTATCTGTTCTTACACAGGTCAGTACATAAAAATGTATCTAGGTCTATCCATAGAGAAACTTCTGATTAAAAACGTACATATTCAGTCTGTAAGTGTAAAGTAAGACAACCAAACGGATGGGACTTCCTGTGGATTTGTTTGACAGAGCTGAGTGCTGATCTGGTTACTCTCCAGGGAACGTCATTATCTGAATGTTTCTCTCCTTTACCACCACCTGAGGGCGAGCAGATACAATTGCTTGCACTCGCACAACCCCCACAACTAGTGATAACAGTAAACATAGCAGCCATTTTCTTCTTCACTTAACACATCTACCAGGTGGATGTAAAACGCTCAGCCTCCTGGACTGATGCGAGTTACTCTAACCCAGGGGTGTCAAACATGCGGCCCGCGGACCAAAACCGGCCCGCCAAAGGTTCCAATCCGGGCCGTGGGATGAATTTGCAATGCGCAAAAATTACACTGAAGATATTAACAGTCGAGGCTGTTGAGCTCATTTTAGTTCAGGGGCCACATACAGACCAATATGATCTGAAGTTAAATAATAACCTATAAAGAATAACAACTATAAAAACATTTTCTTTGTTTTAGTGCAAAAAACCCATTAAATTATGAAAATATTTACATTAACAAACTATTCTTTAACCACAAAATGTGAATAACCTGAACAAATATGAACAACCTGAGATGTCTAAAGAAAATGATGTGCAATTTTAACAATATTTTGCCTGTTACTAAATGTTTTGTGCCTTTGTAGATCTGATCCATAATGCACATGTATAAATGATAAGTTGACATATTGTTAAAATTGCACCTATTTTTCTTAAAAAATGTTTCACATCTTTTTTGTTTGGATAATTTGTAAATTAAATATTGTCATAATTTCATGTTATGTTTTGCTCTAAAACAAAAAGTAAAATTTGGAGTTGTCATTATTTATAGGTTATTATGTTATTATATTACTGGTCTGGCCCACTTGAATTGGGCTGAAAGTGGCCCCTGAAAGAAAATGAGTTTGACGCCCCAGTTTTAACCCATTAAAGCTGTTTTTACTTTAGTTTCTACACCCATTTACCTGTCTGTAACGAACTCTCCTCCTCCTTTTTCTCTCTGTCCTCAGGTTTGTCGACAGTCGAGGTCTACAATCATAAAACTAACAAGTGGCTGTATGTGTCCTCTATGAACACCCGACGCAGCAGTGTCGGAGTCGGAGTGGTTGACGGTAAGATTTAGTCGGATGCAGTTTTAGGCGTGTCTGCGTTTAAGTATTTGCGTGTTAATGACCTCCTCTGTGCGTTTGTTTGTAGGTAAACTGTACGCAGTTGGAGGATACGATGGCGCATCCCGTCAGTGTCTCAGCACAGTGGAAGAATACGACCCGGTCACGGACCAGTGGTGTTACGTAGCCGACATGAGCACACGGCGAAGTGGAGCAGGTTAGTCGACTCTGCAACATATTCAACACGAGGAAACCAGAAAAAAATAAAATAAAAAATTAAGTAGTGGACCTACACAACTTACTGCTGATATTTAGATTGACTTTCATTACAGAAACATCTGCACTTAGTTCTAAGCACATTAACCAGTAGAGATCATCTGAATGTGTCTGATAAAAGTTATATAAATCACCATGTTGTTTTATTGATCTGCAAATTATTATCTTTAAGAAATGGGAGACAAATGTAGGTAATAACACTAGTCTACAAGTAAAATGCCTCCTGAAAAAAACTAGCAAAGCTTTACCAAGTTCGAGTCATTAATAAAGAAAAATTAAGCCAAAAATCCTGGGTGGCTGTAGTTTCCAAGATACAGTCTTAGGTCAAGATATCAAATTGTGAAAATTAATTACAGAATAGACTTTACTATTCTATATTTAACTATACTTAAGGAATGTTTGTGTCAGAGCTACTTCAATCTCTGAGGCAGATGATGTTTAAAAAAACTGTAGATCAGTGTAATCAGTCCCTGATGTATTAAGATTACCTTCTCATTTCATCCACCAATGTAAACCAGGATGTCCACGGATCATTACAAAGTCTTAAATGTGATTGTGCTAAATTAAGGCCTTAATTATTCTTGATGATGCATCTGACACTCGAAGCTCTTAAAAATTCCGCAGACACAAGATTTAGACTGGCAACTGACTATTAATGAAACACGCACATTTAAAAGACTAATGATAAAATACATAGTAGAAAAAAATAATCAGCCACATGCTTTAAAACAAATGAATTGAACCATAAAAAAACGAAGTAGAAAACTGTAGACAAAGGAATGTGTTCAGTTGTGCTTTTAAAGGAAATCGAGCTTTAGAATCCTGATTTTTTTTTTATTTTATTTTTTTTTTAATAGACGGAACATACACTCAGATGAGAAAAAGCACATTTCATCTGGTTAAACCAGGGGTGTCAAACATACGGCCCAGGGGCCAAAACCAGCCTGCCAAAGGGTCCATTGTGGCCCGTGGGATGAATTTGTGAAATGCAAAAAATTACACTGAAGATATTATCAGTCAGGGGTGTCCAAATGATTTTAGGGGCCACATTCAGACCAATTCAATCTCAAGTGGATCTGACAAGTCCAATAATAACATAACAATACATACATGATGACAACTCCAAATGTTTCTCTTTGTTTTAGTGTGAAAAAGTAAAATTACATGATGAAAATGTTTATAATTACAAACAACCATGAACGACCAAAAAATAAGTGCAATTTTAACAGTATTCTGCCTGTTACTAAATGTTTTGTGGTTTTGTAGATCCACTGTGATCTCTAAGTTGTAATGCACATGTGTAAATGAGAAGCTGAGGCATAATATTGGTAAAATTGCACTTTTACTTTTTAAAACAGAGAGAAAGATTGTGAGTTTTTATTCATAGGTTATTATCTTATTATTTTACTGGTCCAGCCACTAGAGATCAAATTTGGCTGTATGTGGACCCCTGGACTAAAATGAGTTGGACACCCCTGGATTAAACCCTGTCAGACTGAAACCTGAACACATGGAGAAACAGCATCCCCCTGTGGATATACATGGTATTGCCTGCATTTTCCCTCCATTTAAAAGAAACCCAACAAACATGGTTTTCATTCCCGTATTAAACTTTATTTGAGTAAAATAAGCATCAAGCCTTAAAAACCAGCATCACTCCTAATGTTCCATCAGTCCTTGGAGTCTGTGGTTCACACTGTGGTTTTGATCCAGGTGTGGGAGTGCTGGGGGGGCAGCTGTACGCCGCCGGGGGACACGACGGTCCTCTGGTGAGGAAGAGCGTGGAGGTGTTCGACCCGCAGACCAACACATGGAGACTGGTCTGTGACATGAACATGTGTCGACGAAACGCAGGTCAGACACACACATACCGGTCTGTTCTTTAACTACTGTTAAAAGTCTTAAACCCACAGCGACTTACAACACTCAGCCTATTTAATTGAAGTTATTAAACTACTTAAGTAAATACTTCAGCTCCAGATGTGTTTAATGGAATGAAATTTTCAGGTTAAGGTTAGTTTATTTGTACCTGTAGGTAGATTTGTTTTGCACTCAGATCATGACATTGAACATGAAACAAAGACATAAGATGACTTTAGAAATGATAAAGTTCTCCAGGTTCCACCAATGAGGACATAAAAGATTAAAGAGAGATGAGGCGATAACAAGAATGACTGTAATAAAAGATCAAATAAACCTCTGGACTTAAGAGAAGGTTGATGAAGTTAAAAACCTACTCAATAAATACAAGATAAATAAATAATACATAGTACATTATTATATACATTTATAGTATATTCTTCATTCCACCAGGAGTCTGTGCCATCAACGGGCTGTTGTATGTGATTGGAGGAGACGACGGCTCCTGTAATCTGTCCTCAGTGGAGTTTTACAACCCGACCGCAGATAAATGGAGCCTCATTCCCACCAACATGAGCAACGGACGCAGCTACGCAGGTGAGTCACACCTGAACAGGAAACGGATCAGCGGGTTCAGAGGTCGCAGGTTACTATTCACCCTGTTAAATATATTGGATCCTTTTGATGACTTTTCTAACAAATTGATCCATAAACCTGAAACGCCTTCAGTGGCTGCAGTAAAGGTCAAAGTCCAGTGTAACAGACTGTAGTTGATTAAATGTGACAGATTAGAGGTGATGCTAATTCAACAGAACACCGTCTCCGTGTACGATCTAAACTCTCAATGGTGTTTCACTAACATTTGCTCCAGTGGTTTTATGAACCTGTGACATCCATAAATCTGCCAAAAGGATGTGAAAAGGTGAGAAGATTCAGAGAAACACAATGAATATGATATTCTACATTTAAGGACGGCACTTAAAGGACTCACAACACTCTGATTATCAACTGTATTTATATATTTCTTTGTAACCGCAGCCGATTACAATCACATGGATTTTTCAAAATAATTTTTTGCCGTTTAATTAATTTATTTAACAGCAGAACATGTAAATGTTTGTATAAACATGTGTCCTGAGTGGCACGATCTCTAGTGAGCGGCCCTTAAATGTTTGTCCACACTGATAGAATGAGTGAACAGTGATAGAATGAGCAGATCTATATACTTTATAGGTAAAGAAATAAGATGATCTAAACATAATGCAACCTTTAATTTTACATGTAATAGACATGATGCTTTGAATCAATCCATACACCTAAAATATTGATACCTTTATCCATTCTATTAATTGATTCTCTTGTATCCCATATACTTTACATCTTAAAGCTCATAAAACATGCATTTCTATTAGATTATATGAACTGTGAACTGTTTCCCAGAGTCAGTATCAGAATGTAGTTCTGGTTCTCATGCAGCACATCCTCTAATAAGTATCTGTAATATGTCAGACATGATTCAAACACCTGAATATGATTCTGTTTGTATGTTGAGTTTCACCCACAGACACCACATCAACAGCATATTCAGTATTTGTGTTCTGACTGAGAGAATAGAATAGAATAGAATAGAATAGAATAGAATAGAATAGAATAGAATAGCCTTTATTGTCATTGTGTGTACAATGAAATTAGAGTGCTACTCCAGTCAGTGCAACAATAATAATAAATCATCAATACTTCAGAAAGTAAGTATTTTACAAAAGTAAGATAAGAATAGAGCTAAAAGAATAAAAGACATAAAATATGAATAGACCCAATATATACAATATTAAGAGTATGTGACAGTATGGAACAATATGAAATGAACAATATTAACAGTATGTATTACCTACGAAACAGTATGTACTGTATATCTATGAACTCAAGTCTATATAAAATAATGCATTTATATTTTTGATAAATATTTCATTGTTATTGCAGAACAGAAGAGCATTACATGACTTATTGCACATGATTCACTTTTTGCAGGGTTATTGTGCATTACTGGAAGTGATTGTACAGGAAGAAATACCAGAGTTCTTCCTTTTTGCAGTTTATTTTGGTGACAGCTCGCGGGAAGAAAGTGTCTCTGAGTTTGTGGACATGTCCGTCCCATTGGACCCGAATGTGTCCTGAGGACGTTCACACTTTGCTTTACATCTGTCCACCTGTGATCCAGTCAGGTCTGAGCAGGAACGTCACCTGACCCCGTCATGTCTCCTCCTTCTCCTGTAGGAGTCGCAGTGATCGATAAACCGCTATGACCGAGGTTCTCCTCCATCGGCCCCACATCAACAACCAGAGTCACTGAGACGCCGACGTCCGACGCTCTGCAGACGAACGGAGACTGAACGGACGAGACGCCGTTGGTTCCGGGCTGGCGGAGTGGACCAGGACATGGACGGGGTTTCCACAGCTCCACTCTGCCGCTCTGATGTTCTCCAGCCTTTTCTGCCAGAGCCCTGTGACCTCCTGACCTTTGAGGAGAACATCACAGGAAAAGGCCTCATCTCCAAACCTTCTGAAATGCCAAGCACAAAACAAACCCGTTCCCTCAGATCTGATGGAATCGGACCGGAGGCGGCGCCCGGCTGCCTCGCACCAAACAGGAACATCTTTTTTATCATCTGCCTGGTTCCCAGAGCGGCCGCCGTCAGGACGTTCACGGTGTTGCCGCAATAACGGGTATATTGCAACACTTGCCTGCCACTGGCTGTTTCTGTTTTCCAAATTCCTGGAAACCCAGCAGTGCCACGGGAGCCATTTTTTCAAATCATGAGACTTGCCACAGCTTCTGGAATACAATCATCTCCTGGTGTCTACGCAGCGGGTTGGAGCCAAGTGGTCTGAGTCTGGAGCGGCAGCTTCACAGAGGATCCGTTCTCCATCTGAACCTGAAGAGGATTCACAGAATGTACAAAGCCTCTTCTATGCAAATGATTCTATGTAATGTTTGACAGGGTTCTGAAGAGGCGGCGGCCCGCTGCCCCGGTGTCGGACCCGGGTCGGTGGATTCTGTTATGGACACACTACTGATGCACTGAACACTTGCACTGACTGATCCAGATGCAGACCCGGTCCCTGCTGGTCTCTGTCGGCCAGAAAAACCGGATCCCAGACCTGCTGTCAGACAGACGGCCGATTGGCTGTCGGTCCTACTGATCACACCCACGGCTGCGTTTACATGCACAGAATTATCTGACTTTTACACTTAATCTGAAAAAGACAGTATACAAATGAAAATGAATATTCCACTGACTCCTGTTTGGGGGATTCTCATGAATATCGTACAAGATAAAGCATAAAAACAACACATTTCTATCAATCCTGTCTTATTTCACTTGTAAATTCTAATCATTGCAAACATTTTTAAGCTATTTTCAGACATTATTACACATATAGGAAGGAAATAAGTTGATTTCTGTCACATTTTTAATTAGAAATGTGTAAAACAGCTAAAATATTTTTGATAATGATAGTGGATATCACCAAAACATTTTAATGTAGACATTGATCTCATCTTCAAAGCATTAAATTCTTAAAACGCAGGAAGCTGCAGGTTACGATTCCATTTTCCTCATATTGTTGGAAAACATTACATTACATGACATTACACTAAATGATACAGTTTTAAACCAATCGACATCATTTTGATAGAATAAACTAAGGATTCATTTTGCCAAATTGCAGAGAGACTATTATTTTTTTTCCCTCAGATTCTTTATTGTTAAGAATTAATAGATATACTATTTACTATGCCACATCATGGACTCATATACTGATTGAAAATTTTATCACTGGTGTTGGATGTTTGATCATGTGAACATCATTCTTTTAACGATGGTCTTCAATGTTCATCACAATATTTACTCAAAGTCTAAAAACGGTTTATGTACGGCTTATTATTATTATTATTAAACCACTGCGACAAAGTAGAGAAAAGTCAACAAGTCATAAAAGCATTGTGGTCTGGAAACCTGAAAATAAAAGCCTGGGAAAAGAAGAAAAAAGTATAATAATGGGTTTAGTCATCAAACACTAAATAATCAGCTGCTACTGTAACAAATGCTTAGAATAATAAATGAAAAAGTCCAAATTCTCAGATTTCAGCTTCATAAATGTCGGTATTTTCTCGTTTCCTTGCCTCCTCCTCACCTCTGTGACAGTAAACTCAATTTATTTGAGTTTTTGGCCCAAACAAATGAGATTAACATGAAGTTTTAAAGACAAAAAAACCCAAACGTTAACAGAGGAAAATAATGGACAGAATAATTGTTACCTGTAGCCCGAAAGACGACAAAAACCCACAAAAAAAAACAAAAACAAGAACCATTAGATTTTCCAAGAACAGAATATGAAACGGTCACGTTTTCTCCCTCTGACCACAGATCTGGGTTTTGGTTTTGGTTTTGGCGTTCCGTTTCAATCAGAGGACGTTTGATCACATCTCCTAAAACCAGAGTAATATCAATACCTCCCATGACTGCTGAGTTTGGAAAAAAACCCTAATTCAGAATCTCCACCTGCAGTATCCTGTGTGGAACGTGTTCCTTCTCGTGCATGTAAACGTAGCGACTGTCACGTCTAAACTCACCACTTCTGAGGCCAATTATTTTATCAGACATTGTACAAATGTGCCAGTTTTGACCGTCAATATCAGAACAATGCTGGATTCTCACCGAGTTTTTATCTCACGATGGATTAGGTGTTTTTTTTCTTTGGTTGGTTTTTTTTTTGTCCAGGACTGTGTCAAAATGCACTGTAGAAAGATTTGAGATTTTTGTATTTATTATTTCTGGTCGTTGCATTTCTTCTCAACGCAGATAGGCTGATGTTTATCATGTTCTGCCTCGTTTCCTCGTATTAGTTGACATGAATGAAGACTGTTGCCATAGCGTTGGTTTTATGAAGATGCTGCTTTATGTAAGAAAAAAATGCTCCAACAACCTTTAATTTCTGAAAATCATGGGGTAACTGGACATGAGTCTGCTGCCATTTCACATTCTGACAAAGAGAAATATACCAATACTTTACACAACAAAAGTCTGGTTTTTATTTTCTTAAAAAAAAAAGGTACAATTTTATTTTAACTAATAGAAATGATCCTGAATTGACTCTTTTAACTGATATTTGTTACTTTGCAGAGACATGACTCTGCTGCTGATTATACGTGGATGGTTTTTAATGCAGTTTTATATGATTCATGATGAAAACTTAGTTTCAGCAACAAATAATGAATGAATGATTGAAATAACAGGATAATCAGAGCTCTTGTCAAATATTCGGTGATATTAGATATAAATACAGGTACGTTTCTGCAGATTTAACTCTGAAAGCTAAATATAATGCTATAAAACGACTCAAAGAAACAGCAACTTTCTCTTGGATCTCCTTTTATTTTCAAAATATAAACATGAATGATGACTTAAACGCTTTGTGTGAAATGTCAAAATCACAGACTAAAGCATTGATGTAGATTTATGCCTGTTTATCACCTGGGGTCAGATGTTGTTGCATCCATATTCTAGTTTTCAGTCATCCTTAAGATTCTTAAAATAATCCCACAACACAGAGATATGTGTTCAGAATGTGGATAAAGGACTTTGAGGTTTATAAAGTAAAATAAATTAGTGTTTACATGAAGAAGAGTCTCAAATATAGATATTTACCAAACAAAAATGACAATCCTGCATAGAAATTCATCAGATATTCAAATAAAACCTTAGATATAAATGTAGGACATTTGGTTCCAGAGATATTTGGGGTCAAAGTTCATCCCATATAGAAATGAATGGGCAATTGGAAAATGTGAAACTGTGTGTGTATTTCCTCAAGGCTGCCACCAGATGGAGCCGTATAGACGCTTTCCATGCCAGTTCGGTGGCCATGTCCACAACACCAAAAAGGACACTGTGGCAGTTAGTGAAGACCGAATAAGCGTAACATATAGAATTGGAGTATATTTCCCACAACAATACAGTTTGTCCATGATAACAATGGTATCATGATAGAGTGATTCTGAGATACTCTGTTCACAGTAAGACAATTTTATCTATGATATCTTATGATGTGTGCGTAACAGAAGAGGAAAAATGTCCCAGATAAGGTGAAAGGTATTTGGTCACAGTATTTGTATTTATTCAAAACTGACAACTGACCTGAACCTGTTTATCAAAGTGCACAGAGCACATCAAATTTAGGATCTTAACATATTAACCAATTAATTTAACAAAAAATAAATAAACAAATAAATGCATGCAGAAAGTACATGTCCAAGTTAATAATAAGCATAAATAACTTGTATGCCTGAGAGAGCAGTAGAGACAGAGGTGCGCTGTTTGCACAGACAGACAGACAGACTTGGAGAGAAGCTGCGTTTGCATGAACTCTGTGTGGAAAATCGAGTAATTTGCTGGATGTACAGAAGAGAAACTGCAACAAAAGTATCGATCTCATCACATTAGTATCGATCCGATACCAATATCAATGGTGTATGAATGTGTCTGAATGTTCGGTGGTGGTCGGAGGGGCCGTTAGGTGCGAATTGGCAGCCACGCTTCCGTCAGTCTGCCCCAGGGCAGCTGTGGATACAAACGTAGTTTACCACCACCAGAGTGAGAATGTGAGAGTGAATGAATAATGGATCCATTGTACGCGCTTTGAGTATGCGTTAATAGAAAAGCGCTATATAAATCTAATCCATTATTATTATTATTATTATTATTATTATTAATATTGACCTTGGTATCGATAATATCGATATTTATACGCCCAGCCCTAGTAATTCACTCAGGTGTTTGATTGGTTTGTCTCCTGGGTTCAGTCTTTGTTATCCTTAACTTTAATGTATTTATTTGTTAAATTTATTGACAGTTGTCGATCATTTTTTCCAGAAGACTGAGCAGGTTTGACTCAGGTGATTCTAATATCATTAATGATCCCATTGGTGGTTCATCATCAGAGTCCAGAGTCTAGAAGGTTCCATGGATGGGGACCAACAGGTGAGACGTCCAGGATGAAGAGGACGGTTTAATCGTTTCCTCCACTTCCTCCATCACCTTCTGGTTCTGACTGTGGATTTTTACTTCATTTAAAGACGGTCCTGGGAAACAGCGCCCTCTGTTGGCCTGGTTGACCAATTACAGCCTCATCCAGCTGAGGGAAGCACCATCTGCTGGTCAGGAGGAATAACTACAGCCTCATGATGAAGGCCGAGTCCTGTTTCTGAAGGTATAGACATTTTTATTAGGGACCGAGCCTGACAGGTGAGGCCATGCCAAAAGGCAAGGCCTTATTGTTTTTCGTTCGTTTATTATTATTATTATTATTGTTGTTGTTGTTGTAAAAAAAACATAACGGCCCTAGCGGCCAATAAGAATGTTGTACAGACATGAAACCAATGCCAAAGTGTTCGTCTGATTCCGCCCTACAAATCATACACTGACGCCCATGACCTAACTCCAACAGGAAGTTGGCAGTTTGCCTTTCAGTGTAAAACATGAAAACGATATCTTCTCTAAGTGCGTTTGTTGTATTGGCTTCTAAATGGCAGCAAAGATAGAGGAAACCCTTATCAAAAAAAGATGGTCATAACTTTGTAATAACTGATTTAGTTTTTTTTATAAGCCCTGAAAGTTGCAACATCCGGAGCTCATTTTTCATTTCTGACTTTTCCCCCATGTTATATATCCATATGTTAACAAGACTCACCACAAGTGTCCCGTGCAAAAAATTTTCAGATATGATGTACGGTTATGGATTAATCGCAATTTGTTTATTATCACACATTTTCCAGTTTAAACTGCTATTTGACCCCCTCGGCATACTCAAAACTCCCCAAATTTGCCATGCATGGCATGTCTGGCAAACAATTTGATAAAATATTCAATTTAACCCCATAGGTGCCAAAATCTGCTCTCTGGCGCCACCTGTGAACACAAAAATGCCCCTAGAGGCCAGCAGGAATGTCGTACAGACATGAAACCAACGTCAAAATTATTTTCGTCTCATCGAGCCTGACAAATTATACAATGACACCCATGAGCTAACTCCAACAGGAAGTTAGCAATTTGCCTTTCAAACTAATTCCACATTCACATAATTAACTTTTTATCCACATATCATACAGGGAAACGTTCACAAGACTCTCCACAAGCCTCAAGTGAAAGAATTTTTAAGATAGGATGTACGGTTGTGGAGTAATCACAGTTTGTTTGAGAGGTAGCTTCATTGTGATACCTGTTAATTTGGAAATGCTAATCGTTAGCATGTATATGGAATTTCCCATTCATGTTAGCATTGAGCTAGCGATCT
>JAPQRQ010000002.1:7007597-7022958 GCA_037367365.1 Apogon talboti
TGTAGAAGATGACGGTGTTTCCATGGTAACTACGGAGCCTCTGAACGTCCAAATGGGTCATATCTGATGACTATGAAGGATGACAACTGTATTTTGCCTTAGTTATTTAATGTATTGATAGGATTACTGGGTCTGAAGTTATTTAAAATTTTAGATCAGTAGATGCTTTTGGTCAATGGTGACTGTTAATCTCTTTAAAACAAAAACCCTAAAACCTAAAACACATCTGGGTCCTTAAAAACTAACTGTAAAACACAATATGCATGTATGTGTGTGTATGTATATTTATACACATCTCTGTGTATTTCTATGTATATATATTTATACATATGTATGTGCAGTATATTCATGCATACGTGTGCACACATGTATGTATGTTTGTATGTGTATACATATGTATGTTTACAAATGTATGTATAAATGTATGTATATTTTATACAGTATGTATGCACATATTTGTACACCTATGTATTCATCTATAAACATATGGTTGTGCGCGTACCTATGCACTTATAAACTTCTGTATGTATTTGTACATGTATGTTTATGTGTATGTATGCATGTTTATACAAATGTATGTATATGTAAAACAATTAGTTTTTTAGTCAAGAACCAGGAGAAATGATGTGGCAAGCGTCTAAATTTAGTCTTTATTTCCATGTGTAAATGTTTGTTACTGATTGTATTTTGTCATCCTTTCATTAATGAAGAAACAGAAAAAGCATTCACAAAGTAAGAAAAAAACATTTATAGATACATACGTACATACAATATATTAATATGGTAGAACACAGTATCACGTGTAGAGACCAGGAGGAGGTGAAATCTCTCTGGTCGAAGAAGTCGCAGCAAAACTTGCCATCGAAGACATCGTTGAGGGGTTTTAGAGAAGGATAACTGCACACTTCAATTAAAATACAAACATCTGATTCTCTGACTTGTCTGAGTTCATCTATCCTTGTCTTAGAAAATCATTAGTAGTTGCTGGTTTAACGAGAAACGTTTCCATTCTCAGGATCGTCTTTGTGGACGACTTCTGCTGCGACTCCTGCGTCTGTGAAACAACCATGCATGTTCAATGGTAGGTGAAAACATCTGTACACACACAGAACACAGTTACAGTTGACAACAGATGAACCACATGTGAGTTTTACCACTCTGTTGCAGGCACAATGAAAAACAGTTCAGATTTTTAGAAAACCAGGCGCCAAACAAAGTTTCTGTTTGTCTCTTTGAAAAAAAAAACAAAACAAAACAAAAAGAAAAGAATAATGAAAAAGAAAAGCCCTTCAGAGACGGATGATGGATTGTTTCCACTTTTTGATGATAACTGGAATGTTTTCAGATATGACATCTGTCATTGGCTTTTCAATCCCTCTTTGTCTCACGTCAAATGTTTTGGTTTTCAGCAGCGCCACCTCCGACATTATGCTGACAACAGTGGTAAAAACACACCCAGAGACGTCCGAGCAGAGTGTGTCTGAAAACAAAAACCAGTCAAGAAACATAATTGTACCTCAAACACACACTCAGACAGTCGATCCAACGGAGCCTGAACCAAAGTAGAACCTCCACGCAAAATGGTATTATTGCTGCTTTTTCATGGCACAAATAATAGAAACAATACATGTTATGTTATTCATACTATTATGTTCTCTTTTGCCATGCAAGCTCACTACAGTACTGCTTCTAGATTAGCTTATATTACACAGAGCGACCAAATAAATCAGAAAACAAAGCAGGTTCATGTTGGAGAAGCCACACACAGTGCCAGACTAACTCTGCAGCTGGTTTTACAGTTAGTGAGTAGATACAAAAGGATAAGTACTGTCATGTTCACACAAAATAAGGGTTATGATAGTAATAGCAGTATTTATATTAAAAAACAAAACAAAACACACATTCTCAGGGCATCACATATATAATGAACCAAAAAGGGGCCAAACGCAATGTTTGAAATAATTTAAACATTTGTGACATTCATTCCTTCGGGTGTTTTATATACAGTATATATTTATATTTGTATAGAAGTAGTGCTTCATTTTAGAAATACAAATGAACACAAAACACAAAGGGCTGCATTCTGTGAATGCTGTGCAAATAACATCTTTACATCGAACCTCCTCCTTTACCGCCCTGACACACACAGACCGCTGCTTTTCTAAAAGTACAACCGTTCAACCACAAAAAGTTCAACTCACTCGTAGCTTCTTCATCAATGCAGGGTTTTAATCATGGCAGGTCAATCGTCCGTGTCCTTTGAATGGCTTTTCCTACAGTTAAATCCACAAACACACGTCCTGTTGACGATGAACCGACTAAAGCTAAAGTTAAAACTGCCGATTTCCTCCCTCATGTCCTCTTCATCAAACACAAAAACATGGCTGTCAGAGGAGACGACACTGACGTCGACCTCCGTCAAAACCCAAACTGACTGCTCCTCTCACCTGCCAGCAGGAAACTGCGCCTCAGACGTTTGTTTTCGTCAACGATAAAGCGTCAGGAGTTAAACCAGTGAACCACAGAGTTGAAATCAGTGCTGGCGTTAAAACAGAAACACACTAAAAGCCCCTGTCGACGTCACCACAGATGATGAACTTCCAGAAAACCAGATCAACTGGATCCCAGCTCATGTTCAAGAAAAGGAGACCGGACCAGAACCGGACCAGACGCCGGTCCCACTGCGACTCCCATCAGCCCCCTGACCCTCGCTGCAGCACTGAACACAACACGGAAAACAACAGGTTGAAACGCGTGGATTAGCAGGAACTGCGACAGCTACAGCGATCTATGGTCTTCAGGCTGACGCTGCGTTTATGGGCAGTCGGGAATTTACAAACTCTGATGTGAGTTTACCAGAGACACTTGAAAGCAGCACAAGAAGCCTGTGAGAAATGGAGCGCGGCAGTAACACTAATGTAACTCCATCCTGGCGACAGATTTTGCAAAATTGGACAAAAAGGAAACTGTTGAAGGACAGAAACCTGTGAAAAACCTCCTCGACCTTTTACGTTCTCCAATGAACATCAGTGTCACAAACAAACATGTATGTGTTTACTCTGAACAAGTACAAGCACAAACTGGTTTTAGATTTTGTGAAGTCTTCTTTGAGTCTGTGGATGATGAGTGGAGTTTGATGATCAGTGACGGAGGAGCTGGATTTGACCCATCGTCTCCTTGAAGAGGAGGACGTTTCAGACCATGTGACATCCATAAACAAAGAGTCCAAAACGCCGCCGCCGCTGTTCGATGACACTCATGAAGAGAAAAGACACGAATCAACGAAAGAAAAAGTTAACAAAACAAAAGAAAAAGTCAAGAGTTGTTTTTTTTTCCTCTGATGAGGGATGAGGTGCACAGTTTTCAGTCAGGTTGGGGTGATGAAGATGAAGATGAAGATTTGATAAACTCAGTGATCATGTTTTGTTTTTTTTTCCTCCCAGGCGTCAGCGGTTCAGACGGTAAACAGGCAGATGAAGCTGCGGGTCCATGTAAACTGGGTGAGTCATGAGTTAAATACGACCGGCCGTGATGCTGCGTTCATGTCAGTGGGAAATGTCACATACGTAGATTTAACAACAGTTTGGAATCGGCAAAATAATCTTTGGAGTTTTTCAGTTTTGGTGTAGGTTCCAAATCTGTCATGCTGTGTACAGACGAGGCTGATTGGAGCCTTTGTGATAAACTCAGGCCCAGCGGAGCTTCAGTACAAACACCAGGAACTGCTGCAGCGTCTTGAAATAACTTAGATAAAACTATTTAAGTGCATTTTGTTTCACAGTTAAGTCAATATTATATTAAAGTGTACTTTTTGATTGTGATAAGACACTGTCCAGTCTGAAGTTCTGTGACGTCACATTTGTCTTGTTTCCTGTGACATGAATGCAGCGTAACAGGCCGTCGTGGTCATGTTTGCGTGTCGTCGGCGGCTGTAGCGCCTCCTTAACACCAGATGTGACGTTGTCTGACGGTCGGACGACGCCTGGATGGAGCGGTGACAGCGGCGTCTGCAGAGCGGAGGTTTAGATGGACTTGGAGGAATCCTGTTTGCTGATGAGGACTTCCAGGAGGCGGAGCTTGGCCTTGATCCTCTTGTACTCCCTGTACTCCTCCAGCATCGGCATCCGGTCCTCCTTCTGAACGTTTCTACAGCAGGACGAGGAGGAGGACATTAAAGAACATCTACACCTGAACCTAATGAACGTTTTCCATCGAGGTCAAGGAGAATAGTTTAGGACAGATGGTCCAGTCCGGCCCGTGGGTTGAATATCCAACGTGATTACACTAAAGATATTATCAGTCGAGGGTTGGACTCCTTCTGGTTCAGGTTCCACATACAGACCAATATGGGCTCCAGTAAAATAACAGCACAGTAACTTAGAAAGAATGACTCCAAATGTTCTTCTTATATAATGTGACAAAAAAAAATTAAAATTACATTATGCCTATAAATAATGACAACTCCAAATTTTGTGTTTGTTTTAGTACAAAAAATAACATTAAATTATGAAAATATTTACATTTACAAACTATTCTTTAACAATAAAATGTGAATAACCTCAGCAAATATGAACAACCTGAAATGTCTCAAGAAAATGAAGTACAATTTGAACAATATTCTGCCTGTTACTAAATGTTTTGTGCCTTTGTAGATCTGATCCATAATGCACATGTAGAAACGATAAACAGGTATAATATTGTTAAAATTGCACTTTTTCTTAAGAAATGTCATTTTTTTCAGGTTACATATTTTTTGTTTGGATAGTTTGTGAATGTAAATATTTTCATAATTTATTTATTTATTTATTTTCACTAAAACACAGAAAAAAATTAGTAACAAAACATTTAGTAACAGACAGAATATTGTTAAAATTTCACTTATTTTTCATAAGACATTTCAGGTTGTTCATATTTGTTCAGGTTATTCACATTTTATTCTGAAAGGATAGTTTGTATATACATTTTTATAATGCAATGTAACTTTTTTTCACATTAAACTGAGAGGAAAAGTTTGGAGCTGTTATTGTGTAATTATTTTACTGCTCCGACCCTCCAGAGATCACATGGGGCTGAATGTTTAGGACTCAATTCAGGCACAAAACCTGGAAATAAGAAAACCTACTGCATCTCATATTTACCTTCCATTATGTTGATAGAAATCTTCCTCAAACTCTCGGATGGTCTTCCTCAGCTTCTTCTTCTCTGCTCTGGCCTTCCACAGCTGTTCCAGCAGCTCTGGCCTGGGGAACGATGGGACACGTGAGCGTGGAGGTAAACATGTTTCTGGAACACTGAACATCTGAACTTTAAAAAAAAAAAAAGTCCAAACATGAGTCGTTCAGGTCGTTATTAAAGAATGAGGGGCAGACTGGGGTCAGCGCGGACAGGAAGTGACTGGTGCTGCGACGGATCAGCTGTCAGGATCACGTCCGGGCTCCTCCTTCCCGGTCGTGAAAACCTGAGCTGATAAAGTAGATTAGAGCCGGTGTGTGTTTATTAGCTCGGTGACACATTAAACAGATTACACACTCAGCAGATAAAACTGTTGCCACATTATTCCTGCCGTCGTCTGCGCACTCAGCAAACTGTCAGATCAGGCCGAGACAAAGCCATACATCTAATTTAATGGACAGACGCAGCGTCCACCGTGTCTGTCCTCACTGCTGGAACTGAGTTTTTTTTTTTTTTTAATCCTCTTTCAGGACAGGTTCCCTCCAAACATCAGCACCGGAAACCACCCCAGTAGTGAGAGAGAGACGTCCAGGCTCCAAAGGGAAAACACTGTGAATCTCACTCATCTAATAATGCAATGGAAGTCTTCACTAGCATCGGCGTGTTGCTATGCCGACCGCTGTTCCCCTGTTACATCACCTCCGCGTTCCTGGTGGTGGTGTAACAGTTAAACCTCTGGAGGGTGTGTCGTTCTCGGGTGGCGCCGCTCAACTGTTTGGCCTTAAAAGTACCTCATCCTTTACATCTGGTTCTGGTTCCTGATAAAGACGCTCAGGGACGTTTCCTTCAGTCGCCATGGAAACTGTATCCTCATATTCACGTGATGAGGACTTTAAAGGACATTGACTCTGTTTTATGCTCGTCCCATGGAGAAAGAGTGTGTATAAGTGGAACATTGACAGTGTTTTTCAGCTGTGATCAATACACACATGAACACAGATATAAAATATTGTGTTTGTCTGTAGTTGTGACTTAGATGCAAATCAGAGTTTATGACTATTTCATGCTTTTCTTGCCACTGTATTAGTATGAAACAGGTGAGAAACAGACCATTATCATCCTTAAACTGTGGGTTCTTCTTCTACACCAGGGGTGTCACACATACGGTACATGGGATGGATTTGCAAATGTTAAACTTGTTTTAGTTCAGGGGCCACAATGTGATCTCAAGTGGATCAGGCCAGTGAAATAATAACAAAATAACCTATTAATAATGACGACTCCAAACTTTCCCTCTTAGTTTTAATGTGAAAAAAGTAAAATTGCATTACAAAAACATTTATTTACAAACTATCTTTTCAGAATACAATGTGAATAACCTGAACAAATATGTTCGACCTGAAACGTCTTACGAAAAATAAGTGAAATTTAAAGAATATTCTGCCTGTTATTTGTAGAGCCACTGTGATCTGTAAGTTGTGATGTACATGTGTAAATGATAAACTGAGGCGGAATAAAGTTTAACTAATTTTTCTGGTTGTTCATGTTATTCAAATTTTTTTCAAGGACAGTTTGTAAATGTAAACATTCTCATCATATAATTTTCCTTTTTATCATACAAAAACAAAGAGAAAAATGTGAGGTTGTCATTATTTATAGGTTATTATGTTCTTATTTTACTGGTCTGACCCACTTGAGGCTGAATGTGTGATACCACTGGTTGAGACAAAATTAATGTCCTTTGACATGAGATGTGGAATATGCTGAGATAAATATATGTGAAGAATACTTCTGTCCTTCTGTGTCAGCTCTGGAAACAGGGTTAAAGTGTCAAAGTCTTAAAGGAGGTCTAACAGATTCATGTGACCTGTGTTGTGTGTTAGAGGAGGTGCTGTGCTCTTACATGGAGGAGGCATTGGAGCTCGACAGCCTCAGGTCCATGGCCAGTTTCCCCGACCCCTCCTCCATCTTGCCTCTGATTGGCCCTCCCGTCTGGCTCTTATCTCTCATTGGGAAGTCGCTCTGTCTGTCGTCCTGGCTCCTCTCGCCATCAGTCAGACTAACCATGGCCATGATGACCTCTGAACTCTGCATCTCCCCGCCGCTGCTCTCTGCCTCCTCCTCCTCCTCCTCCTCCTCTTCCTCCTCATCCCGGTCCTCCTCTTTGTCATCGTCTTCTCCTCCCTCTCCTCCGCCGCCGCCACCACTTCCTCCTTTCTGCTCGTCTTCCTCCTCTTCTTTGATCTCCTCCCAGAAATGGGCGGTTTCACCCTCGATGATTGGCTGGAGGGTCTGACTCCGCCTCTTGCTGGAAGGAGACACCTGGGAAATGGAGGCGTTACATCGGTAGGAGTCAGTACGTTTTAAAGAAATACGATCAGACTGAAGGGAAACTGCATTTGTTCATGAATTAAAACCTTTTTTATGTGCACGTAATCAGATTTGTCTTTGTGTCTACGGCGACATCAATCTACGCGGGATATTGTAGTGATTTAACCCTTTCATATCTTTTCTTTCGTAGTCCAGCATACATGTTATTATCCTTAATTTCAAAGGCAACATTTCCTAGTTTATATATTTAATATGTGGCTGAAACACAATCTAAACAACATAATTAAAATGTAAACATAACCCTAAAAAAAGTGTCATTGGAAAATTGGTGCATGTTGGAAAACACTGCAGAGGTAGAGAAATAAAACTTGTGTTAGCTTAGCACTGCCAAGTTTGTCTCATTAGTCTGTTGTTTTATTAAATTTTTCATGACATACGTTGGTCTCAGACTGTTGCATGGTTTAGATATTTGAGCATTTAAGTGCTTGTTGTTTTGAATTGTGTTCTGTTGTCAGTTTTATTGAACTTTTAGCTGATGTTCTTCTGATTACGTGGATGTATAGAGAGAGTATATTGATACTAGGGTTATATAGTGTTACCATGGCAACACAGATGGAACTGTTGCTTAGAAATAAAGATGAACTTGTTTTCTCCACATTATTCAAGGTTTGCATTTAGTTATCTTAGCCCACTGTTGTTCTGTGCAAATAAATGACAATAGTTTTAATTGGAATGTGGGGAAAAGTGTTGTTGGTAGTTTCTACATCAGTTTCAAATTTTACTCCTGATAATAACAAACCTCTAATATGGGTTTAATCCATTTCCAGACTTGAAAATTGATCTGGATTTTCCTAAAACACTTGTGGGTTTGTTGTGGGTGCAGCTGCTTCTTTTTTTTTTCTCTGTTTGTCGTGGTTTCTGGTGTATGTTTGTACGTACTGTTATGGGTGTAATGCTGACTCTGGTGAGCATCTGTTTAACTAGTCTGTAGCGGTCGTACAGAGGCTTCATCACCAGACGCTCCTCTCTGGTCACCTGATACAGAGGCACATGTAAACGTTCAGAGGGTTTTATTTCACAAGACAAATGAAGTCGAAGTGGGATCTGAGACGTTGACTCACAGGTCGACCGTGCAGGCCTTCGTAGTGCAGCAGGTTTTTCTGCAGGACCGTTTTCTCACAGGACAGCTGCTCCTTTGTCATTTTCTACAAAAAGGTAAGTAAAAAATAAAATAAAACTGATGAGGAATAAACATCAGAAACAGCAGCTGATTTTTCTTCAACATGAACCTGAAGGTTCAGACCAGTAGGAGTGAAACAACCTGCATCCAGGGTTCCTACAGGTTTCTACAAATTAAATTTAAGACTTTTTAAAACCTTTTTTAAGTTATTAAATGCACATGTGTAAATTCAAGACTTTTAAGACCCTGCAGGAACCCTGTGTATCATAGTTTTGACATTGGTCCTGATCCTGGTTCTGTTACCTTGATGTCATCAGGCCATCCGTCCTCCTGTCTCTTCCCTTTGACCCTGCGCTGGATCAGGTCCAGTGTTTCCTCCCTGGTGGGATGCTGACCTTTGACCTCCTCGGCTACGTCGCCGACACCTTGGTCCAGTGTGGAGCCGAAGCTCTTGGGTAAGGTGTTGCTCCGCGGGCGAGTCTGGGGGCCGAGCTCGGTCTCAGCGCGGTGTTTGGCGTCTGGAAAAGGGCGCGATGACGAAAAAGGAGGGAAGAGGATGACGCCGAAGAAAGGAAAAGAAAGGACCAGGAACAGAAAAGAAATCAGAGACAAAGAGCAGAAGAGAAATGATAAGTGTTCAGAAAAGGCATCACTCAACCGACGACCGTGATTCTATTGAAGGAATCACAGACAGACATGCAGGTACGACACGAAAACACATCTGAACAAACACCAAACCAAACAAACTCTAACACAACAACCACAAAAAAACTGTTTCTATTTGTAATCTGATGTCGACCCTGTTCTGTAACACATCATGTCCTTCGTGTCTCCACAGGCTGTAAACATTCATCTAATTCTACTCAGCTTGTGTCGTTGTACTTTCCTCTAAACGTCTGCACGGGATTTATAGGATTTATATGATCAAACTCACAGCCCTTGTACAAGATGCCATGTCGTGTCTCAAACATCCAACGTGTTTAGTCTTTTTCTGAAAGCTTAAACACTAACAGTGATTCTTCAGTTTGTGAAAACTGCCAAATATTGCCAATACATTTACAGTGTGTGTTAAACTGGATGCACTGGCTTCACACCCAGGTTTCAGTTGTGATTTGGCCTGTGTGTTTTCCATGTTTTTCTTTTAATCTAAAGCATTTCTGTTCGTGATGCATCGTGAGAACATTTAGAATGACTTTTTCTCCTCATTTGTATTGATAATTATGTTTGGACATTTGGATTCCTGTGTGTATATGTTAAACATATCATCTGCTGATTGTTATTTTTCATTTAAACTATTCATAGTCTGGCAGTTTATGTGATTTTACTAAATAATAGTTGTCTATGATGTCTAGTTTTCTGTCAACTCTGTACATCCTTAAAATGTCTTCAATTCTTTTGTAAATTAAAATAATTTCATAGTTATTTAAGTCTTAAATTATTACTATTTATAATATTTATATATTACTATTTTAGAAATTACTATATCAGTTTTTGTTCACAACCACAAGTGTTTTCAGTCAAGTAAGGGGATAATTATGTGATTGACAGCTGGTGTTACTGATCGCTCACCAGCTTCAGTGAGTCTACTGTCATCTAGTGTCATCTCTTTTCCATGTCATTAGCCTCATAGCATAATTACATGCTATGAGGTCATATTTTTGGTCAAATTGTGAAATCTGCATAACTTTACTCTCCTAACACTGCTGCTTCATTTTATGCAGATATCACAATTTGGCCAAAAATGACAAATATGGCAATTATGCTATGAGGCTAATGATATGATGTGAAACTGCGTCAGGTTCATTTACGTTTGTATTTCATCTTGATCTGGACTGAGAGGAGAGAGCTGCATGAGGAGGAGGGGTCATTGTTCTGGTGATTTTATGTCTTGATTTCAGCTCCTGCAGCTTTAAATTCAACAGAGATTTTATCTACTGAATCATTTCATTTATCTATTTTTGTCATTCAAGCTCATCTGTGTGAACATCTGTTGTAGATCCCCCTACTGGACCACATACATGCCACTAAACCAATAATACGACCAATTAGCCTGATTTGACAAGGTTTAGTGGTTCATGTGTAGTTTTTAGGAAATAGCTTCTGGGATACAATGCTTAAGCCATCAGAAAAAAACAGTAAGTGTTAAAGAGCTTTTCTACTGACAGTAAACGGAGCCATAACCACATGCTGCAGAAACGCCCACAACAAAGAAGCAAGATGCTCTGACAATGCGGCCGACTGTGCCTGTTAGTGTATGTGTACTTACTGAGGGGTTGGTACTTACTGAGGTGACAGAGTCTAGAGCTCAGGCCTGAGTACGGGTGGAGTGGGGGGGTGAGTGTGTGATGGGGGGGTGAGCAGATAGAGGAAGAGGAGGAGGAGGAAGGAGAGGAGGAGGGAGCATGGTGACGTCTGTGTGAATGGAGCAAAGCCTGGTGCCTCAGCGTGCTTCTGGGTAAAAGGTGGTGCTGGCGTCCTGGTTGGCCGATCGGTCAATCAATCAATCAATCGGTCGGTGGGTGGGAGGAGGAGCAGGGAGGAAAGCGGAGAGCGGGTGCTCGCGTTATTCTTGTTCTCAATTTTTGATTTGAAACAGAGAGAAATGTTTTGGCCACTGCGTTCTCCGAGGAGGAGAGCCGTCGCCTCGCAGAGGAGGCCAAGAGTCAGGGGTTGGTTCAGTACGGTCAAACGATAAAAACACCTCCAAAAACTCACATTTTATAGTCACTAAAGTCCTGAATATGTCATAGCTTGCAAACTGAGCTGCAATGAAGTATTTGTCTAGTTAAATTAATCACCAACTACTTTAATAATTGATGACCTTTTTTACAGCGGACAGTCTGGCTTCTCTCTGCAGGAACAAACATGAGTGATCCTCGACTGGATCTGTTGTTTCTAGCGCTGCGTTCACACTGCAGGTCTGGAAGCTCAATTCTGATGTTTTGCTGAGATTGTATTTTTTTTGTGTGGCTGTTCACATTATATTTGGAAATGTGATGTCATCAGACTCATGTGTGACCAGTTTACGGTCCTGAGGTGTTTTTGGACATGAATATGGATCTCCTCCAGCGCAGAATTGTGACATCTGTTGCATTTCTATGACGTATAAGTCATATGAAATGTGACATAATGGTTCAAACTGAAGCCACATTATAAAACAGCAGATATGAAAGTGGCCTGTGTCAGATTTGCGCTGTTGAGTGGCATAAAATAAATGAGATACTGGTCTCATATGAGCAAACAATTCAGATTTGAGCCTCTTTTACCTGCAGTGTGAACGTAGCATAAGTGTCCCAAAAAGCCATGCAAGGGAGGCAGCAACAAAAATAAAACTGATGCATCTACAGGGAATTAAAATCATCACGCTGGTTCATTTCCTGCCATAACATGTCAAAATGTCTACTGTGGAAAAGGTCCTTTTTTTGTCTGCGTTTAAAGAAATAAAGTCAACATTTTGTAATTTCAGCTTCTAATGTGTGAATATTCTCTGGTTTCTTTACTCGTCTGATGCTTGAATATGAAGAACATCTTTGAGTTACAACTAAACAAGACATTTGAAAATGCTTTTTGGTTTTGGGGAACACTGATCAACAGACCAAACAACTACTCAGCTGACAAACTAATAGCTAGCTGCAGCCCTTCTAACGTCTCCCAGTCATTTCACCTTACTGAACACACCCCAAAGTGATGAATGTGGGTTCACAAGGACGCACCAGCACACTGGAGGGTGGAGCCACGAATGTGAGAGTCACGCCAACCCTTTGCATGTGTGTGAATGTGTGTGTGCATGTTAGACCAGCACACATGCAATGTTATTACAGAGGTCATAAACATCAGGAGTGGGAAGGGTCAGGGTGTCCAGCATGGAACAGGATGCCACAGCCCAACACACACTCACAACCCACTAAACAACGGGTGTGTCTACCTTTAATCTGCCGGCGGATCTTGGTCAGGTCAGTCATCCACTTGAGGACTTTGGGGTTAGCTGCCTTGTCTCCATGAGAGGGCTGGACGAGAGAGAAGACAAACAAGGGTTAATGCAGTAACTTAGGCAATTAATTAATTGATGCTTTTACTGGAATAGGCTTGGGAAGAAGTGTTTAAAAGAAAAAAAAACAGTCAATTAATGATTTATGACATAGATCATAGAAAAAAACATAAATTAAATGCCAATTAGAGTAAAAATTTAACCTCAAACTAGTTAAACAGTGCAGCCTTTTATTTTTTAACGTAAGTATCACCACCACTGGTCACTAATCATTTAAGCAGCTGTAATTACTGAAATTATAATGTGTATTAAATATTTAACATGAGCCTCATAGATTGTTCCTCATTTCTTCTTTAATCCTCAGTTGTTAATAAATTATAGGCAGAGGTCTCTTACCTAGATGGTTCATAATTATCACATAATAAATACGATACCTAATAACTAGTTATATTTTGGTACTTTTGGAGTTGACCTGGTCCTTGTATTGCTTTACTATATGAATAATTGTTATATTTTTCTATACCTTATAGTTCCTCTCCTTCTCAAACTGCTCTTCAAACTGTTTAATTTTCTTCTTCAGGTGTTGGAGCTTCTTGGTGAGCTGGTGGGTCATTGAATCTCCTCCTCTCAATGCCTCTTTGGAGCCAAATGATGCTCTCCGTGGTCTGCAAAGGATAGAAGATAAATAGGCATAAATGCAACATAAAAAAAACCAAAAAAAAACCAAACTATCAAAACAAAACCACTGATGCTCTACCTTGAACCCCAGAAAAGCTCTACCAGTCGTTATGTTATGTTGGCTGAGTTTCATCTCATCACATCTGGATGCCTGTGTGTAACTGGTTCAGACACAATGATCTGCCATTTACGGCTCTGAACATAGTGAAGTGATTCTTATTTTTACCTCAGTTTCTCTGGGAAACAAGTCTTTTTTTAACCGTTATACCCTGAGCCATGCTTAGTCGGAATCATTTCAATGTAGCAGCTTCATTTATATAACATAACGTGCCACTAATAACCCTCAGCCAGAATGGACAGACAGACGACAAAACGATTACAATATCCTGCGGCCGAGGGGTAAAAACCAAGGTATGATCAGAAAACAGCAAAGGTAAGACAAAATTCATAATCATTGTTTCATAATACAACCATTATTTTTACTCTTCTTTGTCTCATTCAGTGAGTTTTACCAGTAGAGAAATAATACGGGTACAGTTGGATCTGCGTAGTGTTAGCTTAGTGCTGTAAAGTTTGTCTTATTTGTCTGTTGATTTATTAAATTATTCATAACATATACTGGTCTCAGACTGTTATCATATTTTAGATATTTGACCATTTAAATGCTTGTTGTTTGAATTGTGTTCTGTGTCCTGAAAATTGGTTTTGTTGAGCTTTTAGCTGAAATTCTTCGGCTTACATGGAATGTATGGCATGTGGATAGTACTATAGGCATCCTGTAGTGTTACCATGGCAACACAAATGGAACTATGGCTGCCTCCAGTACAGCGAACTAACAGGCTTAAGAGGCTACAAGAAAATAATCTTGCTGTTACAAAAGTAATCTCATTTTCAGAAAATATATAAAAGTTTGTCTCCCAGTACGTGTTGTAAAGTGAAACCACATACACTAAAACCTATCTTAAATAACTGTTTTCATTGCTTGTGATATGTACAACTTGCTTAAATTTTGGCAAGTTTTCTAGTTTTACATCTCATTAAAGTGTTTCAGAGGTATTCTTAAGAAATGTACCAGTTACAGTAACTTTTTGCATAATGCAATGGTCCTATAATTATTATAGGATTAATTCATACACATGGCTCTGGCCACCTTTCTTCGTTTTAGATTCTGTTTGTGGAAGTCATCACTATCATCTCTCTAACAATGATATCACCAAATGTTGTGAAAAAGGTGGTAGGAAGAAAGTAGTGGTGTTTGGTTTGTTCCGTCTCTCAGCCATGACATTGTTTAATGCTCTGTCATCACCTTTTCTTACATGATCATTCTATCAGTCAAACTGTTCCAGGGTCTGAACCCATCTTACCTCTGTGCTTTGGTGGGGGAGGTGGTGTCCGGGTCCTGCTGGAGGAAACGCTGGGCACTGTGGGCTCCGAAGTCGAGGAAGCGTCGCGCCAGCAGGTGATGGTGAGAGCGGGAGGAGGAGGGGGAGGCGTCCTGCCCCCCGTCCCCTTCGCCCTCCTCGCCGTCGCCCTCCAGAGGCAGCGGGGGGAGAGGAACCATACGACCGGCCAGAGGGGACAGCTGCGCCTCTCCACTGTCATTATCGTCCTGCCAGGATTTGTAGGCCGGGACAGGGTCTGGAGGAAACGAAACAAAGGGGGGGGTGGTAAGAGAACATGTTGAAGAAGGTCGATGAGGGTTCTACACATGCTGCGTCGATACATTCAATGTCATTTTCTTCTTCGGTGCTCTGCTGACTCACTGTGCGCCTGATTTACAACGTGGTTCGGTGTCAGCTCTGCGCTAACAAGCTGAGTCGAGAGGAAAAAGCATGAGGAAGGTGACGGGGGGGTTGTGAAGAAAACAGGATAGAGGTGAGACACAGAGAAGCAGAGTCAAGGGGGGAAAAGTGTGTTCACGGAGCATCAATCTGCCCATTTACCCGGAAACATCCTCCAACTGCTGTATTCAAACTGATGGAAGCAGAAGGGTTTGACAGGGGGGATGGGGG
>JAPQRQ010000002.1:7029587-7045907 GCA_037367365.1 Apogon talboti
TTATAGAGTTGGCTGTTTGTATATTTTAGTATTTCTTGTAATTTTGTATATTGTTAATATTTTGGTACAATTTGTGTGATATTTTTATACAGTCTTTTTTCAGATTCTATTCTCTTCTATTCTATGAACTTTAACAGGTCCACTGAGCAGCTACTACGTTACTGTCACCCTGTGAATGTCAGTGTGGATGTAGAACATAATAAGAGTCATGGCTTTAGGCTCAAGTCTTTAACATGAAAATGGTTTGTGTCATGGTGTTGTTTGTGCACAGGTGCTGCTGTTGTTCCTCAGCTCATCTGATCTATTTAAAGAATCCAACTGACAGGTTTCCCATCATTCCCAGGGCAAATGTCTCCTGCCATCTGATGTTAAAGTGAATGTCACCGATGGGGTTAGACGAACTTTAAGGGGTTTTGATTTCCACTGAGACCAGCTCGACTAAAAAGGTACGCGATGATTAGTGACAAATACCTCCACTGGGTACAAGAGGATCAAATGTGAGTCTGACGACGACTGACGGACGTGAAAAAGGGGAAAGTAAAGGTGGGAACATGAACAGCCGGGTGGGTAACGGGGATACAGAGCCACTTTAAGAGCATCGCATCTGGTGTTAAGTTTTTGGATCAGATTGTAAAGGGTAAGAAATTAAAAACCACAGGTGACTTTTACACATTTTCACACATGCTCCATAAGCTCAGACTGTTTTAAGTTTAGTCCAGTTGGAACAGAACACAGAACCTTACACTCACAGGTTTGAGGAATTTCATGTTAAACCTCCTTGTTGATTGCATTTTATTTTTCCATTTTAATTTTATTTCAATAATCCTAATTCATCTATAAAAGCTACTTTAATTATACTTGCACGGAGCAACTGTAACACACAATCATTTCCCCTGGGATTAATAAAGTATTTTGATTCCGATTCCATGTTCTGTGACTGAAAACATTTTGATGTATTTTCATTGGCTGATTCTACTGTTGTACTTTCTTTGCCTGGAAACAGTCGTCGATCATTACATTAAATAACAACTGTTTTTCTGATTTCTTTCCTCCTCTGTGACAGTAAAATGAATATCTTTAGGTTGTGAATTAAATAAGACATTGGCATCTTTATATGATTGAGAAAATAATCAACAGATTAATCAATTATGAAAAGACTCATTAGTTTCACCTCTAAATGAGTTAATGTAAAATGTAAATGAAAGGTAATTGTAAAACATGTTCTCAATGATCACAAATATACATAATGATTGGCTGACTGATGGATTTATGCAAAAGGCTGAATACGACAGTGGTAATGTTGATAATGAAGCACTAATGTTTATTAATGATTTGATCCGACTTCAATCATCTTTATTTATACATTATGCACAAAAACAGATCGATATATAACAACTTTTTAACCTGATGAAGCTCAGAGCAGGATTCACATATGAATATTAATGAACATTTTTGTTTTAGAACCAGTTCACTTTTATTTATGTGCTTTTCTGAAATCCCTGTGAGCACTATAAAGTCTAGTAATTACTCTTTGTGTAAGGATCCAAAATAAATTTGATAAAAGCTTAAATATCGCTTCTCTCAGGACGACAGAACTCAATATGTGCATGTTAGTGTAGTCACTTTGTTTGTTAAAGAGTCTGTTGTCTGAAATGGACTGTGCTGATAATATCAAACATCCATCTGTGGAAATATGGGAAATATGCTGCAAACCCACACAACAACTAATGACTCTGTCTATAGATGTTGAGCTGGAGGGAAATTCCCTTGTTTTGCAAGTTTCTAAATGAATTTACTTTCATTTTGTGTATTTCTATCTTTCTTTTTCCATCCGCCCCAAGTTTAACAGGAACTTTAACTTTACTTACCATCGAAATTACCCCGGTAAAAAAAAAAAAATCCCTCGACTCCTAAATTTCCCTGAATAATGGTCCTAGTAGGGGGGTATGACTTTTCAGATTCTCCAGAATTCTTGGGGGCGGGGCTGTGTGGTGCAGAATGCTGATTGGTGGAACATACCCTCCATGTTAAATCCAGTGGTGTCTGCAAATGTGTTTATTCCATTTCTACAAGCTTCACTTCATTTGTGTTTAAGATCATTTGGAAAATGGAGCAAAAGAAGAGAAGCTACAAGAAGTGGACGGACAACGAGGTCCATTTGACAAATATGCTCTTTTGAGCTTTTGAGTGTATTCGTCTCCTCCTACAAGTGCATCGTAATAACCTGTCTGTCCATCTGAATACACCCTGGATAATAAACCTGGACCTCTTCCAACACATTTGTTGAATACTCTCTCTTGAATACAGTGAGACTTGGAGACTCCAAATGACCGAGCCTCATTTGAATACATTTACCAGAGCTTTGAGGTGCAGTGGAAATGCAGACCACACAGATTACCAGGAATTCTTTCATCTTCTTTTCCAGGTAAATAAATACCTGCTAATAAAACTGGCTCTACATTCATTACATGTAATAATGTAACGATGGTTTCTTTTCACCTTTTCGTCCTTGTGTATCTTCTACTAACCTCTGTGTCCTTATGGTTTTGTGGTGAAAGCTGCTCGGTCTGCTTTTGTTCCGTTTCCCCGTCCTCAGGGTCAGTTTGTTGCTCCTCGTCTCCATGGCAACCCTGGGCTCCAGGACCACTGGCTCCGACCCTGGAAAACCGACATTCACAAAGGTTTTGAGTTTTCAACATAATAAAACAACTTAAATTTCAGTTTTGTTTGTTTTGTGGTGTAAACTCCTATGTGTTTTGTGATTTAGTGGTGCCCATAAACTCCTGGACAGTGTATGTTGTCTTGGAGGTCACTCACCCCTGAGCAGCTGCTGCCCTCAGCATTTACAGTTGGCTCATTAACGCCGCCGTCAACATGTTTACAGGTAACCTGAGCAGCGCGCTGGCCTCACGCCTTTGTACACAATGTCCGCTATGATAAATATGTTTCTTTAAAGTCATTCGATGCCAGGTTGAACCGCAAAGGAATCTGTGTTATTTGTGTTTCCAACAGCAGGTGCACAATGGACAGTTTTTGCACTTTCATTACAGTGTGTGTGTGTGTGTGTGTGTGTGTGTGTGTAAATGTTAGTGTGTGTCGACTCTCACCCTTGGCTCTCGTAGTTGCTGAGATCTTGGTCGAGGGAGGTTTTCAGTTCAAGGAAATGCTGCTCCACTGCAGCTCTGATGGTCCGCTGGATTATCCTGGAAAACAAAAAAGTCATTGTCCTTCACTATCTGCTTTTCATACGTTTCTGTTTTTACAGTCTTGTCAGATGATTGGAGACAAATTGTATGTATCTTTAATTAACAGTGAAATTTTCTCACCTTATTTGTTGAATTTTTATTGAATGTTGTGTGTTTGACTAAAAGTATGATTTTCTTTCTGTCGTTTCTGGTGTTTTTACGTCATACTATGGTCTAGTTTCGGTTTAAAACAAACAAGTCAGTAAGTTTTCATATAATTTTAAAACTCTGATTAAGGACTAGCGATTAATCATGTTATTTTCAGCTTTTGTGAGGGTAAAGTGGAACTCACTGTTGGGAAATAATGTACAAATATTTCATTACTGCACTTGAGTATTTATTTTTTTAGGGGACTTTAACTTTCAATCCCAACATTTTGGCACAAATATCTGTTTTGGTTCAATGACATAATACAATAAGAGGAAACAGTCTCAGTTGTGCAAATGAAAACTGATTTGCACATTGGAGTAAAGTTAATGTTTATTATTTTCATATTTTGAGTCGATGTTAGAGCCTAAACCTTTCATTTTTACTTGGGTAGAGAAGTTGAATTAGTACTTCTACCAGCCTTTTATTACTTAAGTGTATGTCTTTTAAGTGTATGTACTTTTTCCTCCTCTTGTCATGGTTAAATCTGTTCACAGTAGCTGCTTCGCTTCTCTAGAAATGGGATTCAATAGCATGGAAGGCTTCCTGTGGTTTGATGCATGAGATTAAATGATGCCTTTCCGCTCACTCATACTGAATTCAATAAGCTTAGAGGATTGCACACCCACTTAATTAAGATCTATTTTTTAGTTTAGTGGCTCTCAGTCATGGTTCACAGGTTAAAGCCTGTTCACATAATCCCAACTGTCATCAGCCGCAATTAACCAAAGACCATTACTAATCAATTAACAGAAAAAACACTGAAGCTTTAACTGACTAAAGCAGGTATTTATCTTTTTGTCATTGGCGCTTTGTGCCTACTAATGACTTTGAGTTTCTGTTAATAATTAACTATGTCTTTTGAGGGACTAATAATCACTGAAGAGGATTATTTCACTTCCTATTTGACTTATTAAGTCAATAACCCTGTCTTGTGCTGAAAGGATTTAAAATGTTAAAACTAGAGTCCAGCAGATGTCCGGTCTATAAAAGGGAAGAGCAGTAGTCACAGTCTGATCTGCCCTGGACAGTCATGCACCAGCTGATCCAGCAGCTCTACTGAGATTTTATTTAGTGTGGTTTATGTGCCGGGCCATGTGTCAGTGATTATCATGCAATCCTCCGTCACTTGGCTTTTTGATGGATGGTGGCTGAGATCTGACAGCAGCAGACAAAGCTGAAACACTGATGGATCAAACCGCATTTAATCTGTAAATAGGTATGTGACTACATTCGACTGCTCCTTGGCTTCACTACAAGACCATTTAAAGTCAAAACTCACACAAGTTCTGGCACAAAGCTCAAATACATGTGTGTATGTTAAAAACAAACCAGCCACCATGTTTTTGTATCGTCTTAAAACTCTGTTTAACAGCTCGTGACAGCTCATCACCGTCATCTTTAACTTTCATGGGGGTAAAATGTAACATATTGTTTACACTTGAATATCTGAAACCGATTCAAAAAAGGTTACCGAAGGGCAGAGGTGGGAAATAATGTACAAATTCTTCTCCTTACTGTAATTTAGTATTTATTTATAAAGGACTTTTCCTCTTTATCTCTGCAGTTTTGGACAAATATCTGGATTTTATGCTCTTATCATTTCCAAAACAGGGTCAATACTTTAGCTGTGATGCATTTGAGAGGAATTACTGGTACTGTTGTGCACCTTCACACTGAGCTGATTTACACCTGAATAAATAGGATAAAACTCATAGAAGTGTTAAAGAAGACGTGTTTCAGCAACAGACACACTTCACTCCAAGACATTCCACTGATAATTAGAAAAAAAGACTCCAACATCCATAAAAAATACACAAGCAGACGTGATGTGTTTTTCGTCTGTTACAGAAACACACAAAAAGGCCTCAGGAGAACTATTATATCGGCTACCGTTGTCTTAAAAGATGAGCTAACAAATAGCCTTATTTAAAGTATTACCCAGTTTAAGGTTTCAATCAGAGTTAGACAAATTAAGCAGCATTTCAGCTCTTTTAATTCCAAATAATAAAATAGTTACGTTTTAAGCCGTGATAAAACCCTCAATGATGACACGCTGGCATTAGCACATCAAACAAAAACATCTCAAAATGTCAGAATTTGTTGTTGATTTTCTATTAACTGGCTGAGCTGAGTGTGGATGAGAGGCTAAAAGAGATGCAGAGGACAGAGGAGGGAGATAAAAAATAAAGGAGACACTGAAACGATCACCAGAGGAAAGGAGGAGCTGGAAAAGTGTAGCTACAAAGAGGCTAAACAGACGCTGTGGTCTCTGTTTCCAGACGTGATGCTCTGAGAATGAAAGAACATGTCTCAAATACAGGCCTCGAGGAACAGAAATCATGTAACTGATGGAGCATGAACGCGAGTCATCCATGTTACTGTTGCGCCAAACTGCACCAAAACCACAATGAAAACACTGTCCAGGGAGGCAAAAGAGGGATTTTCTTAGTCTGTAACACTGTCGGCTAAAGCCTTGTATCATCCTCAGTCACATTTAAGAGGCAAATACTACTTTTCACTCAAATACATGCGTTATAAGTGACTTTAATAAGTTTCCAAATTCATATTATTAATAGAAACAACCCAATGAATAAGTTATGATGTATTCTTATAGATTATTAAAATGAGCCTGAAGACTTCCAGCTGTAACATTAGATGAACACACTCAGGAGAATAAAACCTGGTCTGATTCCCATCTGGACGTCCTTCTACTCTCTTCAGCTTCCTGTCTCTTTTCTCTGTTACTGTATAATTAAGGCATCCAGATCCACATACAGTATATACAGTATACATATTAACCCTGTGACATCTAGAACTGTGTTTGTGGTACCTGACCTTTACTAGTTTATTTAGCTTTTCTATACTATCAGTTAGAATCAGGGGTCAAATATCATCTGATTCAGGAGTAAAACAAGTTATCCACTTCATTTTAAGTTTTTTTTGTAGACATTTGTAGACGTTTTAGACTTCCAAATAAATTACTATCTGCTATAATTTACTACTTTTCCAAAGCAAATTTAACCTCAATGAGCCTTTTTCCTGGTTAAATAAAGGTTGATTAAAATGAAAAAAATTCCTTACTTTAAATAATTTATCTTAACATCAACATACATGAGAATAGAATCATTTAGGAGTCAGGAAGAACAATAGGAGTCATTACAACTTCATTAAAATCTGTTTCAGATTTCATATTGGCAGATAACTCATGTTTTCGGGTCAGACTTGGGGGGGAAAAAGGTGCAAATCCCTTTAAGTCTGCCAACAGTGGGGAGAGTTTTTGAAGACAACCTGGAAACCAGAATAAAGTAAAGACATTAATCACTGACATGAGATTGTCGAGGCAACTGAGGCCCTCGCAGCTATTCATCAGTCTGTAAATGTGTTAACGGTTAATAAACTCACCAGCCTCTAGTCAAGCATTGGATAAAGTCAACTTTTGTGCACTTCTGAGATCTCCAAAGTGACGTAATGTAAAATGAGGAGACAGTCGGTCAGGAATTCAAGAGGAGAATCTGTTGAGTTGTTGTCTTTAACCTCGAACAAAGCGCCTACTTGTGTTTTCGGTTGTTTAGCCGTGAGAGAATAATGTCTGGCCCTCGTCCACCGCTAAACAAAACCGCCCTGGAGATCGAACGCTGTGTCTGAATGTTGTTGTGAGAGGATGCAAATGGAGAGCTGAAGGTTGAACTATTTCAGTCTGCTTTATGTTGCTCATGATTTCCAATATTCCGGCTGCTGTTCGCCAGGTTCACTTTAACGCCCTCAAGCCTTCAGGTCAGTAAAAATCACATAAATGCATAGTGAGAAAGTGATTTTTTACTGTTTCAGTGTCATGCAGCGAGGCGGCCCTGGCCTGACAGTCATGTGATTGCTGAGTTCATGTCCTCGGGCTCTAAAAGCACCAACCCATGCAAAACGCCTCGCTTTTGTCTGTTTAATCAAAACACAAGGTCAGCTTTCCTCCTCCTTCCTTATCATTTCCTTTTAACCTCTTGTTTTCTCTGCTGTGGTGTGGCCGGCCCTTCTTTCTTTACTCCTGTTATTTCATCTGCAGCTTGACCAGATGACATTTGTACTTCTTCTGTCATCACTTTCTTGTTATTTTTAATAGAATAAGTATATGTACAACACCTATTCAGTTTTTTTCTTCTGTTTTTTTAGGTTGAGTTTTTCCATAACATGTAAAATCTATGTAAGAAGTTATTTTATATATCATTAGAATCAGTGAGACCTGGTTCTAATGTTAGGGTTTTACACTGGAATAACAGAGTTGGATGGGAAACATTTAAATCAGCAATAGATTTACCTAGGTTGCTGATGATTAGTTTGATGTTCAGTAATCTAGATTTATTTACCTGATTGATTTATTCATTAAAACATATATTCCTTTGGCTTAGATGCTCAGTTCAACAGTTATCCTAATTTCTAGTAACTCAATAAATATATTTCCATTAGTGTTGGATATTTTTTTGGGGGTGGTTTTATATATCATTATTATATCAGCCGTGGAAAATCTACTTTGGGTCCAAATCCAGTGTTGTACATTGTTTGACAGATTGTAATTTTTTGTTATTTGTGATCGTTTGCCTCAGAAATGGGACGGAGTTCATCACTTCATTCAAAGCTAGAGTGAAGCACCAATAAAACATTTACTTCTAATCAGTTTTATGTAAAACTCTGTTGAAATACACTGGGCTACAAGAAAAATTAAGTCAAAAATGCTGGTTGATTCTAGTTTCCAAGATACAGTCTTGGGTCAAAATGTGAAACTGCGAGAATTAATGAGAGAATGGGTTTTACTCAAAAGAAATAAACCAGATCTACTTCAAAACACTGTCTGCACATGACAACTCACTCACTTCATAGGTTCATTACACTGGAACATTTATAAATCAAAATGAACAAAAATGAACAAAATAAACAAAAATGAATAATATAATTGACAAAATGAAGCGCGTAATCAAGAAAAATAATGAAATGCTAAAATAAATGGGGAAAATAATCATTAAAATACAATGAGCAAAAATGAAGAACTGATAAAAAAAAATTGATAACCAAATGAAGAAAACAATCAACAAAATGAACAAAAATGAATCAAATAATCAAAAAATAGGGAAATAATCTTCAAAATGAGAAAAAAGAACCAATATGTATAATAACACTTTAACATACACATTGAAAACATCAGCTAACCAGCAGTTTTGTCATTTGTTTCCCAATTTATCTTAAATTAAAACTAGAGTCCAGCAGATGTCCAGTCTAAATATGTAAGAGTTAGCACATTAAACCTCTGAGGCAGATCATTTATAAAGAATTACAGACCAGTGATATCAATGAGTTGTAGTTTTTTTTAAAAATTTAATTTGTTCCCAAAAGTTAAATCTATAATAATCACTATAAAAGAAGCTTGTATTGCTGATAGGTGTGTAATTAGTTGATTTTCTTTCAGGCGTGCGTGTTCCTGTGGTTTGTGTGTACTTGAACCTTGTATGTTACTGTAAGTGGATAAAATTACTGGTGGGCATGTGTGATACTTACTCAGCAGAATCAGCGGGCAGGATGGATATCGGGGAGAGGTGGGAGCTGTAGAGAGAAAGAAGCAAAGGACGACATGGTTAGAACATCACGTACTCCTCGACTCGCTCTCAGACCGACATGGACATGACCTTGGGCTGAGTGGGAGTGTCAGATATCGACAGTCAAACAGGGAAGATGGATGACAATAGACAGGAGGATGTCTGTTTAGTCTGAATGGGACTTCAACAGAGAATCAGAACTGAGGATTTGAATGCGTTCAGGGCACTCAAGGCTAAAAAAAAAAAAAAAAAAAAAAAAAAAAATACAATGAAGCTTTGCACACGATGAGCAGGGCAAGAAATAAACAAGAAATAATAAGGAAACACACGCTCATACACACTGAAATATAAAGTTTCAGTGAGTGGCGCCACTGTGGGTGGACAGTAGATTATTTAGACTACAGAAGAATGTAAAAAGTCTGCTGATCAGATAGAAGTGAGTGTGTGTTTGGTGTCATTTTTTGGCTCTTCAGTGTTCTTCTATGAGCAAGGAAGTGTCCGAGCCATTAAACAGGGAGGGGGATGAGCTGTAGAAACATGCAAAGAGACCACATTTATATAACCACACACACACACACACACACACACAACACACACACACAACACAAGGTCATTCACATTAAGGCCAAGTTCAGCGGCTCAGTTCATATACACACTGTGTGACTCAGGTCATCTGCATTTACTGTCAGAAAAAAACAACAGCTGAAGTTATGCAACGTTCATGTGGATGTGTGTTTGACTTTAATGGACACACACTCGTACCCCTGCTGCAGCATGAAAGCCTCAGGTAGAGATCGATAGACTGAATTATTAATGCAGGATAGGGATGATAAAGTCATCTGTTTTCTTCTGTTTCTTAGCGTCTTGCTGTTCTGTTTGGTTTTCTTTCATTCATTCTGTTATACAATTTTATGCCCATTTATTAAAAAAACAAAACAAAAAAAAAACACTCCACTTTCTCTTGTTTCAGACACAGAATCACAATCATCGTTATTTGCCAAGTACATAAACAAATACAAAGAATTCTTTAGCAGTTGATGTTGTATCTGAATACAAGAAGAAAAAAATGTGAGAAAAGTAAAATAAGAACAAAAATAAACTCTATATATATGGGTAGAGTATCAACTTCTGTGCAATTCAGTGCAGTTTTTTGTCCAACTGGGATTTCACATGTTCCTCTGTTATCACATCTATCTTTCTTCTAAAGAGCTGCTACTCTGAAGCTGAATGAAGACTTTTTAATGCCACTTTGAATCAGATTCTAGACCATCTCTGGGTCACGTTGACCTGGGAGTTTGTGTTTCTGCATGTGCCACTGCAATGAGTCCCACTGTGTCGACTCTGAAAATGTTGGGTGCAGGTTTTCCTCATGCTGTAAAGTCTGAGACCAACAGGCAAATTTTCATTTGCATGTCAGTGTGTTTACTCTGAACATTCTGAGCGTAAACAAAATGCATGTTGTTGGTTTCACTGTAATGATCTGTCTGATGTTAATGCAAGAGGCACTAGGTGGATTACTAAAAACAATAAATGATAGCAATTATATTCAGATTCCAAACTGCAAAATCAGAAATGAAACACTTATATCGTAGTTTTTCTAATAATAAATTAAAGCCTTATAGTTAGATGAATGAATTCTATGTTTTTAAGGATCTGCAGGAACACTGTCTTATTATTTCTCTACATCTCGGGTATCACTGTGTCTTTAACCAAGCTTCCAGTTTTCCCCAGAGTTCTTGATTCTGTTTTTCTCTAGACTTTTTTCTTAATGATGGTGAATGTACTGGGCATCTAGTATTCCTTTTTAAATACTAGTGTTAGTGATCAAACACATATGAGAAAAAAACCAAATTAATCAAAAATATCACAAATAAAGTGTCTTTTATTTATTTATTAAGCATTTAACTGATTAAACGCTTTATATTCTAACATTTGCTACTTTAACATTTACTGCCCGACATCAGAGGTTTATCTCCTCTCCTTTTAACATTCTCTTCTTCAGATATGTTTCAGTCTGTGATTATCTGAACAGAGCCTTTGTCGATTCTCTGTCAAACTGCCCTTTAAACATGAACACACCCTGCAGCCTCCCCACAGCGGTGACTGTCCCTTCGAAGCGCAGATACCATCTGACAGCGGGCCTTCCTGTGGCGCTGGACCCACAGGGGCTGCGCTGGGTGGCTGCATCACTAACAATAGATCTTTGATAGGACCCTCAAGGACGTTACATAATCTCCATGGGCCCCAACTAGCAAAGACATGACTTGATCTCGCTCCACGCTGCCCCTGAAGACTCAATCTGAAACTGTTGTTGAGCCCTTTGGTGTGCTCCTGCCGTCTGAATGCTCTCTCAGCGACAAAGATGACCTTTCTCTCAAACCAAAGCCCCTTTCACAGGCTTTAGAAGATTTTTTTTTAGGTCATTTCTCAGGACTCTATGGAGGACAGATAGAAACATGGAGCATCTGTCAAACCTGATGTAATAGAAAGGTGTCTCAAGGTAGATTATTTTCCTGCAGTTTTCAAGCACAGCTGTTCTAAAACAAACCTGACATTAGGCCACAAGGACATATGGGTAGGATGTAGGTAACTATTATTTTAAGTATCTCCATTTGTACATGACACACTATGTCTCACACACCATTGACCAGCTTTAAACAAAAGGTTTCCTTATCATTATGAGGCAAAAAACTCATCAGCACGTTATTTTTTTAAACTTCCATTTCATATGATGTCTGTCTAGTTGCTACACTGTCTGTACCTTAACCCTTTAAAGCCGCAATACTGCAACAAGCAATATAACTGAATGAAACAGACAGCTTGTTATTGAAATTGAAGAAAAAAATGAACAAAACTCAGGTGCCTAAAGGGTTAATTGTGCTGCTGCTTGTCTTGACCACGACGCTCTTGTAAAATATTTCTCCAAAACTCAGATCTAGAAGAGACTTTCCTGGTTAAAGAATGAATTAAAAAAAGCTAAGTTTGCATTTGGGGCACCCCTTCAGTCAAATTCATGTAAAACTCAACATATAGAACATCACACACAACTAAATGATTATGATTTTACTCTTTTTTTTTCCATTAGCTATTTGAGCTTTACCACATTTTTATACATGTTTAGGTTAACAATAGCGGTCAAAAAAGATGCTAGATGATATATACAGATTCCTTCTTAATTGGAAAATATCACATGTTCTCATTGCAGAAGCGGCCAGCATCTAAATTAGGTAAAATGTTGATATTATGACTCCAAGCACAATAAGTATTTCCAGTTTGTTTCATAAATACAGTTTTAATAATGGTCAAAATCAATGTGGGTAAGAAAAAAACTCAAATAAACTATAAATCTTTCCTCAACGTCAACTCTTTATAGTACTACTGCTCTTATCATTTGTTTATTTCACCACATAAAGAGATTTCCCCTCCTAACCATTATTTCTTAATGTTCTGATTCCAGTTTTTGCTTCATTAACTGTATCCCAAAGGCATTTGACTGAAACTAATGTTCGATGTCCTCTTGCCAGCATCGCTCGGATCACATCAGGGTAATCACAGTCTCTGAACCAGATCCAGAGTCTGATCCCAGCAGGAGGATCTCTACTAGGGCAGATTACTGCAGGGAGTTCGCTAAGCCCTTGTGATTTAATTTCACAATAAAAATATCTGCATGGAGGATGATGACATTATGAAACAACGTTACACAAACATCCATCAAACACTGACTAACCTGTGCTTAATATTAATATGTATGAACATATTCTTATTATCGTAAGATAATTATTATCTTATTTATTGTATCTGATCAAATTGACCTGTTTTATGAGACAAATGAAAACTTTATAACATGAGGATAATTGCAGAGGTTATTTGTGTACATAATTTATAATTTAATATTGTAATTTTAATGCTTAAATATTTATAACTATTTTTGTGGAGAGTTCCAAATGATTTTTTCCCCACATTTAACCTCTCCAAAGAGATTGTTTTTACTATTAATTATTTTGTCATTTTCCAATGAAAATCAGTTATTTTCCTATATATAATTTACAGACCATGTAGAAGTTGATAAAAGCTCAGAGTAAATTCAAAGGCTGTTGCATTAAAACAGATAAATCTGAAGAAAATGTGACTTTCAACAAAATATATCATTGACTGAATATAAAAACAAACTCCATAGGTTTTACTGGTGAATCAATGTTGGAGACGATGACGATGTTTCCACGGTAACTACGGAGCCTCTGAACGTCCCAATGGGTCATATCTGTTGACCACGAAAAGATGATTAACTGCATTTTGCCTGCGTTATACCAATTATTTAAATGTACGGATAAAATTAGTGGATCAGCAGTTATTAAACATTTTAATCCAGGAAATGCTTTTGGTCGCCGTTGGCTCTTTAGATTTTCAAGGGTTAAATTACAGTTTCTGTATGCTTTCTTAAATGATATGATGAGAGGTGCCATTTCTGGATGACTACAATAATCCTTTAAGGCTTTTCTACCCACCAGATTCCATATTTTAGTTCTGCAGAACATTTTAGGCTGCATTATAAGTTACAACCTGCTGAGGAAGGATGGATACAGTCTCTTTCAGACCAGATTACACACTATTATTCAAGTCCAGCAGGGTGTTATTATCATACATCAGAGTATAATGCAGATCTGTAAGGCTGCATTGTTGTATTACTGTTCTTATTTCATTTGAATGACTCTCTTTTGACTGGATTTTACCACTTCTCTAAAAAAATAATAATAAAAAAAAACATAGCCTGACTAGGAATGCCCATCGAGCTGTCGGTGCAGATGGTACAGAGGAAAGCCACCAGTCGAGGGCTCCCGGCATTATTTATAACAATGACATAATGACGGCTTCACATGAAAGAGTCATCGTGTGCATGTGTCTGAATGTGTGAAAGGTGAGTTCGAGGTTAGCTGCGATTCCACTGAGGTTCTGTCGTCAGCAAATCTGACTCCACTCTGCTCTAGCTGAAGGTACTACCTACTGACTGCAGCAGTCTACCCACCCAGAAATTTCACACTACACTTAAAAATCAACAGAAAAGATGGTAGTTTTCACTGCTTTGGTGACTGGAAAGCTTTCTCTCTTTGCACAGTGCAGGAAATACACCTACAAGAGCTACAGCGATTCTTAGAAACACACAGAAGTATACACACAACCATTAAGTGTCATCTTACATCTCATAAACAGCTCTTCTTGCTGCCACTGAAACAGTAAACATTTACAGACCTTCATGTCGGGGCCAAGAGACTCACGCAGAGCTTTACAACTGCATTTGAACTATTCACACAGAGCAGAAGTTGAAGACCAGAGATCTACTGTTTGTTTGGTTTTCTGCCTGGATACTGATCTTCTGTCTGGGTTGTTCAGCTGCTCTGGACCACAAATGACCAAACCAGTGCTCCTTCATCCATTCATTCATTCATCCATTCATTCTTTTCCTCCACAGGCACACTGCCATTTAAGAACAGTTGCGACAAATGCAATTTCACCACCACATCTTTAATTCCTCATTCCTGTTGCACAGTCATGAGGAGCTGATGCAAGACCAGTGAAAGCACGCACTTTTAACTGGATTATATTTTGGCACTGACTGGGAGTACGTGAGAAAATAATCAAACTCTGTGCTTAATTTGATTTCTACTGACAACATGGGAATTGGGCAAATTCTATAAAATCTTTAGGTAATTCTCCAGGGGCAATAACATGTAAAGTGCACACAACCACTATACAAAAATAAATGTAAGGTTAAAAACTGATGAGTCATTTCCTATTATTTAACACATACTTCAACAAATAGCACACAAATGTAAATATTGTCTCTTTTTCACTCTATAATAGACACATATTTGCCAATAATGTGAATGGTTTTCAGTGGATTGGATTACTAATTCTGACACGAACCGAACAACTACGTTTCCATCCCCTTATAATCAGCCTGAGGATTCACAGCTCTCATTTCCCCAAAGGTGACTGTGTCTGATATATTGAATTAACAGTAAATCCCACAGACAAATGTTGATATTTATGTTGTGGGAAAATGCTGACACATTCTCAGCCAGCCCCTCTATTTTCTTGGTAAGTCGATTGCATAACATAACATCAGTTGTTTAGTGATGCAGTGACCTCTCTCTTTACATTAGTCTTGTTTTGTTCTTTTGGTCTCCTATTCTTTTCTCTTCAGTCACAAAACATCAAAGCACACTCATTTTGCTCCAGTCCTGATAAAAAGCATTAAGGTTTCAGGTCACATAACACGATCACTTACTCCTTCTAGCAAACACATCTCTTCACTTAAGAATTCTCTCCCCATTGTTTCTAATATTCTTTGTTCATTCATTCATCATCCGACATAAACATTTCTCTATCTTGCATCCGTTCATTCTATTGTCAGACTATAGGAGTTACATAACCCTGATGTTTACCTCTGCAGCAGAATGTCACAGGCCATTCTCATTTTTCCAGTTGTGTTTTCTCTCACTGTGATCTGTCCTTTTGGCTTGTTTCTGTTATTTTGTCAGTAGATGTAGCCTCTAGGCTTGTCAGTGTGAAGTGTGATGTCTTAGCAGTCTCCCTCCTTCGTCCAGTATTTCAGCAGCTGTGATCAGCGGGTTAACAAACGGGTTATCCAGGTCTAGTCCCGGTTTTGCCTCCAGCAGCTCGACTTTTACCCAAACTCAGCACGATTTCTGTCTTTTTCTTCTTCCTGACAGTAAACCGCTCGACACATCGCATGTAGGAGCAGTATCCAGCTGTGACACTTGCTCTGACTACACCTTTTTTCTCCTGTTTCTTTTAGTTTCTTCTCTTTCAGTGAGTGGCAGGTCTGGATCCAGAGGGGGAGTTATCCCATTTGAGCACTTTGAGGAGTCAGCGTCAGCACCGGCAGGGCTGGGGTGTCGCCTGGGTGCATTATGTGGTGTCCTCTGAACTACTGTGTGTGTGTGTGTGCGTGTGTGTGTGGGTGTGTGTGTATGTGAGCGCTGGTCTCACCCTGCACTCTGTAAAAGTGCTGCAGTAAACATCCAGGGCTCTGCTCAAATATATGAGCTTCTGATGTAACCAGGCAACAACCTCAGGACAACCAATAGGAGGACGGGGAATGAAGGAGGGAGCCAATCGTAAAAAGGGATGGAGTTCTGCCGGCCAGTCATGGTGCAGGAAGTGGGAGGGGGTCTGTTTTTTTGGCCCACTCGGTGATGACTATAAACTCAGCAGTTATTACAGCCAGCAGTCCAGCGAGCTGTGTAATGGCGAGTACACACACACACACACACACACACACACACACACACACACACACACACACACACACACACACACACACACAC
>JAPQRQ010000002.1:7077023-7109257 GCA_037367365.1 Apogon talboti
GGGGGGAGTATGTGATGGACCCTGTGCCAGGACTTCAGAGGGTTCCTCTGTTCACAGTTAAGCTCTTCTGTTTTCACAAGGGAAGCAGAAGTTGACAGAAGTGTTATGTAAGGAAAAGGGAAGCAGACCGTGCAGCTGTCTGGCGGTGCATTCATGGTTCATCTTATCACTTAAACTGGATCTCAACAAGCGACATATTTTGCTTTATCATGGTGTAAAAGCAGCCACAGCGGGTCACAGCAGCAGGGTGTGTCGGAGGGAATGAAGCGTTACAGAATGCAGTCAGGTAGAAGATTTCACTGGATGGATTAAGATTTCAGATAGAACAGATCAAACTCTAAAGGTATTGTTCTGGCAGCAGGTAGACACTGGCTTCAGCAACTTTATTCCTACTTATATTTCAAAATAACACCTCATGATTATTGGCATATCTTTACTTTTACTGATCTAACATACAATACATAGTGGAAGTACGGAAACAAATCATGTAAGACTATTGAATTAAAAGTGGGTAATCTATGAATGTTTAGGTTTAAATAACTGAAAGACACTGATCACGATGAGCAAATGATGGTATTTAACCATGTGTGACTTTGTCTAATAACAGGACAGTTCTACGCTCTAGAAAACAAGAAACTACTACGTGTGAAATATCTGTTTTAAAGCTACAGGTAGATCATTTTATACTGAACTGTGATGCATTGTCAGGATTTCTTGACTGATAATCTAAAAATGTCACCCAACAAGTCATCAAAAGTACTTAATACTTAAAAAATGTGAAATACTTGTATTTACAATATGTACAGTGTTACAGTATACTTCTTTTTGCATCTCAGATGTAAATATTGTACCTTTTACACCACTACATTTGTCTGTCAGCTTTAGTCACATTTCAGATTACCATATTTCATTTTCTTCATGTTCAGGAAACCACGTGATGATTCTGCATGTTTGTCATGAACTGAAGAGGTAGGTGCTTCTTAGTAGGTTGACATATTTTTTCCTTCTCTTGAGCTTAATAAACTGAAATGCAAACAGGCCTGTTTAAGGTTGACTTGAATGTAGTTCTGCCAGAACAAATGCTACAAGTGCATTATGACTCTATAGAATTTGACTCAATATGTAGTAAAATGCAACTTTCACAAAAATGCATCAGGAACATTAACTCAAAAAATACCATATATGATAGTCATACCCTCCTGTGAACCATTTTACTACACAATGGGTGCTTACAGCAGTCTGACTTCAGCTACATTTTGCTGATAAAATTTACATACTTGACTTAAAGAATGTTTTTAAGTGGAGTTTTTCTTTTTATCATTGTGAATAATTTTTTGACCACTAGCCAATTCAGTTGTAACACAGAGCAAACTTCAACACAATTTGTCAGAGCATTAAAACGTGACACAATTGAAAATGGCGTGTAATTGAGTATCAATCACCACTAGAGATGGGTAACGAACCCTGGGACTAAACAGGGCCAAATTATTAAAGGCTGGAGCATCAATAAATTCAGACGTAATCACTTTTCTTAACAGTACGTGAGCAAGAAAAGTAGACAAGTCATTTCAGTGATTTTTCTCACCAACTCTGCTTCTGACCAAGATGTGTTGCTGTGATTTTTAGTCCACATGTGAGACCTGGGTTCAAGTCTATGAGGGGCTGGGCTTATTTGTGAGAGGGCGGGGTCAGCTCTCTGTTACTGCAGCAAACATAGACATCCTAATGATATCGGCTCTGATATTCACAGAGAACTACACAGGAAAGCGGACACCTCACTTGATGACACAGAGCAACACGTATTTTACGTATTCAAGCAGAGACATGAGCGATCCGTCACCAAACCTAGCAAATATCTGTCAAGTACAAGCGGAGAAGTGCACCATTGGATGTTCATAGTTCATAGTTCATCTGTCCTGTTTATGTTATTGATCACTGTGCTAGCAGCCTGGAGCACAAATACAAACATAAGTTAATGATTAAAAGTCATCAGAAGTCTAATGATTAGTTACTTCACTAAGGGTCGATTCATACGTTTAATGTGAAACAGTCAAAGCATCATCTCATCTGCTGCTGGAGGTTTTGAGATCAGGAGGCTGCAGGAGACAGTCCTGCAAAGTTTTAAACTTACAATCGATGAATGTCTTCTGCAGTAAATAATGACGTATGATAATTGTCTACTATTATCAAAATAAAAAAAAAAACAGAATCTATGATAGTGATTTGTTCAAAACAATGCTTTTGCACTTTCCTAATATATAATATTAATTATATATCAATTATATGGGCCTAAGCTACAAATGAGAAAACGAAGCAAATAATTTTGTTCACAATTTAAACCCTAACATCAAAGAACTGATAAGAATACAGTTAATGTACCACATCAATAAGCAGTATCAGAGTAGTAGTATTGATAAAATCTTAACGATACCATCCCTATTCATTACATAGACGTACTGACTGATTTTAAGATTCTACTGTTGTGTTTGTACTCACCATGCTCCTCGATGTAGTCTACGATGTGTTTCACCAGTGCAGGAACCTCATGGCCACTGATCGTGTGCGTGCGCGTCACCTCCTCCAATGGAACGCCAAAAACCCGCGTGGTGCTGGCTGAGCTCCCGCACTCGTCGCCTGGCAACGGAGACACACTCTTCCTCATGGCCTCCTCCTCCCCCTCCTCCTCACCACAACCCCGCCAAGACCTCACGTCTTTGGAGGGTGTGAAGAAAAAAAAAAAAAGTTAGTTAGAAAGGATTCAGAAATGAAAGCTGCTCAGTGATGGATGCTTCCCGGCAGAGAACACGATTCCTCATTTTCAGACGAGCGGCAGAAAACACACCGGCAATCTCATCCTCTGCTGTCCACAAACAAACAAATGACAACACCAGACTCGCACATGTAGGAGTGGCTGCATTTAGACATAGACGCTGACCCTCCCCTCCTGTCATTTCATCAAGACAAAGAGCGATGAGGTGGAGTGGGAGGGAAAAGAGAAGAATATGACCAGAAAGGCTTCAACGCCTGGTCTGACTGAGAGACTTAGAAGGAAGAGGAAGGAGCGAAAACTAAATAAAAACACAAGAGCTGGAGCTGAAAGATTTTAAAACATTTACACATATTGCATAACCAACATTAAAAGGTCATTATTATTAAATGTAAGCCCAACACCGCAGTATTTTAGTTATGTCATAGTGACTCCATGCTCTCTGTGGCTGCCTCGAGCAATCCAATAGAAATTAAACCAAATGCAACAATCTACATCATTTAAAGTTTGTCTTTGGTGAGTAATTTGATTGTGGCAGATGGCGTCCACTTCACTCGTCCAGGGAATGAGGACTTCACTGGATGTTTTGCAGCTAATTTAATCAGACTTAGTCCCCATTCACTGAATGTGATATGCATTTTTAGGATAAACGTCAAACCTAAAATGGCAAAACAGTGGTTTAATGGTTGGGCTACATTCAGAGCAGCAGAGTCTTTATCAGCACAGGAATCATATGGTAGTATGACATTAAACGAAGAATGTGCTGGTCATACAGATTAGATATCTGTACATGTGGTCGCTGGAGGAGATCAGACCGTATTATTTGCGTCTGTGTGAACACGATGTTTCTTGTTTCATCTGATTATGTGTTGGCTCTTCATGTCACTCTGCTGATAACCAGTTTAGAACCAGTTTGTTGTGTTCATTACATGGCTGCTTGGAAGACATTAAAGACTAGTCGGCCCATGACTTCCTTGAGTTATATGAGAACAGGAAGAATGATCCTATTATTTGATGTGCCACTGTTATTACCCAGAACCTCAGCCATCTTTCTGCATCAAACCAACCTGACTTTATATGCAACACACCAATGTAATTATTTACAGGCAAGTAAATTCAGTTCTTCCAACCAAAAACATCTCTAAAATAGACTTAAATTAAACTTGTTTCCATGTTAACTCGGTTTTATATTTTCACAGCATCATACATATACATATATACATACATACAAATATATATATATATATATATATATATACACACTTTTTTTTTTTTCACATTAGGTCTATGTAAAGTGTTGCTGTGAGTGTTGCTGTGAATTAGATTTTTTTTTAGAATTTTTTTGCTCTTGCAACAAAATTATTGTGATTTTTTGGCATTTTTACTCCGACTTATTGATAAGGCCTTGGGTTCACTCTCTGTAAGAAGTCAACTCTGAACCTGTAAGGGCTCAGATTTTATATAAAACAAAGTAAAGCTTTTGTCCAAGGTCTGTTAATGAGATCTTCTGAAAGCATCTGAACTATTCATACTCTGTCAAAGCACTTATCCTCAGGAAAGAACATCATTTTGCATCGCTTTCATATTTGAAAAGCTGGGATGAATACCAACAGTCTTGAAAAAAAGGACAAAAAGCAGGAGCGATTGCAGTCAACTGGAGTAAAAGACCGTCAATAGCAGACAAAATAGGCTGTTTAAAGGCTTTGTTTAAGTAAGATGTTATGTGCATTTGCATGTATTCATGTGACTGGTGACTACAGGATTTTGTTAAGACTTGAATGCACAGTTGCTTAGTAACTGCCTTCATTTGTGCATGTTTTCGAGAGCTGAACGATTGCAGATATGCGTTGAGGAAATTGAGGCATTTGTTTTATGTTGTATACTTTCAGTCTGAGGCTCACGCTGTACACAATCACTCAAGTCATGAAAGATTAAGTACTTTGGTATAAAAATGTTCATCCCGAGTGAATTTATTCATAGACCGGGAGCGACCTGGGCCCATTCGTTTTACCAGCGGTGATTGTGCATGTGTGTGTTCGTATACTCACCGTGTAGCAGTGAAAGTGTGTCCTATCCTCTCCTCCCCTGGCCAGTAAACCACTGAACCATCTATGGCTGCTTCAGGTTGTGGCAAAAGATGAGCCGGTAGTTCCTCATTGACGGACCGCAAATCCCTCTTGCAGGATTCCTTTCTAGCTGCACTTAGGTGATAGGACGAGCAAAAAAAGGAGAAGGAATAACAGGGAGAGAGAGAGAGAGAGATGATGATGGGGGAAAACGAAAGATGAGACAGAAAGGGGAAGAAGGGACGATTAAAGAAGAGTTAAGTAACAATCTCTGACATGATTATATTTATTAGGCTACATTATAATACAGTAGTGATTTAATTTGCCATTTTTACAAAGCAGGTGTGCTAATATGTAGCATCTTATCAACGATTATTAGTCATGTTATGGAGATCAGGCAAAATTACTTCTGCTTCTGTCTTCTAATGGCTGCAGGCGCAATAACTAAGCCTGAGTAAATGCACTGCAATTAATGAGAACCAAATGCAACATAAGGAACCAGTGTAATGAATCACGCAAACACAACTAAACCAGATGTAAACACCTGATCACAAACACAAAAATGATGCATTATGGCCTTGAAACTAAACAATGCAAACTGCATTTCTGTCCTTGTAAAGCAAGTCATAAAAACAAATTACCATCTATTTTTTCCTCCTCTACTCATTTTAGGTTTTTGCCACTGACAGATTTGTCTGGTTTTTTTGTATTCCAGCTCCTGTTTTTACCTCTAATTCTGCACCTTCTTCTCCTTTCTGTCTTATCCCATCTTCCCAAACCTTGACATGTCACCTTGTCCAAGACTACCAGACTCAAGGAGGAACAATCATTTAACAGACCAAGCCAAAGCTACAAAATCATGTCTGTGCGCGTGTCCTACATGTCCGTACATGTCTGCGTGAAGTCGTTTGCGACTTCAGTGTTCCTGTTTAGTGCTACATTAATGCGTGACCCTGTATGTGTGTGCGTTTGGTTGTAATACATGTGTGGATGATGGGTGTCAGCAGTACAAATGAGGCTGTTGTTGAGGCAGTCATCTGAGAGAAAAAAACAGCTTAATCATCCAGTTTGTGCACTAATCCCTGTATAAATGCAACTACAAGAGGTTTTGTGAGTTATAATATGCACCAGTTGAGATGAAGACGTGTATGTGTGCAGCTGAGTGTGTTTCCAAGTCGGCACGAAAGAGAGAAAGTGCTCTTTGAGTCTGTTCCTCAGATGGTTTATAAAGGAATATAGCCATGTGATGAAATATTGAAAACACAGCTCTACTTCTGATGTTATAACACTAAAAAACAGTTGACAGAGCGAGAAGGGAGGCGGCAAGAAGCGGAAATTCAGCTCAAGATTCAACTCAAATGTAAAACTATATGTTGTTTAATTCTAATTGTTATTGGATATGTCACTCAAGAGTTTCACAGATTGCACATTATATAACCTATCTGACCTATTTATGATGAGACTGAATGCCAAAACACATTTCACTACATTCGCTCATTATTTATTTCTCTGCAAGTTTTGTAGAGACAAGATATAATGTGAATATCAGTCGAGTAAAATAGTAAAATCACTTCATGAATATGTCCAAAGCTGCTGAAAGAATATGCAATGACTTAATATGAATGAGTAACAGACACCATTCTGGCTGATAACAAATATTTTTAAGAGTTTTGGCAAAAAAAAACAAAACCCTCATGGATATAAAATCTTGTGGCATGAAATAACAGCTGTAAACCTTGAAAGCTGCTGTCTGTGCAATGCTCCAAATATTTCACAGGCACAGAGCGATTCTGTCTTCACAAGAGAAATGAGAGGAACCTAATCACATATCATTCATATACTCAAACAGTGAAATGAATCCGTTAATTAGAGAAAAAGAGGAGAAACAATTACACAAAATGGTCATGGTTAGCTTAAATAATCACCATCAGGAGATAAGGTAATAATTGTGTTAGCACTATAAGTATATGTTGGAGTTTTCAGTATGTTCCAGTTTCATTGGTTCCATGCTTCAGGTGCCAGATATTTTCTACAAGCAGTTATTTCACCATGAACATACGGGAGCTGTCACACATTTACAGCAACCATTTTCTGTCTTCAAACACCAACATGCTGATAATACAGGAAACTCCACTCACATATTAAATGTTCGGGCTACACCAGGAGGTAGTATTAGTGGTAAAACTGGAGACTTTTTTTCACGTGCCCCTTTAATTTAGATAAACCATAAACAGTATGGCTAACAGACGCTAACCTGATGTGTCCATGTGCAGACACCTATCATCACTCACACAACTGATTTTCTTTTGTACAAACTTCTTCTGCACTTCTACAGACAGTCGTGTTAATCCTTTTCCGTGAATAGCTGACATGTTCTGGGTCTCGTTTTTCCTCTGGCCTTTTTAGGATAAGTTGTCATCTTCTGATATCTCCATTGCGAACTATTGGCTCATCAGTCCTGTATCACTTTTCCCCTCGAGCTGAACTCTAAACCCAGAGTTATTAAACGAGGGTTTCAGAACTGCTGAGTCCTGTAAAAGGCATTCTTCATCCTCGATTCTTTCCAAAACCAACTGAACTGGCACTGCTCGGGTCTAAGCCTCTTTAAAAGCTAAAGAAAATCCCACTACAGCAGCCAAAATTCTTGTACTGGGTCCTGGGACTCACCAGTAAAATGAAAAAAAAAATTAAGAAACAGAGGTAGTTATTCTTAGAAAACACTAAATAGTTTAACCATTGTATGCTGTTAATGTTAAGCACAACATAATGAGGATTAATTTGAGCACATAAAGAGGACAGAACTGACTGTTCCCAAACCAATGCACTGCCATGAAAAGTGACCCTAAAAGGCCTTTAAAGTGAGGATTTGGCCAGAAACGTAACAGTCCAGAAAGGCGCTTTATGTGTTCTGTCCGACTGTGTGTCTTAATCCCTGATGTCATGGTTGACAGACTTTTGCTCAACAATGAGGGACATTGTGCAAATGGAAACAGAGGAGGCTGAGCAGCATCCTAAGAAAGAGAAAAAGTAAGGAGAGAAAAAAAAAGCCCAAAGGGCCAGAAGGGAAAGGGCCCAAGTAAGAATATGAGAAGCACAAAAAAAGAGACAAGTAAAGAACAAGACAGAAGAAAGGGGATAGCAAAAGGAAACAGATACGTTAAGACCTTTCCATGAGGACTTTTTTTTTTTTTAACAGAATTTAAGTCTGTTTTTGGACAAACTGTCTTTTTTATTTAAGCACCTCAGGTAAACACATTAAGAACACTATGAATGTTGTGAACACCAACTCATGCAAACATTTTAGGTTTGAATTGGCTGTGGTGTGGTGAATGTATACCTTCAACATCCTCATCATTAAAAATAACATGAAAGGAAACCAAGTATTTACATTTATTTTGAGTTTTTCCAAATATTACCTATTATTTTTGTTTTGTAAGGTCATGGGGAATATTGAAAACAAATATTAAAGAGAATATAGGAGGAGGATGAAGACATTTTCTTAATATCAGTCATGGCTAGATGCTTATCGTAATATTCTCATATCACAGAAACTTTTTATGGATTTAATCCTTCTGCTTAGCTGACATAATGCAGCTGGACTAGGACTGCAATCTCATGATTTTAGATGGTGATTGGTCATTATTTGTCATATAATCTGCTTTTCAGAGGGATCATGGAGATCATGTCTTTAAAAAAAAATAAATAACAGGGTTTTAAAAATGTTACTACTCAGTTAACATTTGGTTTAAAAAGGACTGCTTATCAGGGTAATTGTGTTATTTTGCACAATAACACCCAATTATCTTGAAGAGTTTACACATCACATTAAAGTGTAAAGGCGTCTCTTACTCTTGATGACACTCCAGTAGGACATGACAAGTTCACATGATTTAGGTCCTGAATGGAAATACCAAAGCTTTATGTGCAGGGAACTGATATGGTAAATATGGTAATAATGTTGGTCTAAAACGAGGAAAAATTAAGAGTTTCTACTCAGAAAACAACAACAAAAAGTACCAAAACACAGCAACGCCTCCAGAAAATAGAGAAAACTAAAAGACACCTTAGTTTAGTGGCAACTCGCCTATATCTTATAAAAGGGTTAGACATTTGTGATTCAGAATGGGGCTCATGACTTAACTCAACATCATTGTATGAGAGATTTTTTGGCCAGATCACTAAACTTGGAGTGAAAATTTGGGTAGGGCTGCAGCTAACGATGATTTTAATAATCGATTAATCTGTCGATTATTTTAATAACTAATCGATTCATCGGATAAACACAAAAGACTCAATTCTCAAAGATTAGTATTTAACCCAAAGGAGACAAGTCACTAATGATTACATCCCCCACAATGGCTTCGGGTATGGTTAGCGAGCACTCGCCCCACTACCTAGACTTGTTATGGCTAAAGACTAGCATCCATAGTCCTCAACCAGCTCTGGTTATAGGCTATCAAACTACTGTTGTATGTATTAGTTTCAGTCAATGATGGGTAACGTTAGCCTGGCGGCCTGATAAACAGAGATGGATGAAAACATTATAATTACGACGAGAGTGTGTAGCTAGCTAGCAGGCTAAAGTAATCAGGACACGTAGGCTATCTTAAGCTAGGTTTACATTATGTTCCCGGTGACCACGGCAGCCCTGTTTGCCCGAAATGTAGTGCGCTGTGGGATTTTGGCAACTTTTTGTCCATATTCAATTTTGCTACATAAACAGTGCACTATGTTTTGGGCAAACGTGGCCGCCGTGGCCCCAGGAATACAATGTAAACCTAGCTTTACAAATGTGGCCCGGCATGCAAAGCCTCAGCCATGCTGCTGTGTGTTTTCCTCTGTTACCCTACACAGCGTGCGGGCATGCCTTAATACTAACGTGCTCAAGACCCAATAAATTGACTGCCGAATTCGTTGCCAACTCTTAAGAAGCGATTTGGTTTGATTTGATCGATTCGTTCCTGCAGCACAAAATTTGGGTATCATGACATTATGTGACATTTACATGGATTAAAGGCTAAGCATTCTAAATGTGGTCTTGCACAGAGGCAGGTTTTATCGAGGAATATGATTAAGACAGAGAGTCAGGTCAAATCACATTTTTCCAAAATGTGAATATGAAGTAAAAAGACAGCATCAGATTGACTTTAAAGCTGTAATATCATAAATCTTCCTGAGAGTAGGGAGTAAGACCGCACACATTAATAAATATAAGAGTATATAATGACTATTATCTAATTCTATCTAATCTAATATTTATTAGAAATATTTAATTATAGTATTGATTAATAAAACTGAATTTTTGAGGCCTCTAAGATGTCTTAGAATGTTGTACTATTTTAGATATGGGCATGGCATGAACGGCCATAAATACCACAGAATAAGCTGAATTCAATCATGTTAGTTCACCGTGCATTTGCAATAACAGTCTCTTTACAGAGTTGGCAGTAGCTAACTGAAATAAGGAGACTAGATAGATCACATTTCAGTTTTGATTCTAAAATTGGTACCTGTACACATCCAAGGGTAAAAGGTATAATTGCCATGTGCCCTTTAACAGAAAGGTTAAAGGTTCAACACATTAACTGTAATAACTGACTGTTTCGAGTATTTAACCCACTACATGTCCTATTCAGTAAGTGCAGGACTAAGATGCAGAAACATACAAGGAAATATTTAGTAAAGTGAAGATGTTTTCTCCATAAACAACTATCATATGCATAAGATGAGAACAAAAACACTCGGGGATTTGTCCATAATCTGCCAAATAGCCTCGTTTCCTTCAAAGTGCATGACCAGAAAGTGATAAAATATTCACAAGAAGCAATAAATAAATCAGGAACTTTCCTCTAACTTGCAGCATGTTCCAACCCCCCCAAATATTTCTACTCAGATATCAAAGTACTGAAAGTCCAAACTGCCAGAGTCAACCAACATCAGACTCTTAGGGTGCGTTAATTCATCTAGTCAAAAATCAGCCACACATAATTAAATTAACATCAGATTAGTTTTAGCATAAGAAGGAGGCATGTTATTTGGATTTTTGCTTTTATTGAGAATGTAAAGCAAGGTGTCAAACTCATTTTCATTTTGAAGCCACATTCAAACCATTATAATCTCAAGTGGATCAGATTAGTAAAATAATAACAGTGAAAAAAACAAAATTACAAAATAAAAATGTTTACAATTACAGACTAGGTTTAAAAAAGGTGAATAACAGGAACAACCACAAACAACCTTAAATTTCTTAAGAAAAAAAGAGCAATTTTACAATATTATGCCTCGGTTTATTTACACACAACTTACAGATCACAGTGGATCTACAAAAACACAAAACATTTAGTAACAGGTCAGAATATTGCTGAAATTACACTTACTTCTCAGGTTGTTCATATTTGTTCAGGCAATTCACATTTTGTGTGAAAGGACAGTTTGTAAATCTAAACATTTTCACATAGTTTTACTTTTTTACACCAAAACAAAGAGGAGAAATTTAGAGTTGCCATTATTTATAGGTTATTATGACAGTATTTTACTGGTCCGACCCACTGGAGATCTAATTGGGCTGAATGTGACCTCTGAACTAACATGAGTATATCACCCTTAATTGTTCATATCTTCAGTAATTATAACAATAATAATAATGATAATGGATTAGATTTATATAGCACTTTTCTATTAATGCATACTCAAAGCGCGTACAATGGATCCACTATTCATTCACTCTCACGGTGGTAAACTACGTTTGTAGCCACAGCTGCCCTGGGGCAGACTGATGGAAGTGCGGCTGCCAATTCGTTCCAAAAGGCCCCTCTGACCACCACCAAATATTCACAGGCATTCATACACCAGTGAGAGTGGCAGCACTGGAGGCAAGGTGGGTGAAGTGTCTTGCCCAAGCTCATGATTCGGACAGAGCGGGATTCGAACCGCCAACCCTTCAGTTATTGGACGCCCCGCTCTACCTCCTGAGCCACAGCTGCCCCTCAATAGTGTAATACTTCCATTTCAAAAATTCATTCCACTGGCCAGATTGGACCCTTTGGCAGGCCAGTTTTAGCCCATATGGGCCATATGTTTAACACCCATGATCTAAAGTACGTGAAACCACAAAGCACAGAAACCACCTCAGAGTCAGAGAGGAGCCCAATGAACTCTGAACTCTGCCCGAGTTCTCCATACACCCATCAGACAGAGGATGAATGCCTGGTATGTGTGCATGTGTACTGTGTTGACTTATTAGGTCTGTTTTGCAGATATACATCCCATGACCCTGACAGAGAACTTCTGCCCTATGCATAACTTCCATGTATGAACTTGACCTGTCACACCCAAAAAACAACACATTAAGGTTCAAGCAGTGACAATGGGTTAAGGTGTGAACTGTATGAGCACAAAAGCCCAGAAACAATTCTAAACAACCTATTGACCAATGGACGGACAGCTAAGCTCCTTATTTGCTTTGCCAAACTTGGAATGAAAACAACACATTTCACCGAGTTGACACGCACCATTTTTGGCTCAAATGGAAAAATAAATAAAAACATACCAGACATGCACTAAACGGACAACAGTATTGGGACACACTGAATTCAGGAGTTTCATTGCTAACATAATGTCATAATGTCAAATATCATGATGCAATTTAACTGCTACAAATAGAAATATCATTGCAATAAATATTTTTATTTTGTTCTAAAACATTTACATATCAGAATCAGAATACTTCATCAATCCCAGAGGGAAATTATTGTGTTACGGGGGAAATTACTGTCAGCTTGTTTTTCCTCAACTTTTTTTTTGCTAATTATAATAGTTTTAAATGTTCTGCCTCTTGATTGCTGAGTATTTGTCACATTCTGACCATAAATAAGCCATTTTGAAACCTTCAAGGCAGGCAAAAGAAAGCCTAAGGCAAACAAGAGTACTAATAGACACAGGAAATGGAACGGATTTAACACCCAACAAACACCCGCACCGATGCAAAACCAGCCCAAAAAGCAAACACCAAACTTTCCAATGAAGAATGTAGGAAGTCTGTCTATCCTAATATTTGACATGTCGCAGCAAGTAAGAGATGCATTGAGATGACCAACCTGATTCTGATGGTAAAACACCAAGTCCAGGTAACAGAAGTTTAACTTGTGTGTCCTGTATTCATTTAATAGTGGTACCACCAGACCACACACACTGTTTATATACACACACTTTAACTAAGCTTTAAATGATATCTACAACTTAACTGAGTGTATTCATGGTGCTGTAGATGTAGTGATTATAACCTCAACTTTAAAACTCATCTAAGACCCAAGAAGAAACAGATAAAATACTAAACTACAATTAAAGTGGATCTAGCTGTATTAAAACTACAGCTGTGGTTATTGTGGAGGAAACACTACAGTTGGTCTTTTAAAAGGATGATGACTTAAGATTAGGATCAAAATACTACACAATGTGCAGCTGATTATTATTTTTTTGGGAAAAAAAGGCAGAAAATTATATAAAAACATAAATACAGTAAATATAGTCTAGGTTTTTATTTTCTAATATTTAACAAGTAGTTTTTGTTATTTTGGAATTGGTTTTCATAAAAGCCTTTACAAGTTCTTACCATGCCTACATGTTTTTTTTTTATGTTCCCATCCCATTGTTGATTAATAATTCTCATTTTCATTGTCACCGTGACATAAACGCATGATAATCATACAAGCCTACCTGTAACACAATGAATAAGAAAAACACTTTGTTATTTGATGAACATGTTTGTCAGAGTTTTTCAAGTGTGACTCATTATGTTTGTCATAATGACATTATGATGCATTTCTTCAAGTATTGAAGTTGTTTTTGCTGAATTTATGAAAAAATGTTGAGCGAGGAAATTCAAACTCAAATTTCTTATAGTTATGACTTAAATTAATTAATGTCCAGATTGAATAAAAGCTTGGTTGAAATAACTACAATTATGAGTGTTTAATAGGTGTGCTCAATAAAGACATGAAATATTACAATTGTTTGTTTGGTATTAGGTTAAACACATCCCGTTTGTCTATACTGGTGACTTAGCTGCAGATCAGATCACATTTTAGGACCAGTTCATTCTGAAAACAAGGGAATTTCAAAGGGTCCACATACTTTTTCTTGCCACTGTAAGTCATATCATTATTGAACTATGTTATCATACAGTTTTGCAGGTGTGTGTTTTGCATTTATGTGCTGAAACATTTCATCTAAACTAGTTATGTTTTTATACCTGCTGCTGTTGGACTATTCTAAAGGTAATGGAGATATCTCCTTAACAGACAGAAGCAGATCAGGATGTGGTGTAGATACAGAGGGATGAAAGTAGGGATAAAGAAGGAAACACAGATTTATGGTGCATAAACGAGCATCAGAAAAGGAATGTCAGAGGAGGATTAAAGGGGAAAAAAAGCTGCAGGGGGAAAGATGCGACAGGGAAAAGGGTACACAAGGTGAAGAGAAGAAAGGCAGTGAAGCCGGTGTTTGCCCTTGAATCTCCGTCAGCCATAGCCTACTTATGCTGCTCCTGCCAGGCTAGCACCGCCAGTGATAAATTAATAAGCACGCATCTTTGGGGAACATGGGCTTTTTTGGGCCTAGTTATCTCTGATCCACAGCACGGCAGAGTCTTCCTTTTACTCATTCTGGAGATGTAGCGAATGCACAGCAAACACATTTTACATTTTACTGAGAAACTCCAAAACTGACTTGCCTGTCGTATTAAATTTTCTTAACTTTTAGGAGGAGGAATCTGAGGGAAATGGTTGTCGGAGAATACAAACAGAGCAAAAGCTTGAACCATGTGCTTCAATAAATCTACCCTGACAGTAAACTCAGGAAAGAAGAATAAATGTGTTCACCGGTTCTCCAAAAATTTGCCACGTTTTTTTCTTTTTTAGGGAATGAACGTCAATCAGTTTTGTGGTGTTTCAAGGAAAAAATATGCATTGCGAGACGTCAGTTTCTGCTTCTAGGAATTGTACTGCGTCTTTTTCTGATAATTCTACAACTCATGTGATTATTTATCAGTTGATGGATTAATTAGGAATCAAAACTAATTACTTACACCCTTTACACAAACTGAGAATACACACTTCTTTCAGATTTAAAAGTTACACTTTATACTTAACAGTATGTTTTTGGACGTGGAGGGGTTTCCCTTTGCTATTATTATAAGTAAGAGGGACTGCCACAGTATACGAGTGCTTTTAAGGAGAAATGATAAAATCCATTCTTCGCGGGCCTCAGGGTCTATGACGCTGGAAAAGGCCAGAACGCCCACAATGGAAACACAAGTGCTGCTCTGTATCTGAAAATGTGGGAGTGAAAGCAAAGCAGTATTTTGTTCAAAACATTTGCATAAAGTTTGCTTTGTTGCCATTCTGGTGAACAGCCATACAGACCCTATTTATTTCTCAAATAATCGAACATTCGGGAAAGCAAATAATGTGGATACAGGCTTCACAATGTGCAAAACAACTCTACGACTTTTCCTTTCCTTCCTAGGATTTTACGCGCAGGCAGCACTTGAGCTAAAGAACCCAAAAACTATGCTGTGATTCATCTACTGTACTGTAAAAATGCCACGTTATGAATGGAACATGGCGTTTTCATCAGGGAATAAGTCCATTATTCCAAAAAAAAAAAAAAAAAAAAAATCATTTAAAACAGCCAAACTCCAGTGTATAGACTGTATTTTTACAGGCTGCACTGCATCAATGATTGTTGGTAGTATTAATGTTAATAGATAAGTGAATTTAAATACCTATAACACTAACCCTAGAGGCATTTGGTTAGCCCATTCTATAATGCTGTCTTCATTGCAGGAGTGAACAAAAAGAATTGACCAAAAATGACAGCATTCATAAATTCAGAAACAAGGTAAGAAAACTATGAAAAGGGGAATAAATAACCAATGAATAAATATATAAACTAGAAAAGCACTCTGAGACCGCAGACCTCCACCAAGGCAGCTCTTTGTAATAACAGCAATATACAAGTCTGTTGTCCTGTTGTTTGTCTGTTGCTAGGTAACCCACTTGGTAACTCCACTTTGCCATATCGCAAAAACTATAGATTCATCCTGGATCCAGACGATGATCTGGATCACCCCCAAAATCGAATCACTTGTTCTTCGTCCCACTTCAGACATTTCCTGAAAATTTCATTAAAATCCGTCCATAACTTTTTGCGTTATGTTGCTAACACACAGACAAACACACCCTGGGGATTACATAACCTCCTTGCCCTTGGCGGAGGTAATAGACAGAAAAGAGCACCAGTTGTGGGACTGGCTATTGGCCGAATCAGCTGACGGACTGACTACTCATGCATCGTCACAGGCTCCTACAGACTGACATTTCAGCAGTGTTACAAGTTCATCAGCAGCCAAGGTCATAAACTTGGGTATGAAACCATTTTGCCCTCTAAGTTTGTAATACTTCTGTAGTGCAAGTCTTGTATTTAATTAAACACTCCATCTGTCTCACTGAACACATGGTACAATTATTGGCCAGAAGCCTCCTATTCCTCTGCCCAACTGATCTTTGCAGTTCCCTATGGGCCAGTCAGTGTTTAGATGTACAGTACTGGTTGCTTCCTTGTATTTTTTCCATGGTTTATATTTTATTTAAATACAGCTGTTATGTATTTCCTGATGGCCATGATGTAGGCTGTTAGCTGAAACGTGTTGGTCTAAATTAAGAATGAAATAAAGTTCGTCTGCTGGAGTTCTTGACCTGTACGCCCCCCCCACCAGCTGTGAACATCGAGTCATTTCATGACTATTGTTTGTTAAGTAGACATACAGTAGGTCAAAGCAGCTTGACAATGTGAGATGGTGAAAATACATTTCTGATGCTGTCCCAGATTTTGTCCCAATTTTGCCTGTGGTCCCAAGTCCAGGTCGACGGCCGTCTGAATCTCTTAGGACCACTTTTCTTTTTTTGTCACGAACAAAGATATCGCTACATTTTGTCATCTTTTCACCTTGGGAAGCCTTGCATCACAGTGTATACCTGGCTTACGACTAACAAACATCTATACCTTAAGACCAAACATCACCCCACCCATCTCCTAAACCCTCCAGAACACAAAAGAAAACCCTGAGCTCATTCCTAAATGGTGTTTGGTTTGACAAATTGGTATAAATAACACATTGTGCAAGCGATTACGACCAATCCTGCGAGTAAATGTTAAAGATTTGTGCAAATATTTGAGAGCGAAAACTTCAGTGCATTATTGTCTAGCAGATATGTAACACAAATCCACAAGTGTGTCTACAAACCAGCTGTTTGCACCATTTTCTGCTACGTGCTTCCTCTGCACAATTGTGAGCAGAGCGCTATGGATTTTAAGTGTGTCTAAAGCGGCTAAGCTTGCAATAGTCTCTGGGTTCAGCCTCCTCTCAGACAGTGACATTGAGCCTTATTGATTTAGTATTGATCTGTATCACCTCGCTCTTTTGCTGTCTCAAACTGATGGAAATTTCCAGACCACTGCACACTAAAACATCAGCCAGTATATGTTCTATCTGTGCTGCTTAAAAAAAAAAGAAAAAAAAAAGAAAGAGAAATTCTCCATCTGTTGTCGTATCCTTTACACACCTGACCGCTTTGTGAAACCATAACTGGTAAAATGAACAGAAACATAGTGAATCGGTGAAAAAATTCCATATCTGCTGTTAAATAACATTGAATAAACAGCCTGTCCTCTTTGATACAAAGGCTGAATAAGATTCAATGAGCGCAGGACAAATAGCTTACACAGGATAGTACAAGTCGTGTCATTTCCATCTGTGTGAGTGTGTCTGTGTGTAAACAACAGATCAGAACACCAGCTGTGAGAATACACTGACAAATGAGCAGACAGGGGAGCATGTAAACAGTGACGAAGCAAAATGACAGTGCAAGGGTTGTCTCACGGTGCAGACGGGAAGTTACAGGTCACCAAACTTCTGTTTTGGCTTTGTTTCCTACTTTAATTTGTGTTTTTGTTGGGAATTTTAACACTATTTTAGAGGATACAAAGGGATTTGACAAATAAATGATACAATCATCAGCAGGGACTGGATGCTCATTTTCTGCTTTACATCTCAGAGTCACAGAGCATCATAACGATTAAACTGTAAAAGACCTAGAAACAATAATGATCAGATATAGACTTGTAAAGAACATGCACCAGATTTTCTGTTTAAAACGGCTCTATTCGATGTCTATCTGTTAAGGCCAGGGTTGCAAACATACGGCCTGCAAAAGAGTCCAATCCAGCCCACAGGATGAAATGGAGAAATGCAAAAATGACACTGAAGACATTACGTCGAGGGTGTAGAACACGTTTTAGTTCAGGGGACACATACAGTCCAGTGTGGTCTAAAATGGGTCAGACCACTAAAATACTATAATGCCATATAGGCTAAATAATGACAACTCCAAATGTTTCTCTTTGTTTTAGTGTGGAACATAAAAATTGCATGAAAATTTTTACATTTGCAAACTATCCTTTCACAATAAAGTGTGAAAAACTTGAACAAATATGAACAACCAGAAATGTCTAAAAAAAATAAGTGCAATTTTAACAATATGCCTGATACTAAATGTTTTGTGCATTTGTAAATCCAATGTGATCCTTAAATTGTGTTAATAATAGGCTGAGACATAATATTGCTGAAACTGCACTTTTTGTCTTAAGAAATTTCAGGTTGTACATGTTTATTCAGGATATTTATGTTTTCATAATGTAATTTAACTTTTTTCACACTGAAACAAAAAGGAAAATGTGGGTTATTATGCTATTATTCTACTGGTCCAACCTGCTTGAGATCACATTGGACTGAATGTGGCCGCTGAACAAAAGTGAGTTTGACTCGGCTGGTTTAGGCACTACTTTAGAAGGAGTCAAAACAGGGAAGTAAAATGTAACCTACATTCTTAGGCGTTTGTATCTGTATTTACATGAAACAGCAGTAGGTTGACAGGAAACCAGAGGAGGGAAAAAAGGTCATAGAGAACGCCAGAGTTTACGATCATGCCCTCAGCTAATCTGCTTCTGAGCCTCCCTCTCACCAACAGAAGGTTGTGACAGTTTTAGGTGCTACTAAGCCAAACAGATCTCCAGTGATATACATGGGACAGCGATGCCAATTTATCATGGCCAAAGTGCTGACACATGTGACGGGAAGAACAAGACAATCACTGGAAAATGGCCATCTATTACACGAAACAAGAAACGACATATTTGTAATGATATAAAATGGAGAACAGCAGCAAATATTCACATTTGAGGAGATACAGCTATCAACTGGTTATTAAACTGACGGTTTCATTTTCTGTCCATCAACTAATCGATGCAGCTATAAAACACAAGGGCCGAGCGATAGGTCCAAAGGGTTGTTACTGTACGACAACAACAGAGAGCTGTGGCTCAGGGGGTAGAGAGGGTCGGCCATAAACCAGAAGGTCGCTGGTTCAATTCCTGGCCCCGTTCACCTGCTGCATTAAATCCTGAGCTGCCTTGTAAAGTACGATAGCAATACAAGTTAATAATTATCATTAGATCAGGACATTTACTTAGATCAACAACTCAGGTCAAGATTTCAACATGCAAGAGAGCATTTTAATGAAAACTAGAGCTACTTTATTTATCAAATTCCACTCACATCATCAGCCCAAGCAAATAAATAACAGCATAAGGATGTAATGTAAAAGGTGATATGTACACGGTCTGCAAGAATGTATGTTTGAGTACACATTTGGAATATTGTCCTTTCATTACATTGTTTTGCTGCTGTGCAATTGATTATTGATTATTTGTATTGCACATATTTACTAGAATGTTTTTGCTGGTGTTTGCACATTTAAGGGTATTTTAAGATATTGTTTCTTTAATTATTTGATTGTTTCATTCTGCCTGTGAGTGAAAATTTCATTATGTGTATGCAGTTAACAACTGCAATATAACTTTTTCACAAAATCACGCAGCCCTAAAGAGAAGAAAACGGAGGAATAGTTCAGAATAGGCTGCAAATGGCTTCAAATGTGCAAGAAAAGAATTACAAAAAAGAAAAAACTAATAGTAATTTTAAAAAGTAGAAATGAACTATATAAAAAAATATAGTAGTGTGATTTAGGGGTGCTATTGGTGGGTTAATCTGCCATCAGCTCTTTCATTTTCAGTATCAGTTGACCTTTAGTTCCATTATAAGTGAATCTACACCAGACATCATCATATTCCAGTCCTGTAGACATCCTCTGAAATTTAACACTAAAAGTCTGCGTTCATGACAAAGGGCGTAGAACTCCCAGACAGGCAGAGTTCTATCCTCATCCATCTGGGTGAAGCCATGACTCCTTGGTGTAGGGTGAATCAAATGGCAGTGGATCCGAACCGGCTGCTTTTAATCTCTGGGTCGGCTGCCAGAAAACAGACATTATTACCCGAGTGTCTGAGCCAAGCTTTGCCACTGCCAAGGCGAAGCTATGAAAGCTCACCGCTGAGGTCAAGGTCGAATTAATCTGTTAACTCCTTTGTGTGCAGACCGTTAGTCCATCAGGTGAGAGCGGATCATCAGTATTAAGTGAGGGGGTGATAGCTTGCTGACCCAATTGTCTTCTGATTTTTTGAAGATGGAAAATAAAGGGAAAGATCCCGTAAGAGTAGGTCTGAACCAGTGGAATGGGTCCTTAAATGTATCTTAGACTAAAACGTCTGTGAGATGTAGGACTTTGAGAGGACACTGAGGAGGGAAATAATTAATTCTACTGAAGAGTCTGACATGTAAAGTCTGAGGTCCTTGGAGTTTTCTGAGCACAAATGAAAAAGATTTAAGCCGACCACCCAGAACAGAAAGTAGAACTAAAACAAGTCTTTTTCCTTAATGATTCTGCTCAGTGGTTTTGTGACGTCATCGTGTCATTTCCACATTTTAGTTCAGAAGCACTATAAATTTATAAATCCATTACAACAACGGCGGAAATACCTCTAAAATGCAGACAAATCTAACCACAGCATCCAATTCAACTGCACCAATGGAGCATCTTTGATTGGCTGGTTAGCAAAGGGGGTGGTGACTCTGGAGGCTGAGCCTACAGTAAGGCGTCCTCTGTCAGCACCGTCAACATTGAACTCCTCCCGGTCCTATCGATATCGTTAATGTTAGTGCCATTTCACTGTGGGAACCTGCTGTCACTGTTGTTTATGAATATTCTCCATGTTCTATAATTACATTTAGATAACGACGAGGCTCAGAGGCTGCAACAGGTACATCTAACACACCTTTAACTAGCCCTTTAGGAGGTTTGTTCAAATCGAATGCAAAATGTTAATGTATATTTGAAACTAAAGAGTGAATGCAAACAAAGCCACTTGTACTATAGTCTATTCCTTAATCTGATGAGAATCGATAGGAAAATTAATCGATAAGTGAAATCAATAATGGAACCAGAACCAGTAAATTCTTATAAATTTACAACCCTACAGACACAGGATGCAACAATTTGTCGTCACATATTTGGAGTCATGTAACGTCATTGCACAATCTCGCTCATGACTTGACATTTTCGGCAGATGCCGTTCACTCCATGCACTGTCCTTAACCCTGAGTCTGTGGTCTGCAGCCCAGATTACGTCAGCACAACCAGCAGCTCAGCAGAGGATTTCTCCATCTGCCTTCCTGAATCCTTAAGCTGTGGCCTTCTGCTTCGGCCGAGCTCATGTGGTGGATTACGGTACTTATTCACATCACTCCAAATACAGCTCTGGCAATAATTTACAGACCACCGCACTAACTATTTATAGTGAGTGTTTAAGTAAAATTTAAATTTTTGTTTATTCTGGAAAACACTGTCACCATTTCCATAACATTTCCAAATTCGAAAAGAAAATACTGTCAATTAAAGCACCGCAAATTGTCAAAAATGCTGCATTTTGAGATGTCGAACAATGCAAAGAAAAAAGTTCAACTATATAATATTAATAATTTGATTCAGAAATTGGAAATCACAGTTTTCTTGCATCTTCTCATGTTTTCCACCAGTCTTTCACATTGCTGCTGTCTGCTTTATGCCGCTGCTGCAAAAACAAAAGCAGTTCAGCTCTGTTTGATGGTTTTTACTCATCCATTTTCCTATTGATCACATTTCAGGGATTTTCAATAGGGTTCAGGTCTCCTCAGTTCAGAGTGGTCTCTTCATTTCTTCCAGACCTATCATGTCAGAGGTGGCACACATACATTAATAGCCCCTTTTACACAGAACTTCTATTATGGGATTATTTTACCTTTATTTCAGGACGTATCTGTGTAAACAAAACGGCGGGATCATTTGGTCTCACCTCTGTCATGGCTCTGTAACTCCTCTGGAGGTAGTAACAGAGCTGTGATAAAGGTGGAATCATGATTATGGAAGACTATGTAAAAGGAACACCTCTCATTCCAAGGTGTGATGTTTTGATGACGTATTGTGTGTGCAACCCCCACGCCAGGGGGATTTAAGAATGAGCGCAGGCTGCATACAGTAAGCAAACATATCAATGCGACCAGAAAGATGTCAAACTGGGGAGACGCCGAGATCCACGAGCTGTTGTTACTTCGGGCGGAAGACTCTATCCATGCTAACACTTGTGGAACGGTGAAAGACGGCCGACTATGGAATTGTTGTTTTGAGAACCAACACCGCTATCCCCGGGGTATTTCCAACACACAAGTTATACGTCACACTATACGCTGCATTGCGTCACCGCCCCTTTGATTCTGGAACGCAGGTCCGCTGTGTAAAAGTCCATCCTGTCTCACCTCTGTTACTCCTTTGGCTTGGCTGTGGAAATCGGTCAGTGGTGGAAAAAAGGTGGGATCATCATCTCACCTTTTTTCTGTAAAACTGGCTAATGAAATTAGTTTGATCCCTATGAAAAATTGAAGGATTCCGCTCTGTATAATACTCAGAAGAAAAGATTGTGACTAGACAAAAACCATAGCCCTGTTTATCTGTCAGTGCAATTTTAACAACTAAACACTGGGATTCTTTATTGCATGAAGCCGTTAACAGCACGCACGTATTTACATATTTATATATAGAAAAGGCACTTGCTCTTATTGATACGTGACTGAACTGTCTTTTACTACCACATTTATAGCTGTGAAGACTTTTAACACACACACACACACACGTGAACTCACATCAATGCTAACACAAGTGACTACTTCCTGTCGACTCTATAAATTACGATCTCAAATGGTCTTCCTCTTGTTTGCTTATAAACCAATAAAACACAAAGATGTGAACAGACAAGTGCAACCTGACTTTTAAGATATAGATACTGAGACTCTGCACACAAATTGCCATTGTAGTGTCTTCTCTGATTCTCTTATACAAAGAAAAGCACTAGAAGATGTTTAATTTTCTGTTATTTCAGGCCTGAAAAGTGCATCTCCATTTACAGTCTCTGAGTCGGGTCAGCGTTGCTCTGCATGAAACTACCTTCAACCCATTCTGGTTTAACAAAAAACCAGAAGAAACATCTGCTCTATTTACATTTGCATGTCACTGCACTTTGTTTCTATTATACTTTTACAACTTCTTGATTTTACAGCATGCTTCGGTTATCATGTCACAGGTTATTCTCAGTTATTCTCAAACAGAAATGTAGGATGTCCTTGGCACCCTCACATCTCCATATAAGAATATTTCTATATCTCTGCAAACATAAAATATAAGATGTATAGAAATGAAAACTGAACTTATGTTGTTTATTTAATGCAACATGAGCAAAACAAGCACTAGTCAACAAAATGAACCAAATGATCATGAAAAATATCAAAAATTATCACAAAACAAAAAAATCATGAAATTGGTAATACATGTACAAAATAATGACAAAAATGAATAAAAATTAACAAAATTATCAAGAAAAATGGAAAAAAATTAACTCAGAATGAAATAACCTAGAACACTGGTAAAAAAAAATTACTCAAAATGAACAAAATAGTCAAGAAAACTGATAAAAATGAACTCAAAATGAACAAAATTATGAAAATTGGTAAAATTGAACTGGAAAAAATGAAGAAAATAATCAATAAAATCATTCAAAAATCAACACAAAAGTAACAAAATTGGTAAAAATGTACACAAAATGAACAAAATAATCATGAAAATTGCTAAACAAAAAAAATTAAAGCAAAATCAAGCAAATGAAAAAGATGCACAAAATAATAAACAACTGGACCACTCAATAAACAGGTTCCTCGATCCTAAGCTTGGGAAAAGACATTTCTATTCAAATCTGCACAGAAAGCATTAACTGAATGCTTTACTACCAAATGAGGTTTTATCCAGTAAGCTGGTGAAACATATTTTCTAAACAGGTGCAAACATGACCAGACTGGGATTAATCTGGTCAAATTCTGGCAGTGCGCATATAGCTTTAGACAGATTTGGATCACGTTTGGTTTAGCTTGGCCCGAGTCCACAGTGTCTAAAGCAACCACTCAGTGACCTGGAAACAACGATCCCACACCGTAGGCAGCTGGGTGGGTAGAACACGGCGCTCACTGCTGTTTTCCTTCCATATAAAACCCACGGGTTGTCTCACATACGCAGCCTTATCTCACACCGCGGGACACTGGGGAGTTTTGACACTAGTGATATGTGCATACGTGAGATCTTTCTCGTCAAAGGGTCACAGGTTCAGCCTCAGGTCGATAAAACCTAAAACTGACAACGCCCCGGGTGTTTGTTAATAAGTGCGGTGCCTCTGAACTTATGATCAGTCGACCAAATGAAAAAAGTGGAAAATACGCCACTGCACACAATAACATCTTTACGTTAAATACCAAAAAGATTAATTTACAATAACATATCACAAGCAGAAAAACCTCACAACTGAAACACAGCTGACACTCATATTAGTCTACATCAATAGTATTAGTCCAAATTGTGTTACTTTGACCCACTAAGCAATAGTTTTGGTCACGGTTCTCCAACATCAGCACCACTGCAAACCTGACCTTTACCCACATCCACCTATAGAATCTCTTACACAATAACTCTGTTGATTTACTAAATGGTTAAACTTTAAAGAACTATAGGTCAGATTTTGCATGACTCCAGCAGATAACGCTACAGTCTACAAAAACACCTGCACACCAAATTAAACATCAATGTACATTACAATATTATGTTTTAAGACACTGTATTTATCTTTGAAAACAATGTATAAACTGTGCATACATGTTGAACCCTCAAAAACCTAAAACAGCCAACAGAAAATAAAAACATACTGATCTAAAATGCTGTATAACTTCTGAATCACTAATCCTATCAATACATGTAAATAATTCACAATACACTGACTTTTACATTCAGTTAATGATAAATTATGCTGAAAACTATAGTTTTTCTTCAGTTTTCTCTGTTTTGATTCGATAATACGGGAATTTACTTTAAGCTTTTAAGAATGTTGACATGACCAGTAAATTGATTACAGGAAAATACAGGATTTTAGCAGAAAATGCATAATGTAGAGGATATGATAAAAAAAATGGTGATAATAACTTAGGAAAGATTAAATGTAGAGAAATATTAATTTGAGAGCATCTACTTCTTGGTGTATGAGGGTTAATTCATAGTCTTAATAATGTGCATGCAGAGATTCATGACAGACAGACAGTTCAGTCTGCATTAAAACCAACATTGTTTAACTAAATTTTGTTTGTCATTGGACACTAATACCTTTCATAGCATCACTTAAATACTACTATCAATCAAATTTTAGGGCATAAAGTGTTAACATTGTGAGTCTCAAGTCATGCATCGCTCATGCACTGCTTTTGCATAATTTTATTATTATTATTAACAGCACGAAGTTATGTTAAACAAGTCTAATTTTAAAATTGCAATACTGATTTCAGATATAACAATAAATACATCTGAAAATTTGTGCCATACTGAATATAGTCATTTTATTTTTTGTTAAAATGAACTTTTTGCATCAAAAACACAGTAGCTTAAGAACTGCCATTAAAAAAATCATAATATATAACACATTCTGTAACAATTCCCAACAATGGATTTTATGCATATGGCAGTTTTATAATGTCGTGGTTTACAATATTACACTGTTGAATAATGGGTGACGTGGATAGTTACAGTAATGTTATTTAATATAAAATACATGTAATCATGGATCTCTTTAAAGACATCCATTATTTAAACAAGTGATTTTACGTATATAAAGAGTGTAATTACTTTCATTTTGTGTGTAATATAACGAGATGTATTCGACCTAATCCAGTGTAATGGCCGGAAACGATTATGCAATATGCAAAGCGTTGGAATTTAAGTCAAACCCGGTTAAAATAATTAGCTCAAACATCGGTACAGTAAATTCCATCCGTCTGATAGAAAATATGTTCCTGAGTAAATCGTCATAAATATTTCAATGACAAGTCAGATCCATAAAACACCAGAACATTCCAGCACAGATAGAAGTAACCGAGCAGGAGGCATCTCTGAACAGAAATAAACCAGCATCAGAACAGACCGAAAACGAAACAACTGGCATCAGAAGAACCGAATAAAACCACGAAATGAAACTCAAACACGGACCGATGTTTCTTTCTCTTTTCTTTTTTTTTAACCGATAAAACCCAGGTGAATGTGAAGAGTCCGATGCAAAAACTGCCAAAACCAACTATGACAACAAACGCCCAGAAAAACAAAAAACTGACCCCTGTTAGCACATTGCACATACTTCAAAACCTTGCAATTATTTCTTACAATAAAGGTTTTATTTCATTTATTTTTCGGAGTTAGCCTGCTGTGTCTACGGAGGAGCTACAGATGTGATGTGATGGAACTGCCTCCGACGAGCTAGCAGTTAGCCGTTAGCGGTAATTAAAGATAAATTAACCCATTACACGTTAGTGAAAAATGTGAACTTGGGCGCTAACATGTAACTTAACTTACAATCAAGGTATAAAAATTAATAACTATGCCATGAGACTTAAAGCGGGCTAAAAATAAATCACAAGACGTTAAGTATAGTTAGCTTAGCAGGCTAACATTAGCTAGTAAGATGCTGAGTGAACGGTAAGAAGTGTTAGCATGGGAAGCTAATGAAGGTACCTTACCAGGTCAAAACAAACAGCGACGGAGAGCAAGATGCATCAATTTCTTGTTTCGTTTTAGTAGCCGACGTCTAGAGACACGGCAACTTCGACGGAATCAGAGTAGATACAGAAGAAATAACGTCGGTAACATGTCAGGAGACAGTGGAGATGATGTGGTTCCTGTTTAGTGCTCGGACTGGGTCGGACGCCCGTTTGCAGGTCGTTGCTTAGTGAGTGTCTGCCTGTAAGACACACACACACTCACACTGACACTGACACACAACAGACTCACACACCCTCCAGGGACGAACCTGCCAAAAACTGACCCCGCCTCCCTGATTCTGAGCACAGCGGGAGACAGCTGCCAAATAGTGACCCCGCCCTGCAGAGTGGAGTCAGTGCACACTCGGACTCAACATCATTCCAGTTCAGGGGCCACATTCAGCCCAATATGATCTGAAGTAATAATAACCTAGAAATAATGTCAACTCCAAAGTTTTTATCTATGTTTTGAGTGAAAAATGTAAAATTACATGATGAAAATGTTTACATCTACAAACTATCCTTTAAAAAAATGTGGATCAACAAATACACAAAACATTCAGTAACAGGCAGAATATTGTTCATATTTGTTCAGGTTATTCACATTTTTTGCAAATGTAAAGATCCTTATGTAATTTGACTTTTTTACACTAAATCAAAGACAAACTAAACCACACTGGTCTGTATGTAGACCCTGAAGTAAAATGATTTTAACATCCTTGATTGTTAATATCTTCAGTGTAATTTTTGTATTTCACAAATTCATCCAAGCGTCCCGGCAAGATTGGACCCATTGGCGGACCAGTTTTGGCCCCCGGGCCGCATGTTTGACACCTGTGATTTAGGGCCACTGGGGGTCTGGGATGGAGGGTTAGGGTCTAACATCAGCTCCATCACCCAGTTCTCCTGTAAAACCAATTTTAATTTATATGACTGTTAGTTAAACCAGGGGTGCAAACTCATTTCAGTGGAGTTTACATACAGACCAATATGAGGTAAAAAGGACCAGTCAAATAATAATATAATAACCTATAAATAATGACAACTCCAAACTTTTGTGTTTTAGAGTGAAAAAAGTAAAATTACATTATTAAAATGTTTACAGCTTCAAAGTATCCTTTAAAAATGTGAATAACATGAACAACATGAAATGTCTTAAGATAAAATAAGTGCAGTTTTAACAATATTATGTCTGTTTATCATTGACTCGTGCATTGCAACTTACAGATCACAGTGGATCTACAAATACACAAAACATTTAGTAACAGGCAGAATATTGGTAAAATTGCACTTATTTCTCTTAAGACATTTCAGGTTGTTCATATTTGTTTAGGCTATTTTCGATAGTGGATCCAATCCACTTGAGATCAAATTGGGTTGAATGTGGCCCTTGAGATGGCAAATATCTCTTTTAGGTCTCAAGGTGATGATTATCCCATATATTCTGGATATTTGGAAATGTGTCTAACATATATCAAATACCCGTAGCATTTTCTACATATGTATATGTCATAATACATTCATATAGAATGTGGGTTTTCACTTCATATATGGAAGTTCAGTATATGTGACATTTGTGTAGTATTGTTATTATTGTGTTTACTTCAATGGAAATTAATTATAGTATTATTGCTGCATAAAGATGGAAAGAAATCCATGTACTACATATATTAACAGTGTGGACTGACACTTTAGTTTGTATTCAGATTCAGATATTGTATTCAATTTTTGTACTTTATTAAACAGAGCATGTTTATTACCATTTTGCAGGAAATTCACCCTTAGGTCTTTAAGGTCATTAACTATTAACATGAATCATAAATGAAAAATGATGCCGTACATTATACTTAATAAAGATGTGTTTTATTATCATCGTTTCCTCAAATCCTTAGAAGTCAACATTTAGGAAAACTGTCCCATGTTGTCATCTCTTATAGATATATACCTCCCCCTGGTGGACAGAATAATACATAACACTCTTTCCTATCCATTTATTATGTTGAGTACCATTAACAGTGAAATCAATAAATCACAGAACCATAATGTGATGTATAGACACTTTATTGCTGTTTATGTATTACACTCAGTATTTTACTGTGTGTACGTGTTACCGACCCGAGATTTAAATAGCAAAACAACTATAATGCAGTAATATAATATACATGACACTATAAAGTCCTATGGTGAAGTCATCCTCACTAACATACCGGCTATATTGGTCCATTTACAAAACGCGTCTTTATATATATTTATATTTACGATATAAAACAAGAGTAATGCACATTCTTCAAAAGGTACGGAAAATGTGGTGTTTTGTAAATATGCAGATATATCTGTGTATGAATTCTGTTTGGTGGCAACAAAACAACACCCAACAGTCTTTATTACAAAGTGTATCCACAGCATACAAAATCATAACACATTTAACAGTACAGTTCAGATCTACTGGAGGAGATTAGATCGTAAAGTTCACCAGCGATGGTCACCAGTGACGACACATTAGTACAACAGAAATGCCTGACGTATGTTGAAACATCTGCTGCAGTGGGAGGTGTTGATATGTGGACAGTTTTATACATGAAATGTTGTTTGATTTTACTACAACATGACCATGTGGAGGATATCCCACTGAATAAGTCTAGAGTTGTTCTGTTTTTCTGATTGTAAATGAATTAAAAACCCATTAAAAGACCAAAATAATCTCTCTTTTTAATGATTATTAAAGAAACACCTTTTTATATATTATATTTTTACCTGAATTTTCCACTAAAGGCATACACTGTTGTCCATAAAGATGGAATAAAATATTTTAACCTCTTCTCGTGAAATTACTGAGACAATGTGATTAGTCTAATCTAATCTAATCTAATCTAATCTAATCTAATCTAATCTAATCTAATCTAATCTAATCCTTAATATATAAAGTCTAACTGGGACTGTATGTAATCATAACACCTGGTCAAAGGTGATATTGATGTGTATAAATAGGAATAAAAAGAGGAAGGTGTGAGAATAAAATCATTCCAACTGTATGGGTAAAAGTGTATAACTGATCCACATTGATGAACAATAGTAAGAATAATCTGTCAACTGTACTTTTTATTCCTTTTGAGTTTGAGTAACATTAAAAACTACAGTTCCCTGCTGTTTTAGAGATGTTTGGGTGTCTTTGAACATGAAAGGATATGATAATAGACTGTAAACTGGTTCACATCTAGAAAAAGTTATGATCCAAGGGTCTAAAATGAGTCACAAACCTGTTTTTATTGGGTTGACAACTGAGTAAAATGAACACTCTTAAACTTCAGTTCATCATGAGCCATTGAGACTGTTGACGTCAAAATGAAAATACAATGAGTTCATGAGTGTTCGCTTCACCACATCCAAAGAAATGCAGAGGAGATTAAATGTGCTTTAACTAAACAAAATGGACAAAAAAAAGAGACATTGAATTTCACTTTTGTATTTTAAGTTGATCCGTTCTGGGAGACTGAGAGATGTGTTTTTAGTCTTTTTATGAGCTGGGTCGACAATAAATAAAACACAGAATGTCTCTATCCTTACCTTTTAATACCACATTAACCTTAATTCTCTGATTCTACGAGTAGATTTATGAGATACTGCTTCATAACACATTTACTCTCAACCTGGGGCAATATTTTAAAGTATTTCTTGAATAAAACTTTATTCCATAAACTGTACTGTATGTAGCCATGGCACGTATGAATGAAATGCATTCCTTTATTTTGTACTGAATCTATATCTTGCAGGTTATGTGAGATAGTATTTTACAAAATGAGTGTTGTGTGTTTGACACATATGACACACAGTGATGGATCTCCTCTGTCTGACTGTATTATATATAACCACACTCTGAGTGACTCTAACACAAATACAGTGAATAAAACCTTTATCGCTGCATTTTACACTCTTACGCACAGCTGCTAAATGTTGGCATTGTACAAATATCGTACCTGTCGTGGTGAATAACAGCAAAAATCGAAAACTTTAAAACACCCACACACGTTTTCAGAAGGAGGTTTGCCAGTCTCTGCAAAATTACACATTCTTCACTTCGAAATAGTCTAAAAGTCAAAGCAAAAGTTCCTTTAAATAAAAACCAAACCAACCTACAACTGCTCCAACCATGTCTCATCCACTACTCGATGAGTAACTACAGTTGTAAAGACTGAAGTGGTGAGTGAATGTAACTAGAATGGTGACCGGCTAAAACCAGCCCACCAGCTTATATATGTATATATATATATAAGTATTTATGTATAGAGAGATATTTTCTTGATAAATCTCAGGCAGAAGAGGGAGAAGTAGAGTTTGATTGTGGATTACATCTCGTACTTCACAAAAATAGTCCTGGTGTCGTCTTTTTCTGTCTTACTTTATCCATATTTGTTGGACAGTGGAGGTTTTAGGCTTCGTACACCCTGTAGAGGAAACAGAGGAGGCATTAAAGGTACAATCAGTCAAATTAAGATTCACAGTAGCTCCTGTTATAAACACCAGGGGGCAGCATTTCACCAGGAAGGAGGAATACACAGATTTACTGCATCAGCCTTGATGACTGACAACAGCCGTCTGCAAACAGATGTTTATATGTTGTGTTATATTACAAATTGTTGCGAAACGCCTGAAAGATGTTAAGCCTTTAGGTGGCGGGGGTTCTTCCCAAAAACATTCAATTTTGATATGAAGATTTCAAAAAGGTGTAGCTTGGAAGCGGTTAGAGATAAAGGCAAACTAAATTAGAAAAAGATTAGTTCTGTGGTACAGTGCATCTAACTGTATGTAAGACGTGAACAGAGATAGAGTAACACCTCTTATTGGTTTGTGGACTGTTGTTGTGATGCCAGTAGTCGGCATTTTGGCCATGGCCATGTTGGCATTTTGGAGAGAGAGGTGACCATATTTGGACAAACAGGTAGAGCTACCGGATGACCAAATGGCCAGGACTCAATAAATTCAGTAAACAGAAGCTCTGACAGTGAGCTGTCAATGATAGTATCATTCATTCACGCTGCAACACCAGAACATTTATTAGAGGGTCCAAGTAAAACTAGTATGACCAGATGTTTGTTTGGTATTTTAGCCCTTTATCGGACAAGTGACTATTTTTGGTCATTTCCACATACATTACAAGGCAGTGGCAGCAACAGTTCCAGTGAGGACAGTGAGTCAACAACCTCAGGTCCAATGTGGTCTACAGGGTCTGTAAGGTCCACCT
>JAPQRQ010000002.1:7192889-7204648 GCA_037367365.1 Apogon talboti
GGTTGAACTGGACCCTCTGCAGAGGCTTTGCTTTACATGTGATCTGAGAATAAACCATCTGAACCAAGAGACAAGCTGTTGGTCCTCTGATTCTGCTCTCGAAGCTTCCAATCTGAAAAACGCTAACAAAGCATTAGTCAAATGTGAAATTATCCTGCCTTCATGTGCTTTGGGAATTATGGTAAATACTAGTTACTACTAGTAATAATAATAATACTAGAAAACTAGACATGAACGCCCCCCTCACGTTGTATTTTCCACCGGGGAATTGGGAAAAAATGTTGATACACAAGCTACCGAGACGAAAGTAACCTTTGAACTTTTCAACATGGCGGAGAGCAACGACTGTGGTTTTTTTGTGCATTTTTTTGTGAATATTAGGGTATGTTTTGTGTATTTATCATATTTTAGCGCCTTATAGCATGTTTTTGTGTATTTTAGTGTACTTTTTGTGTATGTTGGATGTACAATAACTCCAACAGTTAGTCAGTAGCACAAACATTAGTCATGGACAAATGGAAATGTAATATGAGCTGGACTGAAACCTGGTTCAGACTGGATCAACACAATAACTATGAGGCCTGTTGGACTTATTCATGTGAAAGGAAGGTCTGAAACTTGACCAAAGATGACTTGAAAAATGTCTCAAATAGTCATAAATCCGACTTCCTCAAACCTGCAGATACACTCATATGATTCATATCATTTTAATACTCATAAAACTATGCAGTGTCAACTCACAGCAGATTTTCCACTCGTGTATATTCACATGAAAAGCATAGATGTGTCACTACTTGAAAACTTGACTTAAACTTAGGGAACGTTTACCTAAAATATGTCCATTTCTGCTGTAAAATATGCTCAGGGATTTGTCCAGAGAACAACTGCAGTGTGAGTTTACGAGTTTGGTGCCAGTGATTACAACCTTAAAGTCCACTGGTCTGTATGTGTGTGTGTGTGTATGTGTGTGTTTTTGTGTGCCTCTGTGTGTGTGTGTGTGTGTGTGAGGTAAGAGAAAGAGAGAAAGTCATTGATGGTGTCCCAGGCCTGGGGGGCTGCCAAGACAGCTTGACTGGTGAGAACAGATGGCAGCCCACTCTGTGTGTGTGTGTGTGTGTGTGTGTGTCTGTGTCTGTGTGTGAATTGAGGGTGGGCATGTGTGTACTGGAGAAGTTTGAGTGGATGCAACAGAGTGACTGAGGGTGAAACTGTACGAGTGAATGCAGTTCTATTTGACATATGGACTCTGTATACAGTATGTGCATGTGAATATTTCTGACCACTCTCACTCCTGTCGATAAGAACCACTCTGAGAGCAGGTTCACACTCCTCAAAGCCTGAAATTACAAACCTCTCCATGATTCCTCATCGTCTATGCTTGAAGACACACACACACGGCTGCACCGTAGTGACGCATGGCTCAGGTAATCCCCACATATGAGAGCCAATCTGTGTCACCCAAGCAGCAGAAATATGCGTCCATCAGCCACTTGAACCCGACCTGCGAGCCGCCACCTTTGGCCTGTATTTACACATATACTGAAGCCGTCTGCCCACATCCGCTGGAGATGCCAGTTCCTTCTTCCGGCACTTTGACAGACTGACAGAAACGGGCTTTTCCTTTTTTTCTCTCTGCTCTTTTACTCTGACGCAGATGGTCTGCCCGTGAGCGACGAACGAGTCGGCATCCACCGCTCAGTAACACGCACTGATATTTATTAGCCCTCGCGCCACATGACTGAACCCATTATCAGACACCAAACTCCGAGGACACAGGTCAGAGCACAACTCTCACACTCATACACAAGTTTAGACTGTGCTGCAAGTGGCAGCGTGTTTGTTCTCCGTGCAGGCGATGCTTTGAAGCAGTTGGAGTGGGGAGAATGTGAAGTTTGTTCATGCAGATCATTGACACATAGGAGGACCTGCACCTTCAGCTTAGTTTAACACCTGACCTGACCTGCGCAGGGGAGAGATCAACCTCCTAATGGAAGGGGGTGGTACTTTCACTGGAGGATAACTCAACAAATTAGATCAAAGTCCATATGTGACCTCCTATCAGTGCTCAATAGTAACTATATTGATATCTCTAACTGTTTCCATGCTATAAGCCATCAAAATATGGCCCATTATAAGTAAAGGCAAATTTTTGACGTTCCAAAAAATTTGTCAAAAATTTTAAAATCAAAGTTTCTCAAAACTGTGAACAAACTTTGTAGACATTGACCCAGGGAAGATACATGTAAAATTTGAAATGAATCCGATCAGTAGTGTTGGAAAAGAAGTTTCTAGACATTGGTGAGTTTGACCCTTCAAGGTCACTCAAGGTCAAAGGTCATGGACCCATGTGAAAGTCCATATATGACTTCCCATCAGTGCTCAATAGTAACTATATTGATATCTGTAAACATTCCCATGCTATAAGCCATGAAAATGTGGCCCATTTTAAGTAAAGGCAAATTTTTAATATTTAAAAAATTCTTTAAAAAATTCAAAAATCAGAATTTCTTGAAACTGTGTACAAACTTTGTAGACATTGTCCCAAGAAAGCAGGTGAGAGAGCTGAAGTCCTGCCCCCTCCACTGTCCCCCATAAAACCAAAGCTAGGAAACAATATGAACGGAGGTCAGTGATGACAGATAAATCTTTTTTTATTAAATTTTTTTCCATTTACATTTTGATAAATCAGTTTTTGATCCTGTTTGAATTGTGTCACCATTTGTACACATGATGTTTGTCAAATTAATAGACGATTTTACGAGCCAAGAAAGTTGTAATTTGCAGAAAAAATAGTATAGAGACATTTAACTTTGTGTTAAACAGCTGAATGGACTGCATCTGTCACATTACAACAACAACACAGCCACTGCCTTGGTACATTTGACCTGAATCTTGTGAAAAATTACTATAGAGGTGAAATTCACTACAAGTCTGATAATGTTGATGCTGCAGAGACATCGTCAGGGTCACTTTCACAGTCTGATACTTCGACAATTTTACATCAAACTGCGACTTTCTTTACTGCTTTTGATGCACAATTCAAAAGGGATCAAAAACTATTTCTCCTCTCATCACTGACTGTAATGCTATTTTTACCCCAAAGTCCCACGGGGAACAACTGAAGGGGCTGAAAAAAAAAAAAAAATCTGCTTATTCTGTGTCACAGCAAGCGACTTAAAGCTGTAGAATCAGGCATTAGACGTTAACAATACACAGTCTACTCCCCTCAAATTAAAATAAAATGATAAAAGATAGATGATTGGATGCTGTCTCATACTGCAGTGGAAAAGACAAAACGTGCTCCAAGCTCCTTCTCATACACACACATTTGAGGAAATTTCAACACTGATCAGTATTTAAAGCTGTCAACATGTATTTAACTCTGATGTCTCTGAAAACACCTGTGATTGGCTCATAAATACAGGAGAGAAGTGGGTAGAATTCATTTTCACTCAAACCACTTCAATTACAATATGTCAAAAGGGGTAATTGTGGAGTTTTTACCCTATGATGCCAAAAAAAAAAAAAAGCAAAAAATGCAGTTAACTTGATTGAAGATCTGTCACACACATTTTCCCTCTGACTTAGACCACCATTACCAAAAAGTTATTACTTTTTCAACACCTTTCACACACTGTAAACAATCGGTCAAATGGTGAACCCAAACCTTCTGATGAAGTTTGATGAAGGACGCTGAGATGACTCTGAGGGTTCTGAGTTTTCTATAGAATAAACAATGCCATGATAATAAAGCCCTTAGCCTTGTTGTTGAGGAGGTATTTGAGAGTTTCCTTCACCTCCTTTTTCCTGATAGGCTGTTGGACATTTTTTATCTGCTTCTCTGGTTATGAAGAAAACAGAATAGTCCAAATATGAGAAAATATTCAGTTCCACACACAGACATGAGTTGCGTGACACTTCTTTCTCCTCTGGGTTCATGTCCTCTCTGTTGTCATCTGTTGAGGGAAAATGCCGAACCGTACAAATTCTGTTTCTGCATCACTACAGGGAGCCAATTGTTGGTATTGACAATGCAATACTCACCCTATCTCAGCAAAATAATCACAACAGATGCACCTTGTTTTCAATTTTACCTTGTATATGTCCTATATTACCTGTATATCCATTATATGTTGTACAAATTTCTTCCATATGTACTACTGAGTTGGCTTTTTGTATATTTTAGTATTTCTTTGTAATTTTGCATATTGTCAATATTTTTTTGGTATAATTTGTGTGATATTTTTATACTTTTGCACTTTAAGTGTTTGCTGCTAAAAAGAAAGAGCTGCTAAACTGATTTTCATTGTTCTTGTAACAATGAGCCTGTTTCCATGGCAATAAAAATCTGATAACTGGGAGTAATGGGATAATTATAACAACTAGATCTGACATGTTTACACATACTTCAAAAATGTGATAATCCAAAACCCTGGTTCAGCTCCAGTCCATTATCAGATTTCTTTCGGAGTACGTTTGTGTGCATAGTGATGGCAGACTCAAACTTCCTGTTATTGTCTTCCACTCACGTTTGAGTTTCTATGATTTTAATTGTGCTTGCACATTCGCAGACATAAAAGAAGAGTAAAATAAATCAGATTAACCTGTATACATGCAGGAAGACATCAGAGTGTTGGGGAGAAGTCCAATTGTGTTTATCTGATTTCTCATAATCAGATTACTGCTGTTAACTGATAAAACAGATCAGATTATGCTGTTTACATGATCCCTTGAATAATCTGATAACTCCAGAAATTGGATAATGATTGGAATATTAGTGTGAATGTAAACAGGCTCAGTGACAATAAAGTCCTATTCTATTCTATTCTATTCTATTCTATTCTATTCTATTCTATTCTCACAGTTGACGAGGACAATGAAGATGCGCCCACCCTTCTGATTGAGTTGTAACAGACTAAAGGGAAATCTGCACATTGTTTTATTGGAATGTCATACCTTGTCATTCCTCCTGACAAGTTAAAGGACCAAAAACTGCCATATATGTGAACAGGTTACTCAGTTCGCCTCATGGAGCTTGTGATGCAGTAAAAGCCACCTTTGCGTGTCACCTCTTGTTTCTGCTCGGCTGTTTGCGTGCTTCCATTGTGTCTCTTCTGGCTGTTTCTCTGCCTCTCTCTGGGTCTGTTATTCCACAGTCTGACCTTGTACACTGGTCCAAATCAATTGCCACACTTCTGGAGCCAAAGCTGTGAGGCTCAGCTGCGGCTCTGTACTCGCACATCAAAAACACAGACTTGGGATTATGCAACGGCCTTGTAGGCTGCAGTTTGCAGTGAGCAATATACATATTTCACCGGAAGTCATTTGAATATCACGCCTGACATATGCACTGAGTGATGATGAGCTACGATGTAAAGGCTTGGACGAAGAATACTGATCATCAACTCTGCTTATCACTAAAATAAAGCAAAGACGATGCTCTGAGGTGTTGATTATAATGTTTTTCTGTGTGAACAAGGACATGGAGGTACTCAATAAAAGCTATTCTTCCAATGTGTTTGCTGCAGCATTGAAAACTAATTGTAAGAAGCACATAACGCATGAATATAAATATGCATATAGTGTGTACAGTGCACAATAATTCTAATTAACCTCCTAGGACCCACTGTCCACGTAGAGGACAAGAAATTCACAGCTTTATACAAAAAAAAAGAGAAACAACTGTCCACCGCAAATGACATTCCATAAAATATTTTAAGAATGCATCTGAAAAAACTGTTGCATCATGATGTTTTCAATATAAACAATTATTTAACTAAAAAAAAGCCAAAACTCAAAAACCTGTGGGGGCTCCTGGGTCTGAGGAGGTTAATGCATTATCTTATTTTCTGGTTATATAGTAAAATATATAATCTGCAATTCTCCACATTGAGCCCCTTTACATGCACACTAATACTCCAATCATTATCTGATTGCTGGTGTTATCAGATCATTCAAGTGACCATGTAAACAGTGTAATCTAGTTTAGTGATTAATGTATGGTTTAAGAACTGACTTTTATTGTGTTCTATGTATATTTTTAGTATGGATGCATGATGTATGTAAGATTTAACGTATGGCTGTGATTTCTATGTTGTGTAACTTCTGCTGCTGTTATCTCGGCCAGGACACTCTTGAAAAAGATATTTTTAATCTCAATTAGCTTTTTACTGGTTAAAGGAAGGTTAAATTAAAAAAAAATTAATAAAATAATCTGATATGTTTTGTCAAATAACAGTAGTAATCTCAGAAATATGAGAACTCAGACTAACACTTGGGATTTCTCCCCAATACTCCAAATGTCTTCACTCAAGTTAATCTGGTTTATTTATTTATTTTACATCTGTACATGTGTAAAAACAATTAAATCATAAAAAACAAAAGTGCCATAGTCAAACATGAGTGGAAGACAATGACAGGAAGTTTGAGTCGACCACAATGCATATGTATGTACTCTGAAAGAAATCCAGAAATGGACTGAAACGTCTAAACCAGGCTTTTTCCATTATCACATTTCTGAGGTGCATGTAAACACATCAGATCTGATTATTACAAGTATCTGATTACTCCCAGATATCAGATTTTTATGGTCATGTCTCAAGTAACAACACAAGATTTCTGCTCATAGACACTTCGTCTGATTAATTTCAGAGCTAAATTATTAAACTAACTCCACAAACAGCATCAACAAAAGTGTCTGTGTGCCTGTTGCTCCGGGGAACTACACCCACATCTGTTGTTGCCAAACAGAGGCTAATGAATGAGGTCCAGTTTGTTGTCTTTGGACTTCAGACTCCTGTTCGCTCATGTTCAACCCGTCAGGAAACACCACACCCACATTAACAGACAGCTCCACGCACTGAAGGAGGAAAGGAAGAGCTGGATTTAAGATGGAATAATTCACATCCCGTTCCTTACTCTGCACTTGTGAGGTGTTGTGTGTCTGAGTGTGTGTGTGTGTCTGAGTGTGTGTGTGTCTGAGTGTGTGTGTGTCTGAGTGTGTGTGTGTGTGTGTCTGAGTGTGTGTGTCTCAGTGTGTGTGTGTGAGTGTGTGTGTGTGTGTATGTATTCCGTCCAAGCACCATTTGGGCACCATCTGCCCCTGTCGGTTCTCATGGCAACCATCACCAGCTGTGTGGTGGGAAATGTTCACTTCATACACTGCCTGTCATGCTCGACCATCCACACACACACACACACACACACACACACACACACACACACACACACACACACACGTACGTCTGTGTTTCTCAGAGGGCACTCAGGAGGTGTTTTTCATCCAAATGTGGCGCAAATTTCAACAAAGTTTTCAGAAAATAAACTAAAGAAAATGCAACGTGTTGTGCATTTCCACATATCTGGACTGGGTTCATCATCATCATCATCATCATCATTATCATCATGGCGTAAAACTTGGCCAGTTAAATGTAAGGTTTAATACAACAGCAATGTAAGATACGTCTGGTCTCAGTCTTACAGTTTAACATCGTTTCAAGCCTTTTTATTCTTCAGCTTTTCATACATTCTGTTGTGATTTCCCTCTAACATCCTATAACATTATCAGTTTGTGTCTCGTATAAGTTCACTGAATGTTTCTGTACTAGATGCATGTACTTCCCTTATATTTATTTCCATTTACCTTCTATTATCACTTTAAGATCTAGTGCTATTTTTAAGGCAACTGTAAACTGAATTTTCCTCTAAATTTGACCTTTCCCAAGAAATTTATCTCTAGTTATTAGAATATTATCCTCTGCATTTTGCATTTTTCGGTAAAAATCAGGTATTTTACAATAATTCATTTAGTTCCCATGTAGATGTTCATAAAGGCTTAATGCATACAAGCATTATAGAGAAAAAATTAGGAAAAAGAGAAATTTTCAGCAAAATAACATGAGTGTTCATCCACTGTCATTGATCCAACTCCATGGGTTTTACTGGTGAATCAATGTTGCAGAAGATGACGGTGTTTTCACGTTCACTACAGAGCCTCTGAACGTCCTAATGGGTCATATCTGATGACGGCAAATAGCTGAGAAACTACATTTACCTACATTATTTCAATGCATTGATTTTTTTAATAGATTAATTTATGTGCATATTGAGAATGCAACTAAAACCAAATTCATCAAAACACACTTAGTGACATAATGCATCCCTAAGCCTTTACCTCAAACAGTAGATCTAAATAGTACATACAGTTTACAACCTAAAGGCACAGTCATGTACTTAGTAGTGTAAACCGCTTCTGTAATTTGAACACAAATTAGCGTAACAAAAGAGTTGACAGAACTTCAACAGAAGCATTTAATAAGGCGTGTAAAGTGCAAGTCACTGCTGTTTGAAATTGCTATGTTTAACCACCAGAGGGAGCAAGAGTTCACCAGATAGACATTGTATATCTTGTGGAAAACAACCATCCCTTCTCCTGGTCCTCCTCTCACACATTCACATATTACAATTAACATTTTTTGACACAAGAATAAATCATGGACATGGCATCTAATAATATATGTTAATGAAAAGAAATTCTTGATCAAAAACAAAAAAAGGTAAATAAAACAGTGAATGCATTCCTTCTAGCCTCATGGCGTCTTACTCCTACCAATAACTGGTGACCCCTGTAGATCTCAGTTTTCACATGCAGACATAAGTCAGTAAGCTGTGCATTAATATGATGACGTCTGAAAGTTGGTCATCTGGTAGTCAAATCTCACCACATCAAAATAATAAAAAAATACAAAAATATAAAACATAAATGTAAATTAAAAAAAAATCAAGATATTCCAAGACGGTGGTAAATGAAGTGCCGGCGGACAGTTTGGGGCAGTACAACGTAGATACTGCAGCTCACGACAACTGAATGACCGTGAAATTTTGTCTGCACAAACAAACTCAGTCTCTGAAAACTGACCATCTTCCCTCAAGCTTTTAGGTTGAAAAAAATAAAAAAAGACATATTTGAGACACATAAGAAACTTCACAATAACTCAAGGAATGTAAAGTTTGGAAATGGCCTTGTCAAAAGCCAGACTGAAATCATATTAAAATGCGGTGGCTTCTGAAAGAGGCATTTCATGCCTGGTGACTCTGAGCAGTTCTGGATGAATGATTTGGTAAAAAAAAAAAAAAAAAAATTCCATATGATGTAACTGCTTATTATTACTGCTTATTGAGCCTGTACATCTCACGTTGATGCTTTATTTTCAACATGCAGGAAACTACTGGATTTTACAATACTGACATTCTCATCTATTTTTATTACCAATTATCAAAGATATCTATGAAACAGATTCTATACATATTCAGGTCATTCACCTTTAATTTGACTATTTAGCTAGATTCCAAAATCAGATCCTGATTTGAACCTTTATTAATTCATAACAGGGTTGTATTGTCACCTTCCAAAAAATAACTGTCTAACTCATTTATTTCCAAATGACTCTTTTGGCCTAAATCATCAAATGCTTAATTTCTAATTAAGATTTTGTGTTTCCTGAAAAAATGACCTGGGATATTATTTTAAAAAGGTGACAATATGCAGTATTTCTACTTACATATACATACAAAAATGACATAAAGTTATCATCATAGAGTTTAGAATACAGATCTTTGAAGTTTTGCTAATGATGTCAATGTATTGGATTGTTGACATATGATACTGATGGGCTGGGGAATTTCTGTGACCACTAGAGGGAGTAGAGAGTCACTCTGCTGGTCTCCCATGAGGGAAAACTAACACCACTGGGTCTTTGACCAAAGCATCAGAAAGTGACCAGATGGGATGAGAACCATTAAGAAACAATTTTTAGAGTCGAAGACAGTGATAAAGTGATGTTTTCTCCACTGGACACAGCTGTAAATGTAAAAAATGGAGTTTGATGATGAAATGTCAGTGTTTCTTCTACACGGGTGAGTTTGATTATGAGGCTTATGAAGATATAGTTATCATGGGACGTTATTATCTTTGCTAAGTTGTCGTTTGTTGACTAAACTGTGACAGTTCTGACCTTGTTTGTTGGATTCCAAACAGATCTTTAGTTCAGCTGCTGACAACACAAACTGTACAGAAAACAGAGGTGATTAGTGGTTTTACAGTGGCTGTTTTCTGTCTAAAAACAGAGCTATAATGTAAACTATCAGCTGATGCAGCACATGAAGATTATACGACAGTGTTATTTTGAGCGACTGTTAAAATAAGCGTCTACGAGTTTTAGTTTGAAGAAGAAAACTTGATGATACCATGATACAGATGTGTGGAAACAATGGGTGTTTTACTTTATTCAGTGAGTGATACAGTCTGTGGAATCATAGGGTTAATTTGGTGGTGGTTTTGGTCCTAATTATGAGTTCATAATATTAATACTACATAAAACTCCTTTAAGTAACACATTTATATTCCTTCTCAAAGATTACTTGAATCCGTTGATTGCAGAGGGACAGACTGTTGTGTTTATTAAGCCTTACAATAAGACCTGAAGGACTCTTGATTCTGATGTTGTAAATGTTCTATCCTCCTGACAGAAGCAGTCCAGCCTCGTACATCAATCATTTAGTCGACAAAACTCTGGTGAATGTGACTTATTGATTTATTCAAATGGAGAAAGGTCTGTGTCATTTCCTGATGGGTTTATTTTATAACAAACTAAATAAATACTTTTTTTTTAGCATTCTTAGATTTGGGAATTGAAAATGTGAATTAAGTTTATTTTCAGCTTGAATCACACTCAGTACTCAGGTGGACGTACACCAAGATAAAAAAGATTCAATAATCTGCCTGAAAATGTAATTTTGGGAAAGGGAGAAAAATGGATTAGGTCCATAAGTTTGATTTGTTAGTGAGGGAATGATGCATGCTGTTATCATCCAACAGTCTAGTTTTCAGAGGAAGCCACTGTGCATGTTCTTTAACATATGAATTATTTAGGAAGTGTTTGTGATGGTGAAGTAAAGGACATCTTTTGCATCTGCTTTACATTAGATTTAATTATATGATACAGTATATACCTTATATATATCATATATATATATATGTATATCTTGTTTCAGAGTACTCCAGACCAGACCTTCCCTTTATGTTTTGCTCATCTATATTCCCATGTCCAGTCTGAGCTGGGAAATGTGCTTCTACAGTATATTCCTTCAGAGCCATCAAGCTCAGGGGAATAAAACAAACCAAATGATCTTAAGATTAGAGGGAAGTGAGGCTTGTAGTGCAGATGTAAAAACTGAAGACAGTAGTTTTTTTTAAATAACATTACAGTGTATCTGCTGTGTTGCTTTTATGTTGCAAATCAAGCAGGAAATAACACCCACAGCTCAGTCGAAGAGGCCTCTCCACCTTCTGCTGCACCACTGAGACTCTCAGATCTCTGAGCAAATCATGCATTCTCCTAAATACATCTGACTGAGGCCATTAAACCTAATGTGCTGGTTGTGCTTATTTTAACCACATAACCAGAGGCTTCATTCGAGTTGGCACGTACTCAGTATTTAATGTTACTTTTGAAAGCCAGCTCATGTCATTTTTATAGACTAAGAGGAGACACTCGTTACTGGAGGCTGCTCCAGAGAGAGATGTGATGAGGGCTGAACTGAAAAGATAAAACTGTCAAATAATATTAACCTTTAGTGCATACACAATATAATTGTATTAATGAATAAACGTTAAGAGAACTAATTAAATTAATGTATGATTCATGCGAGTGGATGATTCAGAATGAGTGATTATTCAGAATCAAACGGGGGGGGGGGGG
>JAPQRQ010000002.1:7236279-7247089 GCA_037367365.1 Apogon talboti
GCTCTCCAACTGTGTTGCAGTCTTGGGTAGATTCCAGAACTATGCAGTTTTTGGATGAGCCTTGTTCCTGAGAGAGACCGTAAACTAGGTTGAGAGGACGGCCATACCCACAAGTCTTTTCCTGAGCTAATGAACATTCTGGAAAATAACTAGTGGGATGCGGCCAAGTGCTGTATTTGACCTCAGCAACCTTCATCTGTCTTAGATGTAACTAACAGCTCTGGTTTATTGCTCATTATGACATTATTTATAAAACGTCACGATGCGGATTACATTTTGTCCATTAATGATCAATAATGGCTCCGTTGGATTCTAATTACTCTTACATGTTGCGCTGATACCTTCCGTCGGCCAAAAATTCACACTCTGTTGACTTGCTGATTTATGCAGTATGGGCATTGGGTCCAATTTATGCCAGTAACAGATAGGTGATAAATGACAGTTACAGAACAAGACAACCAGGACTCAAAATAGACCTCACAGGCGTAAAGAGGCGTGTGGGGGCTGTTTTCAGGAGGAATGAGATCTGTTTTTCCTGTTAAATATAATAATCGGCTATAGGATGCATTTTAATCTGCTGATGACACAAGGAAAGAGCAAAATGAAGGATGATTATTGTGTTTATCGTACTTCATTAGCTGATCGGCAACTGTCGATGAAAACTGTAACTTCCAAAGTCCGAGATAATATCTTTAAAACATAGGCTGATATCTGAATGCTTGTATTTAATTCTAACCGTTTAACCAGTCACAACCCAGGGTTCACTGTGGTGAAATAGGATCCAAACAGGGACCGCACGACCCGAAATACAGGGGTAAGGAGTGAGCCTAAAGTTTTGGAATTGCAATGTTCCTGTTTATTATTTCATTTATAATATCCTAATCGCAGAAGCTGCAGTTTTTTAACAAAGGTAAAGGAAAATGTGTCACAATATACTATTACAAGTGATCCAATGTGGTGCTACAGAGATTCTCTGGTCTGCAGATCATATTCAGGGTCTCTGCAGGTTTCAACAAGTCAAATTTAAGACTTTTTTAAGACCATAATGAATACAATTTAAAACCCATTTCACATCCATACTGGCAAAAAAACTACAATAGCGTCTTCAAAAATCGAAACATTTCAAAGCGAGACTGAAGTTTACGTGTTTGTTTTGAATAAAAGTAGCATTAGTACATTTTTAAGACTTTTTAATATCTTATTTAAGACATTTTATGAGATTTTAAGAGAATTGTAGACATTTTAAGGCCTTACATTGAAATTATTGAATTTTAGACATTTTGACTTTTTAAGACCCAGGGGATACCCTGATATTCTCCAGGTAGAATAAAACATGTTTGTTCAGTACAGACCTCAGTAAAAATCACATATTTATATTTCCGTGAGTGAGAAGGAAATTCAACAAAAATGAGCATTCCCACTAAAATTGTAATGAGTATCATAACTCACAGTAGCTGTCAGTATCATTTGCTATCTTTTAGCCCTAGCTGCAGTGTGTCTGCAGGTTGGATGGAGCCAAATGTATGACTGTTTTCAAAGCGCCTTTGGTCAAATTTCAGTCTTTCCATTCATATAAACAACAGTCCAACAGGCCTCATAATTACCGCCTTGAACCAGTCTTAACCATGTTTCAATCCAGCTAACCTTACATTTCCATTTATCCATGACTGCTGTTTCTGACGGTGAAGCTGCTAAAGCTCATACCTGAACCCCTCCACCCATCAATGACTGTTGGAGGATCCACTCATTCACATTTTCATTAGGATCAAAAGATCAACACTAATTACATATTTGACTAATTCTGTACAAAGATTTACAAATTTTACAAATAACATTTATTGCGTCTGTGGAACTTTTAAGACCTCTGAGTGTCAGATTTAAGGATTAATTATCAGTTCTAAGGTTAATTATGGATGGGATACTGATTTGCCATTTTATATGAATTTGCCATTGTTAAAGTTTAGGCAATAATGGTAATACCTGGGTTAAGTAAAAAAAAATAAATAAATAAAAATAACCAACACAACTATTATCTATTTGTGTAAAAATTAAATGTTTTTCTGCTGAACAGGGTAGTACTTTTTTGCTACTTTTGCACTGATGTTATCCACTCAACTCCCGTCCATTCGGCTCAGTATTGTTCCAATACCTGAGAGCAGGGACCACCAGGTACTATGGGATACCATTCCTAGCATCACTTTCACTGATTCCAATTAATACAGATTATACTACATGTGATAGAATCATGTAGGTCTAGGATTTGTTGATCCAGAATCTTTGCTGAATCACGGCGTCATCATTTCATGACGCAGGACGCCAAGTTAAGCTAGTGGGAAATCTCCAAAAGCGTCATCACATTTTCAAGTGGGCTCCATCTTGATAAACCACCCACAGATTTTAGTCTAAACAACTATATTCTTGCAATCGTATTACTAGATTTTATTTCAGAAATGTGTTGTTTGCAACTACAGACACAGCTGAAGATGACAACTGCTATGCACGCTGAGTAAGTTCTGTACCAGCAAGCAAAGCAAGTTGAGCGGCATTACACTGCGTTTGCTTTGTGAGGTCAATGTGTTGTTTAACATAAGCATTATTATTACTTAGTCTGTATTTTATTGTAATTTCATCATGACCAAATCAATGGGGATTGTTTTTTTCAGGCGTTCATAAACATGTGAAAATTAACTGTACCTTTTAGCCCAACAACTGTCCTTAATATTTCCAAAATATATATGCAATGAAAAAGACAACTAATTCTTTCTTAATCTATGCAAGTGTGATACCAGACAGTGATCTATTATTAATCCTCAAAGGATAAAGTGTAAATTAGTTTCTCCTTGGGGGTCAGACTATAATGTCACCACGATGCATGGCATTATTTGCAAAAGGACTCTTCAGCAGGTTGCTGTCAGAAAGGCTTGGATCTGCTCCTCCTGGTTGAAGGATCATCTTCTTAATTACCAGGTCACACTGACACTGAAATGAGGCATAATTTATGAGGGACATTACACTTTAAGTGTTGAACAGTAATAAGAATCCAGGACACTCAAGGATGATTATTATTTCTATCATTACAATGTTCATTGAGAAAAAGAAGGACATGTACTTCAGGCCTGAGATGATTAGTGGTTGTAAATAATTCCTAATATTTATGTTAACCTACTTCAGCCAAGAGACAGTGTACGCTGAATCACCACGTTGAACACTTTCAGAAATCTAAGGTCATATCAGAGCAGTAAACAGTAAAATCCTGTTGGAAACATTTGATTGCTTTTTATTCCTAAATGCAACAAGTTACAAGCCAAAACCCCACTGGACTATACTGTAACCCCCTACAATGACACAATACATTTCAGGAAAATCTATTAAAATACTTTTTATGTCTATTGAAATCGAATGGGAAAAGTCTATTTTGTGCAAATCCAACAAATCCAGTGACTTGCAAAGCAACGTCTTGATGTAAAACTAATCTGACCATCCAATTCTGCCACAAATGAGTTCTGCACATTGATTTGAGACAATGCCCATGAAATAAGTCAATAAGAACAATATCAGTTTAAGAAGTCGAAGTACAGTACAATAGTCAGGTATATGGAGAAGTAGAAAGAGAACAATGGTACGTTACACAACAAAAGAACACAACAATGCACTCATGATTAAATATTAATTAACATTATCAGAAGTTAACTGAGGGAGTCCACAAACATCAGGGATACGAATAAAATAACACAAAAAAACAAAAGCAGCCCGTCCAACCCATGCCTTTTGTCTGGATGCATGAATACATGACCTTGTTTAATCTGCCTTTCGGTTTCTTCCTCCAGCTTCTTTGGTCGAAGTCCAAAAGCGGCTGTGCACTCGAATTAGCCTGATTACTACAAACACTGATAAATAAAGACCTTCAGCGGAAAGTCCAACAGCGAGCTGACATGCACCAGTTTTTCTCACCATGAGCTGAATAACTCAAGGTGAGATCAATAAGCAGGGCCCTTTCTACATGAGGAGAGTCTGCAGCAAACTACGCCTAAAGAGGCATTATTTACTGCTTGCTCACGCTGCGACAAATGAACTCAGCATGGGCCCATTAATGTGTAATTAGAGAAAGAACAAGACAAATATTTAACAACACAAGTGTTTCTGTTCATTAGATCAGGGGCATTATTAATGGCCCCGCGTTTAATGGCGGTGATGAGCTTAGGTTACAAGACAAAGATCAAGTGTGATTTATTGTGCTGTTAATCTGTTGAGGCAAGATAGAGGGAAACATAGAAAGATTAATATTACCAATATATTTTATTGCATTTTGTTGAAACCAAAACCATCCAGGCGACTCTAGATGTCTTTTTAAACTGTTGGACTGCTCAGATGAATGCACACTCTTCTAATGAGTGTAACTTGAACATAACAGGAGCCTCATAATCACAGCCTGTTGTGAGATGCCTTTAAATAGGTTTAATACTTGTGACTGACACCAGACTGAAGACGTCACTACTGCAATAGTCAGTAAAAGCACACACAAAGTGTATACAATAAACACAGTACAGTGTATACAATAAATATACAGTAAAAGTACATAGTGTTATCACATGCCATGTGTGTTATCATGGCATGGCTAAGGTAACTTGTCCAAGTCCAGTGGAGGATAATCTAATAATCTTTAACAATGTGGTGTATTTGTACACATGTCCTTTAACGCTGATTAAGTAAAGACAATGAACTGAAGCGTTGTGTTGGCAGGACAATATTACTTCAGACAGATAGTAGAGTGGATGTTGTGGGCATTTTGTTTGTCTATGAGATACAACACTGGGTAAATGACATGAAAGAAAAGACTGGTTAAGCACCAGCAAAGAGTGGATGGCTGTTCAACATACAACATATATACATGACAAGGAAAGAAAGTGGGCTGGGCTAGAATAGAATAGAATAGAATAGAACAGAACAGAACAGAACAGAACAGAATGCCCCACCGTACAACACTTTACCCCACCTGCTCACTGATACCCTGCCTAGTCAGGGATGAATTTTGAATTTTACATTAAAGATAATTAACTAAATTACTGCCTTTTTGGGTAGTTGAGTTAAACATTATTCTGCCCAACTCTTGACTTTCACTCTGATCACACTTTGTCTGCCGAATTGGATTAATAGTCTTAAAGAAATCTGTCGGGCAAATTTTATGAGTTCAAGTTTTCCTAAATTTGTAAAAAAAAAAAAAAAAAAAAAAAAATAAGATAGATAGAGAGAGAGATACAGATAGAGAGATAGATCGATAGATAGACTCATCTCACAGTACAAAAAACACATCATCATTATGGACTCTGCTACAGACCCTTGTAACATCAGTGCAACAGCTCAATAACAATTTCAAATAAAGTTCTCAATATAAAAACGTACAGCAGCAGGAATCAAAGAGTTCCTAAGACGTCCAGCAGAACACCAGGGCATCATCATTCACTCCCAGTACTTGGCGGCAGCTGCAGACTTTACCGAACCACACCCTCACTGTCACTGTCACTCAGATGGCCTTCTCTCCAGATACTCAACACCTACTGCCCGTTTCCTGCAATCGCACTTGGTCTTTATGGAGACGATGTTCAACCACACCTACTAGTATTTGCTGGTTCTGAAATGTTTCTGAGGGTGTTAACTCATTCAGTATACAGCATATATATGGGATGGATGGATGGATGGATGTTTTTTTCTACCATTTTATGAACCAGATGAACATTTATTTAATTTAATATAGACTTGGACATAAACCACTGATAATGAATGCTTTCTTTTTACCTCCCATCCATTATGTGACTGACGTACCTATACAACATTACCTAAATGCATTTGCAAAGGGGCTGGTTTTACTGGTATCCCAAATCTGCGTCATGTGGATTAAAGCAGAGTCTGTTTACTGCATGCGTTTTCTGATTAGTGACCCTGTTTGGTGAATTAAAACAAACAGAGATAGTGGGATGCTGCTGGCTATCTGGCGACTGAATGTCCACCCGTTCAGTGTGGTGTTAAGTGTGTGCTTCCTTCTTTCTGATGGTGAACATTAAAATCAGCTGGGGTCATTCGAAACAGTCCGTAAGTGTGTAAAGTCCAATCCAATGCTTCAGCTGGTCGTCAGGTGTGGGCCCGTTTTAAGGCAAAACTAATAAACTGACCAAGTGTTTGAGTGACACATTAAGAACTCTCCTGATTCATTTTATATTATTTGTTACAAATATTGGAAAACATTTCTATATCATTTCCAAACATATACATTGACAAATCTACTGTGTGATATTACAGTCCGATTAGAAATGATATTATAGAGTTGATTTGGTTGAACCAAATAGTGACCGGACTAGTTGAATCCATCCATTATCTACGAAAGGCTGATCCCAGTTGACATCAGGTGAAACCACTGACATTCACACTGACACACAACTTAGAATCACCAATTATCCTATTAACATACATGTAGACGGCGAGGAGAAACCCTCACAGCATGTCTGAACTCCACACAGAAACTGCACATGAATTTTTATGTGATTATTCAACTGGTATCAAGGTCATTTCAGCAGAACACCCACAGCATCATTTTTCCTACAGCATCGCTACAAGACTAGGTAATCATCGCGTTATCTGCAATATGTCAAAATACACAAGCCATGAATCACTTAAAGAACTAATTAACCATACAGTCTGCTGTGATTAATTGAACTTTTCTTCTCCTCAAGACTGAAACTTCTATGTCAGTATATTTATGTCTTATAATTATCAAGGATATAATGTAGAATCAACACAAACAGATGTATATTCAAGAGAAAATGCTTTATAGTGTGTGTTTTTTTTTTTATTAACTTTATGAAGATTCTCTCCTGTGAATTAGATTCTCAATAAAACCATTAAAGCCATTATAACTGTATTTCAGCTTGAAAGGAACAAGAACAAAACCCCGGCCTATGTGTTAGCGCTACTTGAATGTCAAAACCATGAAGGTCATTAAAATCAGATGAGAAAGATTACATTAGATTAATTTCTTATGTGCACTAATAGAAATGGTAATTAACATGAAAAAAAAATGTTGAAGTGCGGGATGAATTTCAAAAAGGTCCACGATATCAAAAGAAAGAACAAAGAGGAAAGATTCTGCTGAGACTTCACAATGTATGGATGTTCTTCAGAACTAAGCCAAGTCGTCCTTTACGTTCGGTTACTGTGTCTGATCCATCTGTTTACATCATCAGGGGACCAACTATAGTTCCATCATGTCACCATCAGTCAGAAGAGCATCGACATGTTGCTTTTACCGTATGGTGTCGGCGTCACGTACTCGTCTTTATCATCTGCTCAAGAAAACGTCGCTATAGCGCTACTTGGTTGATACAAAGTATAAAGTACAGGTACATCATACAGAAAACAGCAATAACTCCACCACATTACTGGTGAATCAGGCTTTGCTAAGTTATACAGCAATTCTAGAGCATAGTTAGTGTGGACTGACCCATCCCAGGTCTATTAAAGTTCAGGATTTAAGGGCTGATACCACCAAGTACAGGGTTTTTAATTAGCTGTTCTCCTGGTGAGTCCCTGTCCCCATAGTGTGTGTTTTCTGTGCATATTAAAAGAAGACACTGACTCTGATTAAAAACAGAACTGCTATAAAAACAGAAGGAAGAAATTCTCTTCTTTTTCATTTATTATCATAATAAATTTTCTGACTTTTTTTACTCTCACATTTTTGTTTTTGCCACTTTGGAAAATACAGCTATAGTGCGTAATGTTCTTCAACTGCTACAAATCATGACCAGCGACTAAAAATGATGAAACACCTTTAGTTAGATGGGACATGTATGCTTTGCCGTAGTATTTTGAAGTGGCAGGTTATCATATGCTGCAGACCAATGCAGCTGCAAGTAGTTGCAGGTTTTCAGCTTTTCTTCATGCAGATCGTTGGTCTAAATTGGGATTAATGTCCACCACAGATCACAGTTCAACCAACAGAGGAGTTAAAGAAAATACAGCTGCAGTAAGAGCATTAGAATTACAATATGTAATGTCTGTGTGGTTACAAGAAGGGTGTGTTAGAGTTGTGTGTGTTTTGTTGCACTGTGTATTGTTTGCTGAAATTATCGAATAGTTTTTTTCCCCCAATGGTTGCTAGTGTTGTACACCGCTGCTGTACAAGAGCAGAGGGCGGGAACAGAGACACTCGTGAATTAGCCTGAGGATTTTAACCACTGATGGATACAATAGAGGAGCTGGGACGTCACCCATTGGTTTTAATTGGTTGCGATTTGGTTTTTGATAAATGTTACTGTACTTGCGCAGTAAAACTGCAAATTTCATCTCGCTTTTGTGTAACAGCCATTGTATGGTCTTATTAGTGGAACCCTTTAAGCATAACTGAAGCCGAATAAATAAAAATAAACAACTTTTCAGGTAAGTGAACTGACACACAGACCTGTCAGTCAAAGTTAAAAATTTAATGATGGACCAGGTCATTTACTAGATGGACCAAATAAAGTGAATAAGACCAGAATGACTCCTTGAAGATTAATGTATGTCAATGGGAGCCAGGGCCTTTTGGAGCACCATCTAGTGGCTGAGAGTCATATCACATTTCAAGATTTGTCCATTTATTTTGGAGCCGAGATTCTTGCCCCTTGATTTTAACAGTAAATCTAATCCTAGTCATCATAGAACTAGAACTTTACATAGCTTACATTTTTCAGATTAGTCTAAAAAAAAAAAAAATCATATTTTCATTTTGACTGGGAAACTAAATTCCTGTTTTGCACTGTGAGATGCAAGAATACACCAAAAACAAATTGCACCTAAATGTTTTAACAGTTAAAATCTGATCTAAATTGGTCTAGAATGCAAACATATACAATATACCGTATGCAAGTGCATTTTCAAGTACCATTATTGAGAGAGAGAGAGGAACGGCTTAATCTCAGTAAACACAGACAGGGACAGTCTGCTCACACTGAACCATTGCTCGATGTGAAATAAGAAAACCTGGTTTCACAGAGACTGCATTACAGAAGATGATACCTGGCACTCTCCGAGACTTAACAGAGGTAGAGGAGTAGAACGGCACAAATTAGGCACAGGCTGTGGAGAACGGCTGCATGGGGAAAAGTGCTTTCCAACTTTAACTTAGTCGGGTTGGTCTGATTAAAATTAATGCAATAGACGGGCTGGTTTGGCAGTGTTGAAGCGTTCCCATGTCTTGTAATGGTTAATTCATGTGCTGGTTGTGGTTTGCTCATTCCACTCTATAGCGTTTTCGCTCTCACCTGAGGAGGATTGCTTCCTGTCCATTCAGTTCTCAGTGGCAGTTGATCATGCTCCACAACATCCCCCATAATCCCTTGCTCTGCTTCCATTTGATGTCATCTTTTCCCGGGGATTAACACTGGTGCCCTGAGGGGTCCAGATAAGCGTGACTTCTTAGAACAGTCAATGAAACCCAGAATCAGGGTACTTAAAAGTTTCGCTTACACACACACACACACACACACACACAGATGGGAAGACATGAAGGCAAAGCGCACACACAAACATCGAAATACACACTGCACAAACCTGGAAAACTCAGACACATGAAGAAAACACGAGTATATAGTGTTTGCACCACAAAAACTGAAAAATACCACCGCTGGTTCTATTATTTATGTACAGTTTAGACAGTCCCATCCCAATTATACGATGTGAAAAATGTCTACTTGATGTTCAAAATAAAATTTAGCTGATTAAAATTTTGGCAGCTGTTAAATATAAGACAAAGTAGAAATAAATACAGCTGCATTATTGCTGCATTTTTCAGCAGCGGTTCTGTCTGTCAGCAGTAGAACAGTGAGCCCCCAGGCTACAGGGTGATGGCTGTGTGTGCAGTACTGTTTGGATAAGAACAATATTCAGTCAGTTACATGATGTGGGTTTTGCTTCGGTCCCTGTGGATTCTGGATTTTTTTCTTTTGCATTTGCCAACTTGTCCTACAAAGTACTTATTTCAGAGACTGGCTGTACCACGTAACATTTAGGTATTGAAATAGTGTTTGGCTTACAGCCCTTACCCCCCCAAATGTGGATTAAGCTTTTAAGCCACAGACAAAAATACTATTGCTTGCTTTACAAGTTTATCTATTCAGACGTATAAATGGTAAAAACCCAGCAAGAAGGGAGCTAAAAACACAAATTTGTGCAGGTGAGATAAATTATGAGGAACAGGTTTTAAAAACATCCCAGAGACAAGTGTTTTTGTCTCTCTCTTTTTTTTTTTTTTTGCTGCAGCACAACCTGATCAATGAACAAGCTTTGCTGTGAAAAGCTGATTCAGAAAACAGCAAGAATTCCCCCAAAACACTGACAAACGGAGTTAAATTAGTATCAGTGCCAGTGCAGCAACTCTAAAGGGCTGTTTATACAGATACACGCAGACATCCTGTCCATACAACATGTTTATTGAATCAACAGTTTCCTCTGGGATTAATAAAGTATTCTGATTATTCTGAATGTAATTTTTCTACATTTCTGCATGTCTACCCAAACACAGATGAAACGGAACAGAAACTACACGGGCAGCATAGCCAAGAGTTTAGAGACCAACAGGATCTGTAATTAGAATGAAGTAAACAATATAAAGTCAATGGTGGAATTGTTTAAGGAGAGGTTGTTTGTAACTTCCACTATCTGTACTACATATATCATGTTATTCAGTTGTTGTTGTGCGACAGTTGTTAACCCTACGTTAGTCACCTGGGGTGTTTCGACACCCCAACTTTTTTAAATTGCTCATAATTTCCAAATTAAT
>JAPQRQ010000002.1:7247189-7259391 GCA_037367365.1 Apogon talboti
TTTAGCATTGGGGTGTGCATACACCCCACGTGACCATTCATGTTTGAATAGGCCACGTGACCAACCAAGGGTTAATACTTTTCACTCTCCGCTGCCCTATAGTGTTGTGGTTCCCAAGTCTTACACTCCAAGTCAGAAACCGTCTATTTTATGTCTTCTACGGACCTAGGTTTGGTTTTACTGCGTCTGTGACTTTGTTTTTGTCTTTTACATAATTTTTTATCTTGTTGCGTCGTTTACATTGTTTTCACCTTTCAAGTCATTTCATTTTGCTGCTTCTTTCATGTTGTTCTGGTATGACTTTTCCATCTTGTTGCAACTTTTATGTTGCTGTATTTTTTTTTACAACTGAGCTGAACAACCTCAACTCTGCATTGCACAAGGCTTCGCCAAGGTCAACATTACAAAAACTATTTTAATTCATTCTGATTCATAAATGAATTCACAAATCATATAGCCGTTACCAGTTTTAGTCTGACGATAGGTGACCCACTAAGACCAGAGGCCCAACCTATTTTAGGACTCAACTTTAAGTTTGATAAAGGCAGCACTAATGAATGCACTGCTTCACGTTGATGCCAAATAAAAGAACGCACATATGTGGACAGTTATGGTTACGTCTTTGTTTACATTCATATAGGAGGCAGATGAGCTCATCACTAACTCTAAGTAAATAAAGTGCAGTATTAAAAGTACAGTAAATACCATTTGTGTGCTTATGTGGAACTGATGTTGCACTGGTACTTGTTTGTTAACAGTAGCTAATATTAGCTAGCTCTATTTATAATGTGATAATTGTACATTGTTGCTGCTGTATAGAAACAGCTGAGAGGCACTTAGTACTTGAGAATTTTCCCTTAGAATCCAGTCCAAGGCCTTGACATAGAAATCAGAGCACAGGCTGTTACCATGGATGTAGGCAGCTCAATTATTTACTCTAAGGCACAGTATGATCTGTTTAAACACAAGAAATGAAAAAGCAATTAATGCATGTAAATATCTTACATACTGGACCGCTAAATATTTCAAATTAATTTCATTTGGTGTACATCCTGGACAAGGTCATCACAGGGATGACACAAACATTTACCCTCACATTCACACCTACAGCCTAGAGCAGGGGTGTCAGACTCATTTTATTGCAGGGGTCACATCCTCCCAGTATGATCTGAAGAGGGGTGGACGGTAACATAATAATATACAAATAATGTCAACGCAACTTTTCTATATGTTTTAGAGTAAAAAATGTAAAGTTACATTATGAAAATGTTTACAAACTATCCTTTAAAAAAGTGAACAACATGAACAACCATGAAAAAACTGAGATTTATTAAGAAAAATAGGTGCAATTTCAACAACGTTATGCCTCAGTTTATCATTTCCACATGTACATTACAACTTACAGATGAACAAATCTACAAATACACCAAATATTTACTAACAGACAGAATATTAAAATTGCACTTACTTCTCTTCAGACATTTCAGGTTGTTCATATTTGATCAGGTTTTTCACATTTTTTGTTAAAGGATAGTTTGTAAATGTAAATATTTTCATGTAATTTTCCCTTTTTTTTTTTTTTTACACTAAAACAAAGAGAAAATGATTAATTATATGTTATTATGATAGCATTTTACTGGTCTGACCCACTGGAGATCTAATTGGGCTGAATGTGGGACCTGAACTAAAATGATTGTTAATATCTTCAGTGTCATTTTTGCATTTCACAAATTCATCCCACTGGCCACATGTTTGACACCCCTGATCTAGAGCTACCGGTTTATCTATTAGGGTGGATGTCTTTGAACCGGAGAAAATCCACACAGACACGGGCAGAACATGCAAACTCCACAGGAAAAGGCCTGGTCCAGCACCGGGCTCAGAACCAGGACCTTCTTACCATGAGGCGACCGTACTAAACAGTACTAAACCCCATTAAGTCGTCACTAATTTCATTGACTTCAGCATTTGCAGTGGATACACCCAAAACAAATGACAGACATCTAATGTGGATTAAGCTTGTAAGCCTCAGACAAAAATGCTACTGCTGGCTTTAGAAATTTATCACACATGTAAATGGTAAAACCCACCAGGACGGGAGCTGAAAACATACATTTGCAAAGGTGAGATAAAGACTGAAAATACAGGCTTTAAAACACATCAGAGACTGAACACACGGGAATGCGGTTTCTGATTTTTCTTCACAAAAGCAGGAAGCCAACAACAAAACCCACAAAGTGATAAAATGACATTACAAAAGCTAAATGCTTAAGTAAAATGAACGATGCAGACAGCTAAGTCGGAGAAAAAAAACAAAAAAAAAACAAAACGCACTTTTATTCTCAAACTGAGCTAATTGCTTTAAAACCAACGCATATGTTTAAAGCCCAAAACGGTAAGAGAATATGATTTCATTCAGAACGTTTCTGTTGCGTCGCTGCTTTCTGAAGATGAACTTTGAGAAATACTGCACGCAGTTACGTCTTTTGTACCCTCCTGTCAGGCAACAATAGAGTCAGGAGGCGAGAGGACTGGAGATGGGTTTAATGAGCAAAAAACAAAACCACATTAATACAGCGCTCTCATGTTTTCCCAATTGAATCTGACACCTTGGTCTTCAGTCAATACCCTGCGATCAATACTTGGATGATGCTGAAGCCAACGTTTTCAGATGATGCCAAGCATAAATCATTTATGTCATGGCTGAGTTATTGACCTCAAACAGTGAAAAACAAAAACAAAGTTCACACAACTGCACACACACACACACACACACACACACACACACAACCAGCCGGCTCTACTGAGACTCAAACCTTCCCGTGTATTCAGGGTCATTGTTGCTTTAGCGGTAAAATGCCACCGCCTCTCACAAATCCTGTTTTCTTCTCTCATTTTTTTCGCCACTTATGTGTGGAAAAAACTGGATCATTTGCATCTCTCTGGGGGACATCCCTGCTGGGCTTTGTGTGGGTTACATGTGTAGTAAAAATATTTCCTCATTGCACTTCTAATCATTCAGCAGATAAGGGTGGGCTGTTCGGAGAGAAATAATAATGAGGGAAAAAAAAAAAAAAAGTTAATGAGGTCTTTCCTGTACTATACCTCTAGAGGCAGGGGTCCGCTTAGCTGCAATGTCATTAGCCAGGAATTAAACTGGGACTGTTGTTTTGCTGTGCTATCAATTTATATGCTTTAATTGCATGACCAAACTCTTCTGCCACAACAAGACGAGCAGAATATGCAGCTGTGTTGGCGATGACCTGCAGTATTTTTGCATTTGTGTACACCAGCTACTCCTCCTCCTCCTCTTCCTCCTCCTCCTCCTCCTCCTCCTCCTCCTCAGCATGACTCGCCTCTACATGCACACAGAGACCCTGCTGTCTGCTTTTGTAGATGCATTTGTTTCAAACTTCCAAACTAGAGCAGACACAAACTCAGTCCAAACAGAAGCAATACATTAGCAAACACCCTTTAGCGAGCCGAACACTGTGTCCTAATAGTATTTTAAAGTAGCTGCACTTGGCAATCCATCATGGAGATAGCAATCTAAGTCTGTCCCCTCATAGTGCAATAGACTTACCAGCATCACATGCACCGGCACCTCATGTGCGTTTATACAGCAAGTAGTTCTGGAGCGCTTGGAGATTCGGCATGACGCAACAAAATAATGTAAAAAGTGTTCAATCTGGATTTGATTGCAAGTAACATTAAACTTTATCAGGAAGTTTTTATCAGCCCGCTGCGAAATTGGAGAGAGACCTGTGCCCCAGGTAGACGGAATGCACTTTGCTGGAGATAATGTCATTATAAAGAAAGCTGTCTGGAGTCTTTTATAAACACCTAAGGTTAATGTATTCCTGCAAACCCGTTCATTTGAATTTCAGAGTATATTTATGAGTTATAGAAATGAGACAGAGTCCGAGAAAAAAAAAAAAAAAGGGATGAAACTCCTACAGTATGTAAGGTTGATTTAACTTGGAAAACAGTCTGTGTGACATAATCCAGTAACAGTAAAAACCAATGAAATGAGCCACGAGATTTTCATAGGTTTGCAGGGTTTTTTTGTTGGGTTTGACAGTATAATCTCGTCAGGTCTGCAAAACCTACTGAAGTGAATATAAGTGATTTCAACAGAAGGGGACAACATGCACAGACAGACCCACGCACAGACAAACATCACACAGAAAAGATATGTCAAAATGAAAAATAGACCAATTTCTTTTCATCTGTATTTTTTCCTTCTTCTTTCCTGTGTATGCGAGAAAGTAAAGTTTTTCTTTCCGCGTTTCCTTTTCTTTTGATGCACAGAGATGATGAAGGCAGCCTTTATTCTCACACCACTGCCTTGACTGAGTGATGTTTTGTTCAGAAGTGTGTTAATATTTTCATTTGTCTGATTGCATTGTGAGGAAACACTTTTAACTCTGGGGAAACGAAAGCGAAAAGAACAGTTTGGGTGAGATTTTCAAATGGATCCCCAGGCCGCAAACCTTTGTAATTGAACCTGAGATATGAGGGGGGGCGGCGCTGATGCCAGGTGCATACTAAAAATAGTGCTCTCTCATTGGACCCTCTCCTAGGGATGCCACTTTCGTCATGCATTATGCATATATGCAGATCTGGGACAAGGAAATGGATTACTTGAAAGGGCACCTGTGGTACTCAGTTCAAAGATATCACAACAGGGGAAATGAAGTAAACTGAAGCTATCATTTAACCAACACACAGCTGCATATAGAACAGAGAGACAGCCTCAGACAGTTCTGTATTCAACAGTGCAGGTTGACTAATGGGTGATATTAAAGGCATATACAGTATGCAGGTTTATGGACCACACTGGATTTGTTTTCTTAACAATTATTAACACTTTATTTTATAGTTAAGTATCCGCAGTAATAAAATGCTATTTATCACTATAAAATTCCCACTTCACAATAAAATTTTTAGATTGTAGTGATTATATTTCTTTGAAAATCAGTGTCAATGGATAGCATTATTTACAGCTGAACAATATGCTCTATTTTTTCCAATGTTATGGACAATTTATGATTGTAATTGATTAATTTGTTCGGAGACAACATGGAACATGGATGATAATACAAGGCTTTATTCACAATACTCCTGTTACTGAAACTATACACCATATATGACTGGAGAAACACAATTAAAATATTAAAAAAAAAAAAAAAAGCAGGTTGTACTATGAATTTTTGTTGAGCAACAAATCAGGAATAATCTATATTTTGTAATTTTGACATTTTCCATGATTTTTAGAAAGTAAACTCTATATTGCCAGTTGGCCGTCACCATGAAGGCTTTTTGGAGCCACAACTCACCATATTTGGATAAAAGAGGTGCAGCTGGTGATGGTGAGCTAATGCTAAACGTGACCTTAGTAGCCTAGTAAAACAGTAAACATTGAGCAATAAAGTTGTTTTTCAGTCTTGTTAATGGAAGCTATTAAGCATAACTACAGTCAAATTGTCAGGAAAAATTTAGAAAAATACGTTCAATAAATTACACAGAAACTCCTAAAGTTGATTCCGCAGGCAAGTAAGCTGTTTAATGATGGACTGGTTCACTTATTAGATGGCCCAATTAAATGAGACCACAATGACTCCTGAAAAAAGAGGCAGAATTTGTAGAGAAGAGTTCAGTGTAAGTCAATGGAGCCATGGCTTCCAGTGGCCGTCAGTGGTATTACACTTTCAAATACTTTCTAAAAGTACTTTATGTTTTAAAGATAGGGGATATTTCATTTTGACCAAGCATTTCCTGTCCTTTCAAGTGAGCCACTGTCCAACCAACATGTTCTCACATTTAAATAATAGAAAAAACTAATTACCTGTCTCTGACAAAACCACGCGTAGTTGTGCTCATAAGTTTACATACCCTGACAGAATGTGCATGGGGCGGTCTTGGATGTTCCAACATGACAATGACCCAAAACCCAAGGCCAAGTCGACCTATCATTGGCTACAGGAGTGTCCATCTCAATCTCCTGACCTCTACAGTATATCATTGAGTCACTTTGGGGAGATCTCAAACATGCAGTTCATTCAAGACAGCCCAAGAACTTAAAGGAACTGGAGGCTTTTAGCCCAGAAGAATGGGTAAACATCTGAGAAAAGAAAGAGCTTCATCCACAATGACCACAAAAGACTTGAAACTGTCATTGATGTTAAAGGGGCCAGTACAGAGGATTAAGAACTAGGGTATGTCCACTTTGGATCAGGGTCATTTGGATAGTTTCTGTTGTCAGGATGATTTAAAAAGAGCAAACACATTTGTTTGATAATAAATGGCTTCACCCAACCACTAACCACCAGTGAAAGAAAAGTTTTTGTATTATCGTTCATATTCTCTGAAAAATTGCCAAAGAATCACAAATTCTGCTAGGGTATGTAAAACTTATGAGCACAACTGTATACATAAAACTGGCAAACACGAAATCCCATTGATGACGTTGGGTTACTCTACTGATGGGTCTGCACTGGGAAAATGCTGTAACTAAAGTTTGGTTAGGTTGAAGGCAGGGAAATAACTTTATCAGGGATGAACTGCAAATAAGACATCTACACAATAAACACAGCATTCCAATGATATAATCCCGAAAAGGAATACACACCTTGGTCTCCTGTAAGTCTATGTAGTTGTTATTCTGCCACATCCGTTTCCTTCTGGTTTAACACAAGATGTACATAAATCCCATTTGATTTGACTTCAGAAAGTGTTCTTGTGGTGAGGTCAGGCTGGTCCAACAGATGCATTAGACCAATACTATAACAATCTTTGCTGCAGAGGAACAGACATCGGCTCCAGCTCTATTGCACAGATGCTGAGCACAACCACATCAGCTACTCATCAGACCCAGTATAGAGTAAATGGGAGTTCAGTGGCTTGCTGATGGACCCACCAGCACAAACTGTCAGAGGCCAAACAACTTGACTTCCACTGTTCGTTCACATTTGTCAGACCAGTCGAGGAGTCAAAGTGGTGACTTCTCTCACCACTAAAAACCAGCCTACCCCTCGCCACATGCCATGACACACACCCAGCCCTAATGAAACACTTGAGTGATTCATCTAAACGTTTTACTCTGCATCTTTAAACACACGTTTACTTCTCCAACAGCCACTCAATGCTAAAATACGTTTCATTTACAGATAACAACCGCTAAATTATGTAACATAAATACCTCAAAGGTTGAAGAATAACAGTAATATATGCATGTGTTACATATTCCACATTATGGCCACATAAATTTTAATAACACAATGATTTTTTCACACTTATTTATGTATATTTCTTTAATTATCATACTGGTAATATTTTGTCCAGTACATATTGTACAAATTGCTGTTCTAATTGTGTTTAATATGTATATTTGGTATATAAATATATTCAGAGTTTTATATGTTTTTACATTTTATATTCATGTACAGTTTGTGCCAGTGTTTCTCAAACCATTTCCTCTGCGGACTGCCTTTTTAAAAAATGACAAAACATCACCATCCAGAGTCGGCCCTATCTATAAATGACAACAAGAGTGAATTTGTGTACAAATGAACGTTCCTGACCGTTTTATTTCATTTCCACTTCACTGTATAGTTTTGATCCAAGCACCAAACCAGGCATTTGATAGAGATAAGCGTTTGATAAATCATAACACAATACTGAAAAATAAATACAAGTGGGAGGTGCTTTATAAATGAGATCACATAAATGCATTTACATCAAACAACCTCTTGTTTTGGGCTGTCATTGGTAAAACAAACTGAACATATGGTTTCCTTTCTAACTAAATTCACTGATAAAAGAGAGATTATCAGAACAATATTCAGCCACAATAACATTCAGCACTATCAAAAAAATGCTTGATTTTTTTTCCAAATCAAGCAAATAAAATCTGACACACACACACACACACACACACACACACACGTCAGCTGTATTTTTCTACCATAATACGACAATGAAGTCATCATAGTCTGCCCACTTAAGATGGAATCAGTGTACAGAGAATCGAAACTAACTACAGCTACAACAAATACTTAATAAAATTGTCAAGTACTAAAATCATCAACAACTATTTTGACAATTGAATGATCAGTCTGTTTATAAAACGAAAAATCTCTGATTCCAGTTTCTTAAATATGACCATTTTCTGTGTCTGTTTCTTCCTCCTACAGTAAATGGACTTTTTGGCTTATGAACCAGACATCTGAAATGTCATTTTGGGATTAGGGAACACTGACTGATATTCCACAGCTTTTGACAATTCATAGGCCAAACAACCAAAACTGCAAAACTAGAAATAGGATGCTGTTTTAATTGAGTTGCCCCCAAAATCTATAGCAATAATATAAAATGCACATTACTTTTCTGAATAAAAGTAGTAGAAGAGTGTCTGTAGCGGTTGATAAATGTTGACCTATATGAAACAAGGGAGGAAAGACATACAGTACATAACAACATAAAAATTACATAAAAGATGCAAGATCAAAATGAATAAAAAATGCAACAAGATGTGGGAGGCAAAACCAAAGACAAACGACCTGAGAAAGACGTAAAACATGGAACAAGACATACAAGCCATGACAATTTGAAAGAGATGTAAATATAAAGATGGAAAAGGTTTGAAGATGTAATTATTAAATATGTAATAATATATAAAATACAATAATAATAATAATATATACAAGTAGTGAAAAAAGGGACCTTCAGACACATTGTGCTAGCATATTTTGTGTAACTGTAATCACCAGATTAATTGACTAAAAAGTCATCACTAGTTGAAGCCCTTCTACTATTTTTGTGCAAGGATATGGTAATAATAAAAGGACCAAATGAAGTGGACTTCCATTTTTCATGGGCGTATCATTTTATTGCAGAAGGACCCTTCAATGCACCTGAGCTTTATGAAAACTGAGGAGAATCCTGCATGAGTCAAATCTCAGTCTTAAGGGGTGGATGATGTATAAGGTCGACTCCTGCCCTAACACGCATCCTCGTTTGTACGGAGAATCTGTATCTGTATCTTAAACAACTCCCTCAGTTTAAGTTCCTATGAAACTCTTCAAGCGATTTAGGTCTTTTTCCGTAAACCCGTGCTGCCTTTTCTTTACAAAACGAAGCCATTCTCAAATTGCTGCTGTAGCTTTAGCAGCACCTGAGGGAGACGAATGAGGTTGAGCCTCCCGCTGTGAAGTAATCCTTCTCCTTTCTGACGAGGATTCCTCCTATACAAAGCAAACTGAAATGCACTTTCTTCTATCCTTTCATGTGGGCACCAGAGAGCCTCACACAGCCTCCTATAGAGCAGAGACAGCAGACGGATGCACTGTTAGCTGGGTGCAAAGGTGACCGCTCTGTCATACTCTCACTGCAGGTGAAATTGGGGTCTCGTTTTCGACTCTAATGGCAACAGGAAGGACAGTGAAAGACCTGGATCCTTTGTGCGTTTGTGTGCGGCTGCTCGCTCAGATGTGGCGACGCTTGATTCTATTGTCTCGCAACAAACTGCAATTATTCTCTGTGTCTTCCTCCCATTTAATCTGGAGGATGTGTACCTGATGAAGTCGCCACTGTAAACGGAACGGCCAGCTGGAGCCACTAGCAGAAAGCACGGATCCAGTGGGCAGTGGGGATGGAGTGGGCAGGCAGACATTAGCACAAGGGTAATTGCTGTCCCCACGGCAGCCCGCTGAATGACACCTAATATTGCTGAGGAGGGCAGCTAACCATTACCTGGTGCGGAATAAGAGCTTTTGTGATGGCCAGTGAAGTCCAATTGGGCTCGAAAATGGTTCATCATGCGGCCCGCTCGACCAATTTAGCCTCCTGTGCTGTTTTGTCTGAGAAAGGTGCGGTAACTAGATTATTGATTGTTCTTGAGATTTTTTTATACATTGATGTTTTTTCCGTAGACCCTGAACAGGCAGGAGGGTTGTTAGGATAAAGTGAGGAGGGTTACTTCTGCATTTATGGATGTGGTGCATTGGACAGAAAGAGGCACAAAACCCTGATCATTGGGAGCCTTTGGCAACTTAATCTAACCAGACCCTTCTCCACTGCAGGTTTCAAAATGCTTTAACATAATGTGCTTTTTAAGCAAAATGTGGTCTCAAATGTGCTTTGTGTTTGTTTGCAGCTAGTTTCATCATACTGTAGTGGTTGGTTGTGACATACAGTATTACACTCGCTTTGATCACCCCTTGACGAAAAAAGACTTTGCTTTCAGAAAAACTATATTTCTTTTAAATGCACCAAGTGTCACAGCTCCTGCTTGCGTTGCTAAAAGTTTCATATGAAGCAGCGAGTATCTCGTGAATATGTCCCCAAGGCAAGGCAAAGGATTACTGCTCTGTGATAAACAGATGCTCCAAACGAAGGGTAAAATCAATAAACCCATATATTGGAATGATGAAAAAGTCACTTCACAGATACTGTTTGCAATCCAGTTGTCTCTCTAGCTTTGTTTTATTTCACTGAGAACTTTTTATACCCGACAACCTTAAAAGCACTCGCGTAGATGCAGCTTTTTCTTATTTTGTTGTCATCAGGTAGTTAAGTTTGCATTTTTCTCTTGCCGGCCTAATTGCAGCACTTCATTTCTTATCCCAGGCTTTTCTTTCTTGCTTGCCAGAAAGTCTGAAAACATACTGGAACCCCATCTGCCTCACAGCCTCCCATATCAGCTCCACAGATGCTCCTCAGGCCCTGGTTGATGTGCAGATGTGGGATTTCATTTACAAAGCTTTAACTGGGCCAAACATTCTGCCTAAAGTTTGACAAATTAAATGTACATAGGTTAAATGTTTGCTCACACTGGACATTTTCATCATGATTTTAATTTATACTTAGCCTGCAATTACAGTTTATGAGTTTTCTTTCTCTGTCATCTGTGTCTTTACACATACATTAAGGTAGTTCAATTGTGCTCATTATGTCTTCAGTTTTCTGAAGGTGACACTTCTGAGGAAGGCGGAAGTATCCGCCGAAACATGCCAAGGTATATTTTTGGAGCAAAACTTGTGTGTTAAAAAAAAGAAAGAAATAAAGTAAAACATACATTAAGGTGTAAAATCAGCTTCAGTAGATGCAGCAATCTGTGGTCACGAGTGAAGTCCAGCTCCCAACACTCTGATTGGTTACATGTGTGAAAGGAAAATGTATAATTAGAATACTTAGTTATAGTCCCTCACCAAGCAAATGGAAATAAATTGCTGAAATATATTATTAAATTGATTTGATTTGATGGTCAGTTTAACATCTGGAACTGCTCTAAAGTTTGACAAATAAACATCAGTTCCCAATATCATTTATTTAAAATAATCTATTTGATTTTAATTTTTACATGACATTATTCAATAGCACTCCACTCATGGTGGATTTTTAAAGGCTGATACATTAGTAACTTCCAATAGGAAAAGCTGATTCATGAATTGACATCACCAACCCCTGGAAAAAATGTCAACACCATCATAGATGATCTATACATTTTAACTGATTGAAACCCAACTTAAAATCAGAACTGATAAGAATACTGTTAAAGTACTGGATCAATAAGCAGTATCAGTAAGAGCACTAGTACTGATAAAATCTTAACAATATTATCCACACTTTTTAATAAACAATATATAATTTCTAAATATTTTGGAATATAACTAATATTTGAAAATTCCAAAAGTTAGAAGCAATAAGAATGCAGCATGAGTAAGGCTTAAAAATAGAGCTGGTCTACTGCAGTCACTTGATTTAATTTTGATTCTCTCCACATTGACTTTTCCATTATTTTGGTGTAAGTGGTGATTGCACCACTTGGCTGCTACATCTAAAGCTCCTAATATTAGCATCAAACTGGGATTCTGCAACTATTGGTAAAAAAAATCTATGGAAATCCAGGAGGGATATTTCTTTTTTGAGCTATTATTTTCCCTTTCAGTCAGTACTTCTACTTGAGAGACCTGGGATTAATGATCAGACCCAACTTCTACAGACATCGGTGGTTTTGGAGAATGATCCATTGGCACCAAATAATCAACCAAACCAACCAGTCTATCTCCTGTATCCTAGGAGGTCAGCTTGTGGCCTGTAGTCTGCCCTACCCCTAGACCTAATGAACTGGTCCTCTTATGTTGAACTGGTCCTCTTATGTTGAACTGGTCCTCTTACGTTGAACTGGTCCTCTTACGTT
>JAPQRQ010000002.1:7275109-7293431 GCA_037367365.1 Apogon talboti
GTGGGGGGGGCATAGACTACTTGTTGCTGTGGCCATTTCTCTGATGTAAAAATATTGCATCAGTGGCTAAGCTCATCACACACTGCATTTACAGCATGTTTTACTGAGTGACATTTTACTGTTTTTGGCAGGCCAATCCTTAAATATTCTTCATTACCGTGCACAGTTTACTGAAGAATCAGGTACATCCTATTGGGTTAAAAAGGACTGGATTCAGCTGCCCTAGTTGGATTAAATATGAATACATTTCCGGAAAGAATTCATGTTTCATCATTTCAGTGTATTCAAATTGAAGGAAAACAGGTACTTTTTCACCGACAGCTGCTGCCACAGTGATACCCGAATCAAAGCAGCCAAGTATTTTCGGTTATTAGAGAGAGATGAAATTGCATGCTTGCATGCAGAGAGCACTTGACTCTCAGAGGCAGTCAGACATCACTTAAGTGTAAAGTGTCTCTTTCTTTGACAGTCTCTTTTCTGGGGGCCCTGTTGGCAGGGGTCACTGTCCTCCCAGTTCACCACACTTGCTGCCTGCGTGACTGATTCCGAGCGGCGGATCTGCACAGAAAGCTGTTTGGATAACTGTCAGCTCTCCCGCTCACTCACTGCCATCAAAGATGAAGGGTCATTTTTCTCCATCTCACCGTGACTCGCCTCAATATGTCTCCCTCTAAAATGCAGAGGAATGGCTTCCTTGCCTCCCTCCCGCCAGGTTGGAATAGAAGGCTCATTTCTGAGTGACAGTCAATCCGGTGTTTATACTGTACTTCTGCCTGGTCTATTCATTTTACATAATAGAGTTTGTGTTGAGTGAAGTTCAAAAGTCTCAAAAGCGATGTGATGTACATGATATGCAAACTAGAGCTTAACTCTGAACATGTTCAAGGCTACATTATGCAATTCATGTACAAATACTAGGATAAATTGGGATTCAGAGGCCAGTCTCACAAAGACAGACACTGACTAAGACTTAGATGTACTTCAACTAATGGTCAGGTTTCCATAAGATGTCTGTGTATTTTTGCTGCAAAATGTTGTTTATTTCTTCATTAAGTAGGACTTAGTGGCTTTGAGTTGTGGTTAAATTCATTCTGTCAAAACAACAGCACTGATCTTAACACCACTTCGAACCACACAGCTCCATTCACTCCTTCCTTAATGTTCAAGAATTTTTATCAGATAAAACTAAAAAACAAAACAACCCCCCCCCCCAGAATTTGGCGCGTAATGTGGCAGGGCTTAGCACCTATGATAGCTGTTCAGATAGACTGAATGGTGAGATAGTCAACATTATTTCCAGCAAGTTATTACAGTCTTTAACAATGAACTCCTCTAATTTCTCAATAAATAATATTATTAAACCAGATGCAAATCAGACATTATGACTTATGTTTTCCTCAAATGCTGCTACTGGGTTCTGCGACAAACAGTTAGTAAATACCACAGCGTAATAAAACAATAAATACAGAAAAATGATGAAACAAAAATGTCTACCATTTAAAGCTCTATTGGCTCTATCCTTGAGTTTCAAATTAACTCTAAATGTCAGCATTCATTTTATCATTTGAATAGCTGTGCTTCTTCTACAGGGAAACAAAACAATAGCTAAGACTGAAACTAATAGGAACTGTTTGAATGAAAGTTCAAAATAAAGGAGGAAAATAATCAAATGTGATTAAGTACTGTATCAAAGAACTAGGACTGTCAAGAACTAAAAGCTGTTTTTTAATTCTAAAAAACATGCAGAAATAAAGCTTCTTTTATCATTATGGACTGGAACGGGTTCTTAGCAATCACCAAGAATATCTTTACATTTTTTTCTCTAACTTCCATGGCTATACTCCTTGCAAGTGTCAAATGACTTCAATTGTGAAACCCAATTTACTGTAGGTTTAATGGAAACTGTGCATAACAGAGCTACACTTCTGCCATTTTGGATAGAGAGGTGTTAAGAAAGCATCCATTTCAGCTTTTTCCATCTATACTCTTTGACAACACGGTTATTTCAACCTGGTTTGTAATTTCATTTAGAGAATTAAATTATTGTATCAAGCTAGCCTATAAACCGGATGCATCTGGCAGATCAGTGTGGCTGTGCTCCCATTCAACCTGATTTCCACTGAGGGTACATCAGGTAGAGCCAATTATAACCATTTATCCAAGATGAGGAGGTTCAGATGTGGAATGATTGGCTGAATGATGGGAATGAATGAATGAGTGAATTATGGGCTGCCACCTGTGATTGCTGTGTGTCCAGAATTGGCATTACTTTGACTGTAGGTCAAGCTATTCAGAGGTATTTTTGTCTGGGCCTGAAGACGACGGCCCTAGGAAATCAAAATTCTTACGACTACCCAGACTAATTCTCATTCTGGTAATGCCAGCCCTGTATCATACTACACACCTGACACATGGGTGTTATGTTAGCTTGGGAGTAGATTTGCAGACTCTTTAGGCTTAAAATAAGTCATCAAATTTGCATTAGACTCAGCTAAGAGCAAACCTGGGACTAGCCCATCCTTATAGACCAGTCTAAAACACCGTTATGAAATGTTATTCTGTCCCAGTTTCCCCTACCCTGCCATGCCTCCATGTAACATCACATTCAGCGTCCCACTGCATAAGCAGCACAGCAGACACTGAGGATTTCATACTCTGCCCGCTGGCTTGTGAACATACTGAAACTTGTCTCCAGTGTGGAGTTACAGGGTGCCCCAGACAATGCCAAATATTATAGCAGCTTCCTCTCCTCCAGTGGCGGCCATTCATCATCCTGAGCCAGAGGACTCCTAAGCATCTCTCCCTTTGGCTGAGAGATTGATGGTGACCTCAGCTTGGTTTATCGAGCGTCCACCTACTCTCCTTGCCTGGTGAGCACTAACCACGCAGCCTCACACACCTCAGTCCACACCTTTCCTTTTTAGCTGCTGGGAGGCACACAGATTCCTCCCACCTTGACAGGTAGCCTGAACCATGCTGATATGAAGAGATGTCACTCCTTATAATTCCCAGGATGCCTTGTGTGACTGTTAGCCCCTGACAGACGGGATGATGGGACCCTGTATGTCTACTCTGGTGACCTGTTTGTCTCAGAAACCATCATTTCAAATTCTCAGTGAACAAGGTTCCAGTGTCTCTGTCAAAAACTGCATGAACCAAAGGTCGAAAACACCTCAGCACTGAAAACTGTACCTTTGTAGAGCTTCTTTTTCCAAGTTTTCTACCTGGAATTAGTGGAAAATCTATTTTTCCCCAATATTTTTTGTCAAAATTAGAATATGTCAAAATCTTAAGAGACATTTCCTCAGTGCAGTCTTGAAAAAACACACCTCAAACAATCACGCACACAAATCAGCCTTGGTGACAAGGAATGATTGATTTTCCAATAGAGATGTTATTGATCCTCATCCTGGATGCAAATGAAAGCCTCCTCAACATTACTCTTGACAGCGTGTGCTGGTTCTATTAGGGAGATGAGAGGGAACGTGTAGAACAATGAAGGCTATCAGTCTTGATGATGCCATGTCCTCTGTGCAGTGTCTGATGTAAACAACTCCATTTGTCAAGATATGATGAACCTTGGACTGTCATAATACAATGCTGTACCGAGTGAGACCTCCAGCATCTATGCACCGAAACTCAACAGCGTCCTCCTCCCCTCTCACACAAACACACATCCATGGTTCAAGCCCATCTTGTCAAGTGCCCACTTGCTCTGTCATTCACCCCCATCAGCAAGGGTAGGAAAATATCGAACATCACTCAAGTTTCCATTATTGAAAGCCCTGAGAATATTCAGAGTAGGTGTACTACAAAGCCATGGTAACCATTTCAACAAGGAGACAGAAAGAAATCATATTTAATTTATTTTTTTGCTGGTGACGTGTCAAGCTCCTACAATTTAAGAAAATTAGCTAAGAATCAGTAGTGGTTGTGGAGGTCCATCATTTACATCTTTGAGTATTATATTACCGTTACTTTACAGATGTACTTCCCTACAGATGAGGAAGACAAGTTTTGTAGTAAAACAACACATGAAGGGAAAGTCCAACCCTTTTAACTGTGCAACATAGGCACCATTTACCTTGGTTTTCTGGGGACTGTGCTGTTGAGTTTCCCATGTTTTCCATGAGGGGAAAAAAAGGAACTTAGCATAGTTTAGGACTACTACTGTTACCATGCCTGTGTACATAAATTTGGAAAGGCTAGTGCAGACATCTAAAAAGCTTAAAGCCTGCTACAGAAGTCCCCTAGAGACAAACTGCATCCATTAGATCTGGGGACAGTCAGTTAATTTTGATGCTCTCCACATTGATTTTACATTAATTTGGCTTAGATACTGCCCAAAATGACTAAGCTTTATAATGGTTGGGAAAACCATGAGTGGGCATTATTTTGCTGGTATAGTTTAAAACAAGGCTTCATGTTTACTTACTGTATTGTATATACCATGCATATGTAAGCCATGCCATGTTACATATTTGCATTTGATAGTTCAGACCACACACACACATACAGACCTTGAATTTGTTTGCAACTACATCTGCAAACAAATAGGAGTATAGTACCTTTTATTTGTTTAGTACCCAATCAAAATTGACAGCATTACACAACAATCAACAACCTGTATAAGACACAAAGGAAAAACAGGCTACTTGTGGGCAATCATAATAATGTTCAGAATCAGAATCAGAATGCCCTTTATTGTCATTATACTGGGTGTACAACGAGACAGGAGAGCTACTCCTTCCAGTGCAAATATACATGGAAATACGCAATATATAAAAAAGAGAAGGAAATAAAAATAAAATTATATATATATACACACACATATATATATATGAAATATATCATATAAAATATAAAATATAACAGTGCAAATTGTTTATATACAGAGGACAAGAATGTTGTTGATTTAAATTTTGAAACAAAACATTCTTTGTGTTCTTTATGTAAACGTTGCAATTGTCACCATCTTTGCCCAAGTCAGATTACAGTTTGCTGTTGTGTGCTGTTACACAGAGTTCCATTTCATTATAACCTAAAGCCCTGAAAATAAAGACTTAATGTTTACAAGAAAAGGAGCTCTGAAATGTTTCCAAGTGTTTAAGTGAGGTATCTGAAAACATGTATCTTCAGTTTGCAGGAAGTAATTACATGCTGTACATTCTCTGTTGTGTGCACAGATGGTTTAGGTGTGTTCAGTTAGTACTTGTGTGGGTCAGCGAACAAATTCAGTAACTGAACGTTTTCTTCAATACCTGCAGTCATCTATCAGGAATGACCAGGGGCTACAGTGCTTGCAGGAGCTACTTTAGTATCTTCACAGACGGCATCATTAAAGGGTTTAGATTACAGAGCTCTGATGTTATGTCAGAGATGTCCGTGTATTGTATTGTGGAGATGTGAACTAAATATTCAGTCATGGGTCAATGTGTCTCTATTAATGCATGTGACCACTAGAGGGAGTAGTGAGTCACTCTACCGGTCTCCCATGGTGAGGAAAACTAACCATAGGGCCTTTGACCGAAGCGTCAGAAAGTGACCAAATGGGATGAGAACCATTAAGAAACAACTTTTAGAGTCAAAGAAAGTGACCAAGTGATACAAGTTTTTTTTTTTTTTCCCGCCTCTGGAAACAGCTCCGAATGTTAGATGCCGAAATGGCACCGCTTCTTCTACATGGGTGAGTTTGATTACGAGGCTTATGAAGGTATAAAGTTATTATGCAATGTTATTTTTGCCAAGTTGCCATTTGTTGATCCAAAGTTCAGACTAAACTGTGACAGTTCTGACTTCGTTTGGTCGATTCCAAATGGATCTTTAGCGCACTGACAACACAAACCCATACAGAAAATGGAGGTGATTAGTGGTTTTACTGTGGGTCTTTTATGTCTAACAATGGAGCTAAGCTAACAGAGCTATAAACTGACATGGCACATAACGATTATGAGGCAATGTTTTTCTGACCGTGATTGAGTACATGATTGGCAGAGAAAACTTGATGACATTATTTAGTGAGTGATAAAGTCTGAGGTAACATGGTTTTAATTCAGTTTCCTCCTGCTGTTGATAGATTGGAATATCAATACTACATATAACCCATTTGATAGGTTTACCTCCACTGCCAATACTGTTTTTCCACCCAAATTTCCTGCCTTGATACGTCATCATCTCAGTCGTATTGCCCATTTATTGTAAACCCCAAATGTACACTTCTGACAAGTTTAGATTACTTTTCTTAATACATGTTACATCCTATGATCTGCACAGAAGGCAGGTTAACAGATTTCACTTTTAACTCATAATAAGATGGAATGTTTTGCAATTATAGTGAAGTAATGAGATGTGATGTCCTTGCATCATCATAATATGTGAAAGCTTAGAATGCCCTGCAAAAGTAAACCTTTCACTTCTTCAGTCTGTCTTTCATAAAGCATCTTTTCACGAATACTGGTGCTTTTGCTGCATGAGTTGAGATTGGCTCTGCTTGTTAGGGCAGCAACTGTAAAATTACTGCCACTAAGTGGGTATCAGTTGAACAATTTCCATCTTGATTGTGTGCAAAATGAATCCATTCTTCTCAAAACGCGGGGGGAAGGTTGGCTTTTTTTTTTTTTTTTTTTTTTTTTACAATTTACTCATCATTTGATTGAATACCGTCTCTCAGTAACTCCTAACTTGATTGGATGGCCTATTTTTGAGCAAGCAAGACTCATACTCCACCCCTCAAAAACATGTGATACTATCACATAGCCTTGAGCATGTTTTAATGAGTTGCTAAACAAAAATAACTCCACTTTTTTCTCTGCATGGTGTACATAGATTTATTAGCTGAAAAATAAACTGTCTTGACTCTGTTTAGCTCTCCATCTCATAAATATTTCTCACAGACATTTAGCAATAGCAAGTCTATAGTAACAGAAGTTTACACCAGACTATGTATCTTTCAACTCCATGGGTAGAACTAAGAAGGAAATCACCTTTTCTGTTATTCAGCCCCAAGCAATGCAAATGAGCACTGTTTCCTCTCCGTACTGGATCTCTGTTGCTTTTTATCAAGCTCCCAATCACATCTATGTCTAATCTGCTCACACTCCAACCCTCTGTCGACACTCAAGCCATTTCTGTTGGCAATTTATACTTCCTGACAGGTTAGTGGATTGAATCTGTGAGATGCTATCCAACTGGCTACTGCTGGCTCCATCAAAACCCAACTTTTGTTCCAGCTTTTGGGTAGCAAATTGCCACATATTCAGCAACACAGTACAGTTTTAGTGCCTCAGCAGCAATAATGCTCAGTATCTAAATGAGAAATTGCCAAATGTTTTCACATCAAGAAACCCCATTTATGTGCACATTAGCCCAAAGACCCACATTTCATTAACGCTTGTTCCAAAGCACCCCATATGATATGATCTTTGTTAGCGTTTTGGTACAGAATTATTTAACAGTGTGCAGGGAGCATGCAGCAATGTGGGTAATCATACTTCGGATTGGAATAATCATGATCTACTCCATGATTTCAAGGGTGTTAAATAATAATTAGATTGAGCCCTTTTTGTTGCCAACACTCACTAATAGCTAGTGCTGGTAAATCATTAGAATACAAGTCGCTACTGGATGTGTTTAGAGTCTTTTTAAGCCTGTTTTTACTTTTTTTGTGCATCACTTTGCAGTTACATTTTTTCCCATGCACCAAGCTCTGAAAAATGTAGGAAAATGATGATATTTAAGAAAATTTGCCAAGATGTAGTAGCAGTTGTGGGAGCTGTTGCCAATTTACATCTTTCTGTTCAGATAAATTTTACAATTTTATTTTAGATATTACCTTATGTATAGTTTATCATAACATTTAAATAAACTATTACTCTCACTAATTGTTGACCATTTTAATCTGTTACATTGTCAATTGCTCTGGGATTAATGTATATTTTGTGTCCACATCATGTTGTTGCTTTTTATTATTTGTTGTATGTTGTGTCACCTCAAGGTCCTCATGTCACACAATTTAGTTTCACTCTATGGTCTAAACCTGGTTTGCACATGTTTGGTTCAAATTATTCATCACCATCAACTCAGAAGCATTTTTGGAAATTCTGAACTATGTGAATAAACCTACAAACCTATGTAAGGTTCTTTAAAAATAGGATTTAATTCAAGACTTTCATTTTACAAGTGGAAAAAGTACTATTATTTACATAAAATGGCTCCAAAACACTGACAAAAGAGGGAAAAAATTGATCCATCACAGACACATTCCTGATCCTCTTAGCATCTAAAATGTGTGTGCCTGACAAGTCATATGAAGGAGCATATTAGTAACACAACACAAATTACACCCAAGCAATTGTTTGCATGAATTAAACCTGCTGTCTTTCACAGAACAAAAATTCCATTACTAACTTTTAGTGTAAGTCGAGGGGCAAACTGAGAGGACAAGAATTCCACCTCTACTCCATTCCAGTGTTTTTAAGCTTCAAAATTGATCACATGATGCAGGTTTCATCTAATCACAGGTGTTTTCAGACCGGCAGGAGGGCTAAATATGTAACTGATAACTGTAATTACCAATCACTGATCACAGATTCACATATTCCATCAGATGTGACTCAACTACTCTACTGTTTCTTAAAAGGTAAGCTCAGAAAAGAGGCTTCACTTCTCCATAGACAGCATGAAAGAGCAATGGGTCATTTTACTTTATATTTAGTTTTTGGATAGAAAGGGGAGAGCTGAAGACAGAAAGTGTGTATTCTCAAATTATGGTGTTTTCTCTGCTTTTGGCTTCAGTAGGTTTAAGAAAAACTGCACGTACCAAATACATGACTAATTTAAATACCTGTTTAAACAAACATGAAAAACATCTGTAAGACCGCTCAACAAACAACTGCCTGGCGCCATATACTAGGTATTACTTTTACATTAAATTTTTTGTCAGCTCTGACATTTTTTTTTTTAATCCCTGGCAGCATATGCAATCTTTCCATAGTGTTTTTGCTATGATCTAATTATTGTGTGCATCATCATGTCTTTGCTGTACAAAACAGCTGCTTCATATTATATTGGTGTTACTAGACTTGTATGTAGTACTATTGCCAATGGCAAATCTCCTGCAGGAAAGAGAATATGAGCTATGTCTTATCAGGAGAGTAACAGACTTTTGTCCAAGGGGCAAGGACATCAGCTCCAAAATGAAGTGAATTAAGGAGTGTCTCAAAGTTGTAATACCGCTGACAGCCACCAGACGCTGCTCTAAAAAGCCCTGGCTCAGACTTGCATTTAAATTCTCATTATATACTTATCTATTGTAATATCTTACTATGCTGTTACTATATCTTATTATTAACTACTATAATTATCCAGGTTTGCACAGGACAAGTGTAACCTGTGGACCTCTGGAAATTCAGAAACTAACCCTCTGTTTTTGTTTCATGGAGTGCATTCACATAAGCTAAATCTGTTTTGCACTCAAAATGACTGACATTATTCCTCACGTCCGATGTCAAGGGCAGGTTTGCCATTTACATTTCACTGTTAAAAGATAGAACAATGCTTCTTACTGTACCTGTCCTCCTTGTCATCCATAAGATTTAAGTTTGCTCTTTCAGTCAACATCCATACTATAACGCAACATCAGTCTAATTGCTTTCCACCTAAAACACTTTGATTGATCAAACCTTTGATTTATTACCACCAATGCTGCCTCAATCATCCTTGACCAGGAAATATATTGAATAAATGGGTGGAGGAAACAAAAAATGTTGCATATCTCACCAATTTACAGCAATGTCAATTTGCACAGGACTAATATCACAGGACCTCTGTGGTTGTCACAATAGGGTCGGTAATTTGCAACAGAATTTTGACTTCACAAATTACAGACATGGTTGAATCACACAGGATTAAGATTATGATGCAATCCCTGCAATTCTTAGAAATTACCAGTGGGTCAGAGGTAGTACTAGGAATTAAGTCTTTTTTTTTCAAGGTTTTAATCTGGTCTCATTCATTTCGTTTAGACAGTCTCGTAAGTGTTCTGGGGGGTCCATCTTTCAATTACTGGTCTGTTAGTAAGATCTCAGAACATGACGCTATAATGTTTACCACGTTAGGCTTGACAGGTTGGTATGACAGCTCTTTTGCCAGCTGAGATTTAAAAAAAAAAAAAAAGTTTTTTTTCGTATCCTTCTTCCTTTAAGAAATTTCAGTTGCAGTTATGGTTAATATGCTCCACTAAGAAGACTGTAAAATGACTTTTTAAACCAATGCTGATGATGTTTACGCATGTACTGAGTCAGTTAGCTAACATTTAGCATTAGCTCGCTCGTGGCCTCTCCCTCTGACCCATGGAGCCCCGTTCATCCGATATAGCTACTCCCACCTCCAAAAAGCCAACAAACTACTGGCTGTAAGACAGCAGCTCAAAATCTAATGTGTGTCACACTTCATCTGTCCACTTATACTTACAGCTTACCAAACACGACATATGCCACCTGGGGTTAATTGGACTGTACCTAGTTAGTAAGTCTACTTAAAGTTACCACTTAAACATCCCTGTAATAGAGTAACAACCACCGTACAACAGCATATGTAGGTTAAACACCAGCAGCAAATGACACAGAAACAAGTGACTCACCATGGCTGTGGATGTAATGGTGAGCTGACCAACATCCATTTGTCTGTTCAGGTGTTTTTCCGGAAGGCAAGTTAGCGTTTAATTCATAAACGTTAATAGCTGTGCTAACGCTAAACTAGGTATTGCTAACTCGCATATCTATGCTCTCTGAGGCGAAACATCCACTGACTTCACAATTTTCCATTCCACAAAGAGTTGTCAGTGGTTATGAGCCAACAGTGATACTGAAGTGAGCAAACTTGACGAGTAACCTCACTATTTTTATGAGGTGATGCTAGTTTCACCTGACTGCTGGGGTAAGAGGTTTGACGTCATTGACCTCTAATTGAAGGTGCAGTACCGTTCTTCACCACATATGTTGACTGTCATTCATTATACAGTGATTTCCAGAGGGGCGCTGTTTCGCCATAGGCTCAGATCAGTGACAGCTCCAGTTTATGGAGGATTTACCTCCATACAGCTATGAAGTGAATTATTTTGTACTGTATTTATTTATTTATTTATTTTTTACTAAAAGAAGTGGCATCACATATTAAAACTGGCATTTAAATAAAGTTGCTTATTTAGATAGATTATAATAAATGTCAAGCAAGAGGTTATTTTAACCACAGATGTGCAGTAGGTGCAGTAACCTTAGATAGTTTTGGTATGTAAATGTATTTTTCCCTCAAGTATTGTAATTAAGTTAAAATGCAGTTACTTAATTGTACTTTGATTAGTGAGTATTTCCATTTTCTGCTGCTGTGTATTTCAACTCCACTGCTTATCAGGGGCAAATGTTCTACTTTTTACTCCACTACATTTGCCTGACAGCTTCAGTTACTTCTCAGATGACAGTTTTTCATCCCTTTTCCTGTCCAGTTGAAAACAGCATAACTCCAAGTGCTGATTGTTAATGTTTCTGATAAACTGAAGGATGAAACGCTCCTTCATGGCTTCAGAAAATCCTCCCCTTTCTTAAGCTAAGTACACTCTTTAAAAACCCTCTTGGATTAGCAGGAAAACACATTGTTACAAAGCTGAAAACTGTCCATTTTTTGCTGAGCTCATGAAAAGTTAACTTTTGAGAGATAAGTACTTTTCAAAGTTGTATGGTATGGGAATAAAATTATGAGAATTCTTTGTCAGAACCATAACAAAACTATAAATCATTTTGTGAAAGACAATGTACATATTCAGATCAAGAATTCCTGCCAAACAGTGAAAGAGAAGCTAAAATTTGCTCCAAGGTGACATTTATCAAGAGTTTTCTGATCACGTCATATGAATGCAGCTGTAAAATGAATCCAAAAACATCATCTATAAAATTAAAACACTGATGGGAGTACTGGAGTAGGTACTTTTACTTAACTATTATAATAAAAACTGTCCATTTAATTAAGTATTATTAGTTAATTGACATTTTGAAGGCAGACATTTTACTTAGGGTGGAATATTTTCAAAGTGTAATATTAACTAATGCCCCGTCCACTCTGATATGGATATTTTTCTCTACATTTAGGCCTCTTGTCCACATATAAACAGCATTTTAGGTCATAATAACAGATATTTTTAACATTTTCCAAAGTTTAGGTTTTATAAACTCCCATTTGTGTGTATTTGTGAGTACACAAATAGGGAAAGCATAGAGATTCGAAAACTTAGGCATCATACTCCATTTCGCTCATGTCTATTGTGTCTTTGTGTGATGAAGCTGCACCTGAAACATCAAATCCAGGTGTATAAATAAGTTTATGACCTGCAGTAGATGGAGGTCAGCACCGATACCTTTGGGAGACGGATTGGACTGACATTATGGACAAATCCACATCATGTAAAGAATACATTACCACAACCAACACTTAAGGAAACACAAGTTTACAACTGAACCTGTTGTTGCTTCTTCACTTGTCTTCTACATCCAGTATTATCCACATGTCCACAGGTCAGACAACGACAACTATGGTGTGCCTGAAAGTTTGGATCATTTCTGCATTATTATGTGGACAAGGATATTTTATAAAACAAATATTGTTCGGGTATAATTTTTTCAAAAGTGGAGAAAGAAAATACAGTTGTTTACAAGTAAAAAAAAAACCTCCAGAATAAAAGTAGTGAAACTTTACCAAGTCTGAGTCACTAATAAAGAAAAATTAAGAAAAAAAATGCTGGTTGGCTGTAGTTTCCACAATACAGTCTTGTGTTAAAATGTGAAATTCTGAAAATTACTCAGAGAATGAGTTTTACTCATAAGGAATGTTTGTCTCAGAGCTACTAGATCTACTTCAAAACAATGTCTGCACATTACATTACATTCACTTTACACTGCAACATTTATAAATCTATTCTAGAAATGGACATAGACCAATATATGTATGTAATAACACTTTATCTTATACATTGAAAACATCAGCTAACCAGCACTTTGGTCATTTGTTTTCCAATTCATCTTATTTATGGATGTAAAATTTAGCACATTTAATCGTTGACCAGTGACATCCGTTCAGACAAATATCCATATTAGCGTGGACATGGCATTAATGCCTCTTCAACCAGTGCAACTGAAACACAAATCCTGTGAAGCAAAAACCAAACTTATTTCATTACAAATACAGTAAATGTCAGGGAGGAAGATGAAGAACAGGTGTAGGTGTAATGACATACTGTAAGTGCTATCATAAATAAAGAATAATGCCACAATATAATACAGTATGATTGTTTCTGCCTTTTATTTCTGCCTCTCTCTGATGTAAATCTTGTTTTTACTGTATAGGATTATTCAATAAGCTATATAATCTCTAAATTTAATAAATAAAGTGAAATCCATCCACATACAAACGTACCAAGCACTTCCTTTGTACAGATATTATTCATAAACCTGATGACCTCTTGCATAGTATAAGGAGGCTGACAGTATACTGTGTATTAAGCAGTGCGTGTTCATTTCATATTACTCTAAAAATATTAATATTGTATGTTTTCCTATACGCTATGCTGCTGAATTCATTTCCATCTTTCCCATCCTGTTCTCACACATGGCTTCAGGGTAAATAAGTCCCTATTTTAAAGTGACCCACTATAAGGGGAGGGTGTGAAGAGAGTACAGGATAATCAGCTGGTGACTATAGACCACTCACTATACCATGGCACTTGGAGTGAGTTATTAAAATGTTTCAGATCACCTCCTGTCAATAACATGTCACCTGTGCTGTAGTAATTATAGGGAACATGCTGGCAAACTACCATTTTTCAACCAGAAAGCAGTCATTATCTTCTATTACACACAAAGGCTACTCAGCGAGCTTAGCCAGAAAAGCCGAGCAGAACGGGCCCATCTTCGAGGAATAAAATTAAAACAAAAAAAGAGGTCTTGCATGTGCTGTTTCACCAAATGGATGTTATTGTCCTATTGTCGATAAGAGAGTCTGCTAGACAGAATGTGAATATATCTTTAGTGATATTTTGAGCATGGAAGAGTGCCTTTCAAAGGGGATTGCAGTTACTAGGCAACAAGCAGCAGAGCCAATTGAGAACTAAAGTGAGAAAAAGTTTCCCTCTCTCTCTCTCTCTCTCTCTCTCTCTCTCTCTCTTAATCATGCAGTCTGTGTCTCTTCCGTACACATGTGTAAGTCAGTGCTTTGCCCAGAACCAAAATCCCAGATGAATGGGGTTTGACCACAGATAGGGGACTTAACCCATTTCTTATGCTCACGTGTAGGATTTACGTCCAATTGAAACTGAAAGGAAAAAGCTTCGATAGCGGCGGGTACACGGGTGTTGGTGCAAATCCGTGTTGGTATGCTTCTGATGATACCCCGGTTCTCTTTCTCCATCCCCTTTTAAGAGGCGTTAAGGGCTAAAGAAGCCAAAAGCACACATGATGTACAGGCAACCTTCCCCCTATAAAAGAAAACCAGCAGAGCAAATAAAAACCGCAACATAAAAAAAGACATCTGTGTCAGCTCATAAATCACCAGAAGTTGAGTATTACCAGGGCTAGATTTCCAGGAGGTCTTGTTTTCCTTTCAGCTTCCGTTTCAAATCACTTTTTTTTCTTTTTTTTTTTGTGTCTTTGCAAGCACATTGTCAATTAGCCACGCAATATGGGCACAGTAATTGAACACAGTACTTGATGACACAGTCTCCGCTCATTCAGATCTGGACTCAGTTTCCCCGTCGTCTCACCTGCCATTGGATGATACGTTGGAATTTAAATGTTAATTAATGATCATCTTCGACAAAACTGCACATGTTGGGAATATTGCGCCCATTCCCCTGACTGCTTCCACTGACACGGCCGACGCTGACATCCATTAACGACGAGGCTGGGAGTAGCTCTAAACCAAATTGTTTCCTTAACTGATATAATGCACCTGATTAACTTGTTGGAAAAGAAAACACTCGGTATGCGAGGTGTTAGACAATATCTCTGCCTGGTTTTCACTTAATTTCCTGCTTTTGTTATGTTTGCACATCCTCCCTGAGAAAGTCACAGCAGGTTCACACACAGACGACAGGTATTGACTGGTGAAAGAATAAACACTGACTGACTGCTGTGAAGGGGATAATAACTCCTGGAGGATTTTGTAAGCATTTTCTCCTTTTCTCACCAACTGCTGATGTCGCAGCTAAACCTGCATTCACCGTTTTCTTAAGCACTGACCTATTAAACCTAGTCATCAACGCAATCATGTTTCCTGCAGTTGATTTCTGTGTCTCGTCTAATCGAGAGATGTTTTGTCGGCTGTTGTATTTGACATTAAAGTAAGATATGGAAATGCAATGTTGTCAAAGGATAAAGAATAGACTTTAATCCAATTTAAAGTCTTATCAAAGCTAAGGGTCTGTGTAAAAAAGGAACAGAGGCAAATGGCTGTAGAGCATACATATGCAGAGGAAAATGATTAAAGGAAATCTTATTCCAACAAAGAGAAATCCTCTCCTTTGGCTGGAATAAGACAACATTGGGAGGCTGAAAAAATCTCTGCTTTTAAAATGGATGCATGACTCATAGCAGACTGAACACTTATGATCCAGGCTTCACTGGCTGCTCGATGTCAAGGGGGCTATAGCACAGGCTTTATATGTTACTGCTGCTTACAAGAAAGACACAACAACTCAAATAAAGTCTCTATTTTTGCTAAAACCGTGTAGGATGTATATTTTTAACCGACGTCTAGTCATATAGCATTATGTGTCCTGACACTGCTCCATAGTTTTATGTACATTTCTGAGTGTATGCGAGTTAGCTAAAGATTGTTTTCAATTAGACGCAACATTCTAACAGCTTATAGGATCAGACTTTTTAAGCTGAGTCAAATCATGCCTTAGGATGAAGGAGTGATTCACATTTTCAGACACCATCTTATTAAATGTCAGTAATTTGGGTTGAGGCTCTTCAGCCTTGCATAACTCGAAATATTTATTTTGAGAAGATTCCAGCTTCGTATATGCGCAGAACAGAGGTGTCGAACATAAGGCCCGTGGGCCAAAATTGGCCCGCCAAAGGGTCCAATCCGGCCCGTGGGATGAATTTGTGAAATCCAAAAATGACACTAATGATACTAACAACAAAGTGTCAAAAGCATTTTAGGTCAGGGGTCACATACAGACATAATAACATAATAACCTAAAAAAAATAATGACAACTGTGAATGTTTCTGTTTTAGCATAAAAAACTAAAATTACATGAGTGTTTACATTTATAAACTATCCTTTCACAAAACATATGAATAACATGAACAAATATGAACAACCTGAAATGCCTTAAGAAAAATAAGTGCAATTTTAACAATATCCTGTCTGCTACTAAATGTTTTTTGCCTTTGTAAATGGTAAACTGAGGCATAATATTGGTAAAATTTTACTTATTTTTCTTATGAAATTTCAGGTTGTTTATGTTATTAATTTTTTTGAAGGATACTCTGTAGATATAAACATTTTCATAAAGTAATTGTACTTTTTTTCACTGTTATTTGTTCACATAGGGCTGTATGTGGCTCCTGAACTGAATAGAGTGTAGAAGGTAAACTCTAATTACGTTAATTCACTCAGGACACAGCAGGAGAAGCATCGTGTTAGCTTGGTGGCACCCATGGGAGTCAGTTGCATCACATGTAAGCAGGCTTTGTTTTGATTTATAGCAGGTGTTGTGGGCTGACTTAATGAAGCCAAGGAACATATAAATCTAAGTTACTTTTATTTGGACACAGTGATGAGATGGAGAGCATTATATGGTGCTTAAAACGGGCCAGAAGGGACGACTGACGCTGTAATAGGTCACATGTTAGCAGGAATGTTGACACGCCGTGGTTTGTCTGCCCTTCCAGAGACAGTTTAGAGGAGCATTTGCATTATAGAGCAAATCTTTGTGTACTATTCACAGCTTCACACACTCAAATGAGGGAAAGGCAAAGACTGTGGATCTCTGTCTCTCAGCAACTGAACATCAGCAAGTGGGATTCACATCACTGCCTTGCTTAAGGGCACCTCAGCGAAAGTTTGTAGAGGGTTTGTTTTTTTTTGTTTTTTTATGTGTGAATCTGTTTTGGGCGAATGAAAATCAATGTAGAATTCTGCACAGCATTGACATCTGTCATCATAACATCAAAACGCCTCTATTTCCAGAGACTCTCGCACATTTTCCCAGCTCGGGATGTTACACAAAGTTGATTAATATTGATCTAAACATAGTCTACACATTTAAATATAGGTGTCAGCACAAGATCAGCAACTGGGACTGACGTGTGTGCCTTACTTCAGGGCACCTCAGTGAATGTTTGTAGGTTTATGAAAAAAAAAGGTTCTAAGTAAAAGTAAAAAGAGTGTATAACCCTGCAAAACACTGACATTTGTCAGCATTAGATTAAGAGGTCTGTCTTTGTGGAGGTTCTTCATATTTATAATCATTGTTGTATTTACAGTGATTATTTTGGTGACATGTAGGTTATGACTCACCAATTGCAGAGGTTAATAAGGTTCTATATATTCTATCCTCTTATATTTGCATGTTTTCCGAGGTCAGGATGTTAACACATGGCTGATTGATATTGATCTAAATACGGCCCACACATTACCAGATAATTAAATGAAAATGTATCATGTTTGTTGTGATATGAAGTTACCAGTGAGGGTTGAAAACAGGAACTTTCTGTAAAAACAGAACTAAGCCTGTGCGTGGAATTTTGAAATATAGTGTTTTGTTTGCCAGCATAGTTTTTCCTCTACACCGCACCATCCTGCACTGCAATTTGGTGTCAAGAATGTCCGTGACGAGAACTGCCTGCAATCCAGTTGCTCAGAGCGTGAAATACATAATACATGGCGCAGTTGTGTTTTTTTTTGTTGTTGTTATTTTGATCAGAACTTCTTAAAGCTCCTTGGATTATAAACGCATAACTTTAACCCATAAAGACCCGGTGCTACTTTTGTGGCAGTTCCCAAATGATTTTTTTCCCTCTATTTTTAACCTTTCTTAAGTAATTTATCACCATTTATTCTAATATTATGCTCAGTATTTTCCATTTTTAAGTGAAAATCAGGTATTTTCCTGTACTGAATTTACTGATCATATAGATGTTCATAAAAGCTCAGACTGAAGTTGAGGGTTATTATATCAAAAATAGAGAAAACTATAAATCTATCATAAACTGAACATAAACCCAGTGTGTCCATCCACTGTCATTGATCCAACTCCATGGGTTT
>JAPQRQ010000002.1:7379999-7395149 GCA_037367365.1 Apogon talboti
ACCAATTATTGACATGTATTAATAGGATTAGTGGATCAACAGGTATTAAACAGTTTAGATCAGTAGATGGTTTTGGTCACCGGTGGATATTTGGGTCTTTATGGGTTAAAAATTACAGCAGGGATATCTGGTCAACTTCATTTCATTTGTGAATACACATCTATTAACCCCATTCAGACTATGCAACTAATGGCACTAGTGTATGTGGTTCAGGTTGTATTTTAGGTACATAAAAGGAAAAGGAAAAGGAAATTTTGTCCTTGTGGTTCTTCAGTTCTAAGCTTTGGAACTTGATAAATAGGATTACATTAGATGGAAATGAACCGGTTAACAGGTGATTGGAATAATAATTTGAAACATAAGCAGCATCCAGTAAACACACGTGTGACAATATTAATGAAATATTTTAACCCATAAAGACCCAAACAGCAACTGGCCACCAAAATTATCTACTGATCTAAAATGTCTAATACCTGTTGATCCACTAATTCTATTAATACATGTAAATAACTGGTGTAAAATACAGTTTGTCATCTTTTCATGATCATCAGATATGACCCATTTGGACGTTCAGAGGCTCCGTAGTTACCGTGGAAACACAGTCATCTTCTAATATTGATTCACCAGTAAAACCCATGGAGTTAAATCAGTGACAGTGGATGTTGATGCTTTTTTTATGTTCAGTTATTGATATCGCTGCTTAAAGCGTCACTTTCTTCACTTTTCTTTGGTTTAAAACATAATAACCCTCAACTTTAAGCTGAGCTTTGATGAACATCTACATGATCAGCAAATTAAATACAGGAAAATACATGATTTTCACTGAAAAAAAACACAAAATACAGAGGATAATATAATAATAAATGGTGATAAATCATTTAAGAAAGGTTAAATCTAAAGGAAAATTCATTTGGGAATTGCCACAAAAGTAGCTCTGGGTCTTTATGGGTTAAATCAGTGTTCCTCACTCAGAGATTTACATAAGCCAGCCTCTACAGTGCAGAACAGAATGAGAGGTCTGAAGGAGTCTGGATGTATTTCAATGCAAAAAGGGCAGGAGTTCATTCAGCTGCAGTTTTAAAAGACTGGTGCTGAGGATTGTGGGTATTTTAACAGTGTGGAGGATCCTCAGATGCATACTTGAAATATCTCCAGAGGAAGGATTGAGTCCTTGGAAGGATCCTGGACACTGGACCAGTCCCAGGTGAAATCTGATGACTTCATTTTATGCTCTGAAGAAGAACAGCAGGGCAGCGGGATGAAGCAGCACCGGCAGCTAAGAGGGTTAAATATGGCAACCTGGATGAGCTCAACCAATAGGATGCACAGAGGAGGATCAGCTGATCCAGCAGGTTGGCATCAGATGACCAGTCAGTCAGGGGCTGTTATGTGGACTCTGAAATATTTGTCCAAATCAGAGTAACTACAGTTCTGAAATTATCATTGATTTTTATTTTTACTTCGTCTTCAGGTTTTTTGTTTTGTTTTGTTTTTAATATTTCAACATAGTTAAATTCTTTCAGACGTTATTTTTCACTGTAGCACTTTGATTCTTTTGAATGAAAAGTGCTTTATAAATGCAATGTGTTATTAATTATTATTATTATTATTATTATTATTATTATTATAGTTTATTTTATTTTAACAAATGTACAATTCATGTTACTTTTACTTTGAAGGATTGATTGTTTCAGTTTAATTTTAGTGTAATTTTTTCAGGTGTTATAATGAAGCTGAAATAAGTAGCAGGAAAAAATGCACAACATCAAATGCACATTGACTTGCAAAACCACTGACTACGCTGGTCTACAACTAAAATGCCTCCAGAAAAAAAGAAGTGAAACATTACCAAGTATGAGTCACGAATAAATAAAAAATAAGTTTGAAAAATATCTAAATAAATAAATAAAATGCTGGTTCGCTCTAGTTTCCAGATACAGTCTTGGGTCAAAATGTGAAACTGAGAATTAATGAGAGAATGGGTTTTACTCAAAAGGAATAAAACGGATCGACTTCAAAACAGAGTCTGCACGTGACAATACATTCACTTTAGAGGTTCCTTATACTGGAACATTCATAAATCTATTGTATAAATGGACATAAACCAATATACATGTGTAATAATTAGTGGTGGGACTCGACTAAAAAATTAATCGAATTAATTATTGACCTTGTAATAAATTCATCGTAATTAATCGTATTTAAATTGCATATAAATATTTGACACCAGAAGGAACATTTTCCAATTCAAACAGATTTGGGTGGATAACAAAATCAATGAATAGACACATAAGTTTAAACTGAGCACTGAGAAATGTTCCATGTTGTTTGGAGGGTAAAAATAAAATGAAATGCGTTTTTTTTTAACGTCGTTAGTTGTCCTGTAACTAATTATTGAAATAAACACGTTAAAGTCCCAGCCCTATTACTAATACATTATCATATACACTGAAAACATCAGCTAAGCAGCACGTTTGTCATTCATTTTCCAGTTCATCTTATTAAAGTATGTACGATTTAACACATTTAATCTGATACAGATAATTTCTAAAAAGACCAGTGATATTAAAAGCAGAGTGCAGAGCTGTTACATTCCCGGACATGGGAACTGTTTCTTTACTCAAACCACAACAGAGCTTATACTACTTCCTGTTGGATGGTTCACTGTAGTTTTAATTTAACTTTTCACAAAATTTCAATTAAATTATTTCTCTGCTGGTAGTTTAACTTTTCATTAACTGTGATAATCCAGGTCCAAATACTATGTCACATGTGAAATAAGAAGTTCTGTATTTGTCTGCAAGTTACTCACACACAACTTGTGACTATTATAATTGGCAATTAAAGGGATTTTGATTCTGAATAGTTTGGGCTCAAGCCAAGCGGTTGAACCGAGTTCAGCTGCTCATCAAGAAGCTCTCAGGAGCATATTATAGGTCTGTTCTTTACTACAAATCCTGTGCTGCAATGCTGACCATGCACAGACAATTTAAGAGAAGCAGAGACTAAAGACAATGAAGGGCACCTTCACCTCTTAAACCTTAGAGCTGGGATCGAGAGTCTGACCTGTTTTTATTTTTATTCTATGCAAATGAGGATATAGAGACATAAAACACAGGCTCTGAGGAAACACAAGGCTGACTTTCACACACTGTCTTTTATTATTTTGACCCGAGGTAAACAAAAAGTTAGGTGGGTGCAGATCGAGCTTCATTCATTTCACTGTAAAGTTAACTATTAAAATAATAGAATAAAGTGTATGTAAGCTGATTAACCCTTTAACCCCTAAGACATGACTCCAGGTAAAGGTGCTGCTGTGAATGGTCGTCTGTTTCAGTGTCGTCAAAGCTGCTGTGAGTATGTGCTTGTGTTCCTTTTCTTCAGTGGTTTTGTTTTACTGTGTGTTTTAGGGTCAAAACAGGGTGGAAGAACAGAAAAAGACAAAGAGAGGAATTAAAGTTTGATAGGTTTTGACTAAATAAGGCACTAGAATGTAAATCAATAAGAGATTTAGGATGTTGACCATGAACTGTGAACTGGAACACACTGAACAACAACAAGGGTTTGAATTTGGGCCGAGTAGTTTTTGTTTTAGGGCTCTTTTTTTCTAAATCAGTCCAGCTGCTTTTTGGCATGTGGTTGAAGTCCAAAAAGCAGCTACATGGTCAAAACTCAGTAAAAATACAGTAAAACAAAAAAAAAAAGAAAAAAAGATAATCACCACAACACTGCAAGCAACAGTAAAAACAAAAAAAAACCAAGGGAAAACACTGTAACAAAGCCCAAACCGTCTATTTTTATAGTGAGTCGGTCTCACTCACTGCTCTGTGTTTTGCCCCCCATTCCGTAGGTGCGGAGGGGTGTACTGAGCATGCTCAGATGTCTATGGAAAGAACAAGGTCTATTCTATCAGCACGTTTTGAAATTTTAACTATTGAGCAAACGGTTGAATTTTTATGAATATTTAAAATGAACCATACATTCAGAACGCTCACCACAGACACGTCAGGGGTTAAAGGGTTAAGTACTGAGTAATAACCACAGCAAACTTTAGTGTTCATTTAAAGTGCAGCATGTTTTATCAACTAAAAGTAAATTGTAAATTCTCAGGTTTCTGTAAAGTAAAAATTGAAAAGAAGCAGCGAAAAACAAAAGCAGAGTCTGCAGAAGCTCATTAGTGATGTGTTCATGGTCATAAAATAATACAGGAGAATCACTGAAATGTGTTTGAAATGTCACATTTTGATTTCAGTAAAAAAAACAGATGCTTTAAAGTGGAAACTCAACCATGTCTATTATCCTGTAATGAGTGAAAAACATGGAAATTAGAGCTTTTGGGAAATGATGAAGAATGAGCGGTTAACACACTGCACGAACAGCAGCATCAGCAGATTAAATATCAGCAACTAATTAAGAACCGCTTGAACAACGTATCATCGGCTGGAAGTAAATGGACCTGCAGGAGAAATGAGCTCCGTTTCCTCAGAGTGAGAGGTGTAGAAGAATAAAACTGGCTTTACCTTGAATAAATAACGGTTTTAGAAATGTAAGTTTGATGTCACAACATCAGCTGTAAATAAAAACTCTCTTCATAATATGTACAAACACAAAACTAAAAGGCTTCACACATCAAAGGTATTTTTTTCCCTCCGTGTAATTAATCTGCATGAATGATTATAACAGATGTTCATATCATAATCGGTTTCATACAGAAAATTAATGTGTTGCAAAAAAACTCAAAAGACGGATTTTTATTTTATTTTTTTTACCTTTGTTACTGCAAATGGAAGACGACTAACCCAAAGGGACAGAAGATCTCAGACATAACCAGCTCTAACTTCCACCGGACTGACCCTACATTCACTACCTTAAAAAAATCAAGTACACCAGCACCCTAAGGACATTAAAGTATCATCCACAACTGTCTGAACATCACATCATCAAAAGATCAGCTACTTACTGTGTTACCACTCGTCCACTCACAGTACTGTGGCAATAAGCCCCACAAAGCCATGTGCCTATCCGGTTACAGGCAAAGGCTAGGGGACCAGTTACAGGCTACGTCCAAACGACAACGCTCGCGGTATTTTTCTTTTGCAGATTCTGAAAGTTTTGCGTCCATACACTTATCATTTCAAGAAATATCTGCGTCCAGGAAAAACTGGGTTAAAACGGTGTAATACGTATGCCACACCTACATGTGGCGCTGCACACAAATACAGACAAAGCTGCAGGATACACTAAGGTCACAGAAGGATAGTGATTTTAAAAGTGAGCATGTGCATGAGGTTACTACAGGTTTTCTTCGTCTGGTCACATGGTACTATGGCGTCATTGTGTCCGTAAAGTGGTGTTTTGCCGATCCATACAGCAACGTGAGGGCGGTGTTGTGAGATTTTTCCGCTCAGGGACCCATTCTCCAAAAATACCGTTTCAGGGCACCGACAACGCCGGTGTCATGTGGACGAAAGGCTGACATTTGCGGATTGACATAATTTCGTTGTGGTGTGTATACACCATATATGACCAGAGTACTGAGGCAACAAGAGGCTAATGAGTTCATGTAACAGTATCCATGATTGGCTCCATGGTTACTGTTTATTGTCACAGTACAAATGCTAACGTTTTATTGGCTCTGTGGGAATAGACAAACTGATGTCACAGTACTGTGGCAGTAGTCCCTGCCTATATGTAAAGTTAACCTACAACAAAGTTAAGTCAAAAGAGGTACATTTTAACATTACATGCATTCTGGTTATTTATAGTCATACTACAACTACTACTACTAATAATAACACTATTACTACTACTACTAATAATAATAATAATAACACAACTACTACTAATAAAAAAATATCACTATTACTACTACTACTACTACTACTAATAATAACACTATTACTACTACTACTATTACTACTACTAATAATAATACTACTGCTACTACTACTACTAATAACAATACTATCACTACTACTATTACTACTACTACTACTAATAATAACACTATTACTACTACTATTACTACTACTACTAATAACACTACTACTACTAATAAAAATAACAATACTACCACTACTATTACTACTACTACTACTACTACTACTACTACTACTAATAATAATAATCATAATATATTTTTATGTTGTAAAATACCTCATGTTCACCTCTTTTGCACCAATGACACATCTGGAGACGTATGAACAAAGCATCACATTTTAATGACTAACTCTAAATTGATTAATAACTCATCTGGGACCCTCTGGCTGCATAAAGAGCCCATCAAGAGCTTCCATCAGATATACACATATTTCCATTTCACCCAAAATGCCACTCCAGCCCATCTGCCTCTCAGTCCTTGATGCGCTTTAATCACAGAGTCATTCATAGTGCGATTCACCTCAAGCCCTGAAGGTCCAGAAGCTTCTCCTTCAATCTGTTCTGCAGCATCTTTTCTTGATCTCTGACTTTCCCATGTGTAATAAAATGACGGACCGATGGAGAAGATTTACAGCCCGAGACATTTACTTTTAATATGAGCCCGTTTGTTTTTAAGGGTATTTTAAGTAAAGAGTGAAGGGTCTTATTAAACAAGGTTCTTCTGATGGAAAACGTGGTTCCAAAACTAGCTCAAGAACAAACCTTTTTTTCTTGCAAAGGTTATATTTGCTGAACATTGAATATGCTGATCTCTATTTCTGAGTTCGCCTTAAACTCATCAGCTGCTGTTTCCTGCGTTAGGAGATCATTAATCAGGGTCTCTGCAGGTTTCTACAAGTCAAATTTAAGACTTAAGACTTTTTTAAGACCATAATGAACACAATTTCAGACCCATTTCACATGCATACTGGCAAAAAAACTACAATAGTGTCTTCAAAAATCAAAACATTTCAAAGCCAGACTGATGTTTACGCATTTGTTTTGAATAAAAGTAGCATTAGTACATTTTTAAGACCTTTAAAAATCTTATTTAAGACATTTTATGAGATTTAAAGAGAATTGTAGACATTTTAAGGCCTTAAATTCAAATTACTGGATTTTAGACATTTTAAGACTTTTTAAGACCCCATGGATACCCTGATAATGAATACTGACATTTTCACTATAATAGATTGGAGTTTTTTCAGTTTCATCTTTGCTCCAACTGCCACAGGTAACTGAAGCCAGTCATGTTAAAACTACTCAACATGATTAACTAACACAAGCTAATGTTATTTTCTATGGGCCAAGAATAATTTAAATACATTTTCAGGAAGTTTGGAGGTGGAAATGCACACCACACAGATTACCAACTATGTGATCTAGGTCCGGGGTCAGCGACCTTTGCAATACAAAGAGCCATTTTAGGACAGAATTCGATTTTTTTTTTCTGTTAAACTGTCTGGAGCCAAAAGATATCGTTGTATATGTTTTACCTCAAAGTGGTGACTATTTAAGCAGCTGTTTGGAAATACTATAGTTTGTACGGATAATGTTGAGAATAAATCAAAGTTTCTGTGCATTTACAGAATTCCAAAGAAATTACAAAAACAAAAACGGTGACATTTGTCATTATTGTGTTGTGCAGCAAAAATCGAGTGGAATGTGAAGGCTTTCTTTGCAATGGAAAATACAGATGAACACCTTCAGTGTCATAAAATAAAAAGCAGTCTGCTTCCACTACAACCACTACTATTTTTTCTATTTATTTGGAGTGTAGTCTACATTTGTATAGATGCATAACATCAGAATGACTTTATAACTGCAACAATAAGAGCAAAATGTATATAAAAAAAAGTGTTATTCATTTCCATAAATGTTTTTGACAAAGCCACACTGAGCCACCTTTAAAGGGCTCAAGAGCCAAATGTGGCCCCAGAGCAACAGGTCGCCCACCCCTGATCTAGGTGAATAAATTCCTGGTAATAGAAGTTCCTGGGAATGTTGGTAGAAAAAACGACTAATGGCAGTTCAGAAACCAATGGCTGATGTCATGGGTCGTCCATCCCCCAGAGGAACAGTAACCTTGACTCCACTACTACTGTATTCGGCTTGACGTGAGTGTATTGAGATCCTTTATGGAACAAGTGTCAACTATCATAACCTCCCATCGCTGCCAGAGTGAATAATTTTGATGCTAAATATTTACTAGTGAGTATCTATGACTGCATGGCAACACAAAGAGGAGAATAGTAATTATTGTAACTCCAGGTCTATGAGTATGAGTATAGCCCCAGAACAGGCTTCACCATCTCAAAAGAGAAGAAAATACAAAGTAGTTTCTCCAAAAAACAGAAAGCAACAACAAAATATTGATTGGCACATGTTCCTACCTACCATCCATATGCAAATCTTCAACATCAACAAAGGAAAAACATGAATTTCTCGACAGACTGTCACTTTTCTTTCACTTCTGACTTTGATGGGTCTTTGTATCTGTCGGGATGGATTCTCTTTTTATTCGAGACGCTGAATTAATCAAAGCATACAGGAAAAAAAAAAGCTACTTTAAAATGCTAAATTTATATGGAATCATTTGACCTTCAGGTTCTGATGAACACACACACACACACACACACACACACACACACACACACACACACACACACACACACACACACACCATGTCCCAATAGACATGAAAACATTCACGCGTCTTTTGCCTGCACTTACTCCTCTTCCAACAGCGTGATAAATTCATCGCTGAAAAGAGGCGATGTTGTCGGAGACCTTGAAAATTAAGTGACAGCCCCGGCAGTATGACGAGCAGCCGAGCAAGCGGCGTTGCTTGGTTTCAGTTCACAATGCAACAACAACCGGCTCTGACGTATCCACAAATAAAGATGGATTGCGTATGATGACACAAGTCGGGTTTAATTCGCTCTTTGCCGAAAGGGGCCGGAGCTGGGAGAAAAAGAGAGAGAGAGAGAGAGAGAGAGAGAGAGATGTATCTTGAGCGTTGGAAGTTAAGTTAATATATAACAAAGCCCAGAGGTGGAGCTTTGATCTTCTCTCGCCAAGACTTGTGACATTTCCTGTTCCCGCATGTCTGAACTCAGGTGGCCCTTCACACAATAGCACAGGAAAATAACTTCATCCCACAGACTAAATAAGGAGCTCTTGAAGTCCCTCTAGAACCAGGAAAAGGAAGAAGATGAAACAACCGGATAAAATTGTATTATTCCTCCCCGACGCTGTATTCATTTTACATGGGATAAGAGCCGTGTGCTGCTGACTGAGACCTACGTGCATTGTAAATCTCTTATCTCGGCGCAGCACAGGTGGGGTCTGCTCGTTTCTCGCCGCAATCAATTCAAAGTGTCAGCAGAAATTCTGGTTTATCTTCCACAGTTGGAACATTCAGTCTCATTTATTTGTCAGCGGGTTGGATATATGTCGAGCCGGGATTCCTGTCACCCTGCAAGCTACACTCGTCATCCGTCCTGTCGGCCACATGTTTGTCAGTCAGCCCGGTTTTGATCGACTCCCCTCCTGCTTACGTCAGGCATGGCACTGGCCGTCTACGTCAGCCTGCGGATATAGAATAAACCTTTTGTTTCGTTTAACCACACATCCTCTTATAGGAGATGGATCGGAGGGGCTGTTTTTCCTTACATTCACTCCCATTATGTTTCATTCATGTGTAATTTCACATTCGGCCTGCTTCCTCCTGCTCACATACGTGGTGTTGAAGTGAATTTTCTTTCCAAAATCAAGCGCCTTCTTGTTTACGTGCACACAAATAGCAGCACATCTTTTGTTTGCACTGGCTGTTTTGTTCTATTGTTTGCCTGAGTCCGCTCCCAGCCTCTGCCTTTAGTAATTCATATACAGTGTGTGCATATGTGCTAGGAAGGGAGGACGAAAGAGGAAAATATTGGCTCTCCAGGTGATGCTTTGTGTGAGCTTTTGTGTGTACATTAAATAGCCTCAGGTTGTTTTCTATGCTCCATAGTAAGTGTAGACTCAACCACTGCTGGAACCAAACAAAAAATGTTTTTAAACAGTCTGTTCAGTGGAGAATGTGCTCATAAGTCATTTGAGAAACTTGCTGAAGGTGTGTGGTTATGAAATGCCATGCAATTTTTAAGGATTTTTTTTTCCTTTGGAAAGCTGCAAAAAAAAGAGAAAAAAACAAAACAAAACATAAACTAAAAAAAATAATCTGAGGCTAATAAAGGATGTACAGTGGAAGTCCATTCTGACCCTGTGTTGTCATATACTGATGCTCAGTCATTAACCCCTGCTGTCATTTCTGATGTAGTGCCATGTATTGACATGCAGGTTAATCCAATAGAAGTCAGTGTAACTCCTTACACTGCAGAAGTTACAGAGGCCAAATGATGTTGTTAAGCCTTTTACACCTACCATTATAACAGGCCGCCTAGGTTTCACAATGGTTTTTTGCAATCAAAGGGTCAGAAAATGTATTTTTTTGCCAATTCTTTTGCACCTTTTTGCAGGAAGAACTTAACTTTCTATATCTGGCTGTTAATTATCATTATTATATGTAATAAACGCTTAAAGCAATGTGCTATAGCAAAAAAAAAAAAACTGAGTTGAATTTTTAGCATATTTATTATGTCAAAACAATGAGATTATATAAATAAACTTTTAACTATTTTACATGTGCTCAAACATTTTTGTTTCTGAGATCATCCTGTTTTCATGGTATAGCTTCTTATTTTTTTTAATCATTTCTAGTCATTTTTAGCCTGTGATAGTCTCTGTAGACAGAGCTCCGCATTTGACTGAGAATTTTTTGATTCTGTTTCCACTACGTCCATGTTAAGATTAAAAGATTTCCTTTATTGTCCAAATAATTTGTTTTAGGCAGTAGCTCTGTGTTGCAGCTGCACAAATAATACAATTATAATATACCGTAATCTGATCAACATGCAGTAAACAAAAGTGACAGATTCAAAGCACATACAGTAAGTACTGTATATACAATATTGAATAAATACATTGACAACATGTATATAATTACATCTTCACTTAGTGAGAATATCTGTAAAAACACAGTAGAAATAAAAGAGGCTGCAGAGGATAAATACTTGGTGTTTCAGGTCTTATTAGTGAAACTGAATGTGAAATTCATTATTAACCCTTTATAGGGCACTCACTGAAACACTGAAAATCTAAATTTCAACCTTAGTGTGTTATTGGACATCGTCATCTAACTTCCTCGTCAGTTGCCGTGACAACAGTCTCCCTCCTAATGCAATAAAACAACTGTTATAAGGTCATAAACTGACAAAAATCACTCATATTCACTAATTACAGCTTCAAAATGTCTAAAAAATCTATCTGAATCATTATATAGTGTTAAAAAATAAAAAACACTTCCTCACTGAGGCGCGGGATTGGCCCCATATTTAATGATTGTAGAAATTACCAAAAATAGTCACTTTCCCCATAAACTTTTTCTTATATAATATTCCAAAATGTGCTTAAAACAGGTTCATGGCATTGAGTCAGAGTATGCTTCCATGAATTTGTTTTTTGTCCAAGGGGTGTTATCAACAGGCTCCGACCAACATGTCAGTGGATGCAGTTGGACAGACCTGCAGCCAATCAGAGTGATGGACACGGACAAAAGCCAACGCTGGACAGGAAGCGGTCACAGATGGCAAGTCATCATCAAATCAAACCCCATCTGATCAACCCTTTATCAGATAAATAGGTGTGATTGGCTCTACTCGATCGAGGCTCAGTGGAGATCAGCCTGAGTGGGAGCAGCGCCAGACGGATCTGCCAGATGTGTCTGAATCCAAGGCTAACAAGACAGAGCGAAATGAGGAGGAACTGTGTAGAGCGTGGAGGAGGCGGGGCAAAAAACCTGTGGTTCTCTATTGACAAATGAATAAACATGATGGTGATTGAGCTTCTGATCCACTGATGATATTCTACACATGTCCTTGTATTTACAGCTTTATTATCATCTGGGTTTGAAAAAGATCATTATCAGTGAGCCTGTTGACATGCACACAAATACGCCGATCATTATCCGATTTCTGGAGTTATCAGATTATTGAAGTGATCATGTAAACAGTATAATCTGATACGTTTGATCAGGTAACAGCAGTAATCTGATTGTGAGAAATCAGACTAACACGTGGATTTCTCCCCAATACTCCGATGTCTTCCTGCATATACACAGGTTAATCTGATTTATTTTGTTGTTTTACGTCTGTGAATGTGTAAAAACAATTAAAATTGTAGAGAACGGGAATTACATATTCAAACGTGAGCAGAAGACAACAGGAAGTTTGAATCTACCATCACTACGTATGTAAGAAATCCCATAATAGACTGGATTCACCATGAAAAAAACCAGGGTTTATTGATTATGGCATTTCTTGTAAATATGTAAATAAAATTAATCGGTTAATCCCAGTTATCATACTTTTATGGTCATGTCAAAAGGCTCAATAACGTGTATTCCATCAGCATAGTGAGCAAAGGGACACGTCAATGTGTCTCATTCAGTACGTTTACGTGCACACCTTAATCAAGCTATGGCCGTAGCTCGACTAAAGATTTTAACTGGACTATTGTCTTTGTCCCAGTCTACATCGCACAAGAGTGAAATCGGTGTATTGGTGAAATCATGTCACCTGCACTATGATAGGTGGTGATATTCACTCTTTCAGTTTGTTAACCTCTGCCATCATAGAAAGCAACAATAGTCAATAGAGAGCTAGCACTTCAACATCCCAGAGGTAAACTGGCACAACACTGGACAACATAGTGTACTTTATGTCTAATCTACTTTGTGTGCAGATGAGATGCATGATGTTTGGCTTCCGGGTCTGGATTTGGGTCAGAACACCTGGTCCCGTTCCGGTCCGACTGGTCCGTTTACATACAGGAGTAGATCCACTTTCAGTCCCATTATCTGGGCGTGATAGTCCCACTGGTAAAAGTTCATTTTCAGTCAAGCTAGCACGTTTAGATGCACCTTTAAAGTTTGGCTTTAGTCGGACTAAGGCAACAATCCAGTGTCATGTAACCTCGCTGAGTGTAATCCTAATGAATTGATCATTAATTCTCCTGGTCAGCAGCTTCAGTTTTTCATGACAGTGCTCCATGTATGATATTCAACTGTATTCACCATGAAAAAACTACACTGATTTAACAGTGCAGAAATGCAGGAAAAACACATTTCAGCTTTTGCTACTGTTTTCATTGACTTCCCTCATACTTTACATTAATAAAGCCCCTGTCAAACACTTGACAACAGAAGGTGGTGTTATTCTGTGACTGTCTAACAGTTATAGTCTCCTTACACCAACAGAAACAGAACATTAACTCCATTCTACTGGAGGTGAGGACACCTGCTGTCAAACACCTGTAGATATGTAGAAACACTTGAGTCATAGGATGGAGCAGGATGTAAACACACAGTCCTTATTATACAAGTGCTCTGATTAATATTCTGGATGTATTATGGAACTGATGGAATGCACAGTTATTGTCTCAGCTGCTAATACCCTGACAGCTGCTGTATATAATTGATATGGGTGTGATGGTGCGGGGGTTCCACAACCCACCTGGCATCTGGGGTCTTTCTGTGTGATGTTTTCCTCATTTCTGCATGGGTTTCCTCTCACAGTCCAAACAGGTGTGAGTGAAAGGGTGAATGGGTGAATGGGTGAAAGGGTGAACGGGTGAATGAGTGAAAGGGTGAACAGGTGAATGGGTGAAAGGGTGAACGGGTGAACAGGTGAATGGGTGAACAGGTGAATGGGTGAACGGGTGAAAGGGTGAACGGGTGAATGGGTGAACGGGTGACGCTAACTCGCCTGTAGGTGTGAATGGATGCCTGTGTTTCTGTGTCGTCCAGAAGAGTTGGTCACGAGCCTCTTTATGCCACGTCTTCAGTCTGTTGCTGGGCTCTTTTTTAACCATATCTGTGTCTGTTTACTGAGCCTGTGCTGCACTGTGCACATTTGATTTTAGGGTATCCTTCAGCTCTGTCTGTCTTTGTGTACAGCGCCACATATGGGTGTGGCATTCGTAGTACACCGTTTTCACCCAGTTTTTCTGTTTCTACCTGGACGCAGATATCTCTTGAAACAATACGTGTATGGACGCAAAACTTTTAGAATCCACAAAAGAAAAATACCACAAGCGTTGTCGCCAGGACGTAGCCTGTAACTGGTACCCTAGCCTTACTCTAGTCTAGGTACTTTTCATCCTAAGTGGAGCAGAACATTATAGATCTTTTTCTGTATTCTAGGCTCATTTACTTTGAAACAGTAATAATAATGATTTTGACACATCTAAATCAATCTCATAGGTGTTACCCTGATTTGTTGAGAAAAAAGTTTGTTGTTCATGAAATATACTCATTTTCAAGTGGTAGGTTGAGAAATGGGCTAAGGTTCAACAGGTTAAAAGATAATTTTAACATGTCGCAACAGTTTGTGGTAAAAATATCAAAGAAACATCTATCTCAGTGTGAAACGGCTCAGTGGACTGCATCTGTTGTCTCACATGATACAATCCACCAACAACCTGCCAATTTGATTAACAGGTTTCTTCTCTTTTTAAGACCAACTTATTAGGGTATTGTGTTGTATTGTCTGTTGTATTTATGGATGTTCCAAATCTAATTTCTTCCCATGGAGACAAAAAAAAAACCCCAACAACCTTAAACCTTCTTTGGGGGCATAGACCTTTGCCTTCATTTTCAAGGTCAAATTAGGTTTGACGTGTCACATTTGCCGTTCATTTTTCAGGTGTTTCGGGGTCAATGCATGGTCATGGGGGCAGATAGGAGGGGCATAGTGAGGTGAGGGGATAGTGATACTGGTGGGGGGAGCAGGGCAGAAACCATTGACCAAAGGGGCCGAGGGGTCATTACAACAAATACTTTCAATACACATCTGTGTGGGTTCTCTCCAACCATTCAAGGGCAAACATCTGATTATGTTACCTCGGGACTCTCGTTTGGATGGATGTCAATGATCCAAAGTCAATTAATAAAATCTAAGAGCAGTTTTAAATATGAACGAGTCATAAAGTTCTCAGACAAATGTAATAAAATGTTTATTTATCAAAATAACAAAATATATATATACATTTATTTTACATGAGCTCCATTAGAGTCTAAACACATTTTCAATCTCTGTTTCCATTGGTAGATTCATTCTTTGTAGAATT
>JAPQRQ010000002.1:7455591-7468981 GCA_037367365.1 Apogon talboti
CCCGGCACTACTTTGGTGGCAATTCCCAAGTTAATTTTTCTCTATATTTAACATTTTTCATTGATTCATCACCATTTGTTAAAATATTATCCCTTGTATTTTGCATTTTTTGTTAGTGAAAATCAGGTATGTTCCTATATTTAACCTCCTGAGACCCAGGAAAGCCACAGGTTTTTGAGTTTTGGCTTTTTTTAATTAGATAACTGCTCATATTTGAAACATCATGATGCAACAGTTTTTTCAGATGCATTCTTAAAAATTTTTATGGAATATCCTTTGCCGTGGACAGTTTTTCTGCTTTTGTTTTTTTGTATAAAGCTGTGAAACTCTTGTCCTCATGCGTGGACAGAGGGTCTTAGGAGGCTAATTTGCTGATCATGTAGATGTTCATTAAAACTCAGATTAAATTTGAGTTGTATCACAAACAGAGAAAACTGAAGGAAAAACTGACTTATTCAACAAAGCTATCATTAACTCAACATAAACCGAGCATCTCCATCCGCTGTAACTGATCCAACTCCATGGGTTTTACTGGTGAATCAATGTTGGAGAAGATGACGGTGTTTCCACGGTAACTGCGGAGCCTCTGAACGTCCAAATGGATCATATCTGAGGATGATTTGAAGCTGAGCAGCTGTAGTTTAACACTATTATTTACATGGATTGATAGGATTAGTGGAAAAGTAATTATTAAACATTTTACACCAGTAGATGCTTTTGGTCACTGGTGGCTGTTTGGGTCTTTATGGGTTAAATTCCTTTCTTAAAGACTACATCTTAGATACCAGATAACAGTCCTCATAATCAAACCAAAGATTTAGAGATGAACGTTCACTTGCAACTATAGTAACGAAAATAACAATCACATTCTACTAATGCAGCCTCGTACATAATTTTCAGTACAGGAAAATAAGACAATAGTTTGCAATTTCTTGATGATGATGGATTACGGTGTCAACAGGCAGCAGGAGAAGTGACACAACCACCACAGACAACGTTAAAATGTACAAAGTTAAGGTCCGGTTAGGATGACAGGTTGTCCGCACCAAGAACCACAACTTTAACGGTATTGTTGCGAACATCCATGCTGATGGATGATAACGTTGTGTAAGCGGCAGCTCCAGCTGTGTCGGAGCCCCAGAATGAACACACAACACCTGTTGGTGGACACAAACTGGATGCAAAGGGGAAACTTTAAGCAGTTAAAGGCTGTTTTGCACATTTTATCTACAAAGATTAGACCACAGAAAAGGAACAAAATGCTTTCATTAGAAAATGTCCACAAAAACAAATGCTCTGCAAAGGTTGACAACACAATCCACCGTTTACTTATTCTTACTTTTAGAATTTACTTAATATATAAAGATGCAGAAAAGCTGAACTGTGCAATCAGTAATATTTCAATTATGGTGCAATGTGACATGTAAGTACTGCTGCTAAACATTCATTTCTGTTTTTCTACACAAATATACTTTTTAAAAAAAAATATTGTCTATTTATCAGAAATTCTCTTTCTTCTTTGTACATAGATAAAATGTTTAGTTTCTTTCTAGTTTTCTTGGCACCGAGTGGCACCGTTGTACTTTTTTAAAATATAATGTGTATTTAAAAAGGTTATTCCTCCTGTTGGTGTCCCTGACCACAGAAGTGATGAAGATCTGGGGTTGTTCCCTGAGGGCCTTCAATGGCAGCTCACTGATACCAATGAGCTAAGTACTAATGCTAATGCTAATTCTAGATACTGTGTGTATTAGGATGGGTAAAATGCAGAGCCTGAATTTTCCAATGGGGATTTTAAAGTGAGTTAACCTTTATTCAAAGACAATAAAGATTATGATTCTGATAAATAAAATGCTTTCAGCACTAGTTTGATGTGCTGAAATGGAGTCCCTGTAAGTTTAGATGTATTTTGGCTGCTATATCAATGAAATCTGCCGATACCATTACAAATACTGCAAGAAATTCACCTGATTTAAAAGGGTTTTAAAAACTCTACAGTTGTCTTTTGGAAGAGAAGAATGTTATATAAAAGGCTAACTAGGCTAGGCTAACTGACTTTATATCCCCATAGGGAAATTCAATACCACCCTAACTCATACATACCTAGCATTAGCATTAGCATTAGCATTGACATTCAGTAGATTAGTAGCAGTGAGCTGCCATTGAAGGCGCTCGGGGACCAACTCCACACCTTCATCAGCTGCATGGTCAGGGACACCGACAGGAGAATTAACCTATATGAACCTGTTTTTGATGGTGGGAGGAAAGAGAAAACCCATGGGGTGTGGAGAGAACAGACTAACAACACAACACAGAAAGGCCCTGGTCCAACTGGGAATTGAACATTGAACCTTCTAGACAATGTATATCACAGTCGCAAAAGCCAAAACAAAAACATTGTTTAAACGCTACGTTTGCATTCAATTTGAGACAAGATGTGAAAAATAGACCCCTGTATCTGAGTCTACGGGTTTGTTTTTCCACTGCATCCACTATATAACAATAAATATACTCACTGACATGTCACAATATTCCAATTTGAGGTACGACTACTTGACGTCTCACAGTATCTATGGGATGTCATAAACATGCTCCTCAAACGACCTACGTTTTCAACAGGAGGATCGGCTCCATCACAAAGTATCATAAAGTCAACACTGTACATAGAGCGATGCAGTAAATCACCCTAATGTAGAAGATATAACAATGACAAAGTCAGAGAGGAGGCTTAAAAGCAACGACAATAAAGTGGGATCATTAATACTTTAGTAAAAACATGTACAAGTAGTAAGTAGTCAACTGCAGTTTTATAAAAGCATTTGTTCTGGAGCAGCAGACAGACCCTAGAGCTGTTTTATGTGAGACTCCACTAAAGGCAGAGTTTCGTCATCTCAGTGTTTTAACCTGTGAAGACACTGCAGCTGTATGAGGACAGCAGCGCATTAGAGACTTAAGAGGTCACATATCATCAGGTATATATGAATAGGTAATTATTTTTTTCTTTAACATCTTTGTTCCCCTTAATTAAATCATACAGCCATGCTAATGACTGCTGGTGCTGCATAAATTGTCACGAACATCACTGATTTTATTACTGACCTCATTCCAGCATTTTTCATTTCAGCCGCAGTGTGAGAAGCCACATTAAATACTGCCAAAAACAGCGCTACACCGCTACACTTGTCCCAAGGTGCCCCTTAGGGTTACGTCTGTGGACGCTGTGTCATGATGGGAGAAAAGTTCAGGGGAAAAGGTTATTGCTTCCAATCTGGCAAAGAGAAAAAAAAAAAAAAAAAAAGGAAACCTGATGACTCCGAGCTAGAGGGCACTACTGTGGCCTAATTATAGTCCAGATGGTCTGAATGGGTAGGACTTCCAACAATTAATTACTGAATGTCCATGTGGCACACATGGCACCATCTCTCCAAAAAAAAAAAAGGTGAGCAAACATATTCTCTGTTTTCATTAAATGGAATAATTAAGATTGATTTCAGTTTTGTAGATTTATGGGTACCTGTCAGGTAGAAGTTGATGTGTGTATTTTCCGGTTGCGTCTCTTTTATCTGAGCAGATGTTTCAGTAATAACAGGAATCTGGAAAAATCAAAGGCTGCTTCTGTAATCACCATCAAAAGTCTTAAATGCGGTGGGCTTCTAGCAGGATAATGGCTAGCTGAGTGTGCTCCAGTGTTTGCAGGAGTAATTTGTTTTTGCCAAATTCAACTGGTGTCAGGAAACTGTTATTTCTGTTTGTGTCTGTGGTTTAAGGTGGTGTTAGTGTGAAACTCTAGCTCCCTGTTTCTTAATACAAGTTGGTTTATCAGAGGCTCAAAGCCCCGCTGTTCTGAAAGGCGTCTCAAATGGTCAAATGGCAGAAAGTTTTACGTTTCACTTTAAATAGAGTTTGACAACTTCCTTTTGCTGCAACATGAAGATGATGTGTGGTTTTGTCTTGGCCAGTGGCCACTGTGACAATTAATTTGATATATATCATGTATGACAAAGCCCATGGGCCCCATTATAGCATCCAGGATATCCAAAGGGCCTGCTGGAGACACTTCAAACCTATCTTCTTTCGACAGATACAGTACACTTCATTCTGCTTTAATAAGAGAGGCTGCTGGTGTCTTCCCATGCAGAAGTCTATTTTTAAAAGTCGCAGGATCCAAGTTGGAGAACGTAGGGCGTAGTTTTTAAGAAGAGAGTGAGGAGGAGGAGGAGGCGGGGAAGGGGCATTATGGAAATGGCTGTAATTAAAAAGGAGCGAGTCAAAACAGCGCGTTACGACACTTTCATGGAACCTGTGTGATCAGAGAGTCACAAGTGTGAGATAGGACAACCATCTGTAGACGTAACAAAGGAGACGCATAAAGGGATTTACTGTTTGGTGGTGAGAGGGGGAAAAAAAGAAAGCTTTGATGTGGTGGAGCTACGGTAATGACTCATCTGAGGTATGAGGAACCGCCAAGCTACGCGTCTTGTTTTGGTAAACTGACTGGAGAGGTGGCATTCGGGCCGGTGCAGCACGGATCACACACAACCCAACTGAAGAGGACTCGTGTTTTCCAAATCCAGGCTAAAATGACGTTGTTCATTTGGAAATGTCACGAGGAGCAGATTTGCCATATCTTCTGGTTCATGTAAATATTTTGTCGGCTTGATGGATGGTAAATACACTCCGAGTCTCGTCTTTTAAGCTTTTCCTTTTTTCGACACAACACATTCCTGCACTCCTAATATCAAGTTACACCTCGATGTGAAGATGATCCTTATTAAAACTGCATGTGACATAAATAAAAGATCAGCCAGGAGAAAAATGTATTGAGCACTGCGAGGAGTCAGATGCGCGGCGCAGTACCCTGACAGAGTTATTTGTTGATGCGAGTCGGCTTGTGCATCACTTTTTTGAAGAGGAAAAACCCATGAATTAACTGCAGGCTCTGGCCTTTTTTTCCTTCATTAATGCATATGAAAGCAATTACGTGAACAAAATAAAGGAGTCCTGATGTCTGATGCGCTAACGCTTGCTCGCACCCCCACTGGCTTTCACTTTTGTTTCCACGGTGATGCTGTGATAATTCACTCTCGCTGTAAGAGCTCTTTTTTTTTTTTTTTTTTTGCTCGGTCACTCAAACAAAAGTCTTGACTTGACTCATCAAATTCTCAAGGTGCAGCCCAAAGCAATTACAGAGCCTCTGGGTGGAGGAGCTAGAGCCAAGGCCCTTTTCTTACTTTGCCCCTAATAAAGGCTCACCTTACAAACAAGATGAATCATGCTCCTCTTTTCCTTAAGCCTCAGCACTTTAGTGAAGCCTCTCAGACCAGTGGTGTATGCTCATTACACATAACCCTCACTGCTCCAGACAATAATGGCCCTGATTTCCACACTGTTTCAGAAGGACGTCTGCGCCTAAACTCTGAATCGCTGCGTGTCCTACGGAGCTCCGAATTTTTTTTGGGTTTATTTGTGCGGCATCGCATGCAGCCGAGTGACATATTAACACAAGGAAAACAAGCAGCGAGGTATGGGTTTATGTTGTAATTGGAGATTCATGTAGAAGAGACACATTCATCTTCTCCGTACCATTTTCCCTGTTGCAGCATCCTATTACTCATCTGCTCCACATGAGCAGATGAGTAATAGGATGATAATGGGCTTGGTAGTACACACAAAAAGTTGTGCTCTAAGACAGTTGCAGCACAGTGTGGCATCACAAAAACGTACAAGCTGTTTTGATTTTCCACAAAGGGCATCTGGCATAATGATATTTTTGTGAAGTTCGGTGGCATTGGAGCCAGTTTTATGGGACATGGATGACATGGATTTACTCCCATCTGTGCAGGAGTCTAAAATAATCATTTGTCTGAAGGCAGATGCAAGCGCAGTGTGGCACACATAAACCATTTGAGGAAGCAAGGGGATACAGGCAAAGCTCCATTTTGAGTGTTGTGGATCATCAAGGTTATGTTAGATACTGTGCAGCTCGTATAGAATGTTGGCGTGATATGATCCCAAAGCAGGATAAAGATATTTAGCCGTTTAGAAATCCAAGGAATACATATTGATTTTAACGCATTAAATCAAGGATGACTAAATTGGAACAAATACACCCCCCTTTTTCCCTAATTACTTGACAAATTAATTCAAGATACTACCTATATGTGCAGTAAAATATCACATAGGGCATGAAAATTCAATCCCCCTATAAATAATCCCTAACAATATGAGTTGGTTTCTGCTGAAGTTAAAGTATCTTACCACAGCCACAGACAGCAGCAGAGTAGCCTCTTGACACTTTTAGTGTGTTGTGGAAAAAAAGCAAACCGAGCCAAAAATGAGTCCCTTATATAGCAGAATCCTCATCTTCAACCCTATCTCTGACGGGGAATCTCTCCAGAGTATCACAGCTGCTGCAAAACCAACCACCGGACCGGCCGCACACACACTCCAGACGTGGACTCATCCAGCTCTCATTACTGCACATCCCATGATCTTCACGGCAAATCTGTTAAATTTGTGAACACTGTCTAATACAAGCACAACACAGACGAAGGAGGCTCAATAGGTCTGTTTGTCTGCTAATGCATTCGGAGGCTGCTAGCTAGTTACCTAGTCTGGTTAATTAACCCCCAGAGCTTTGGAGAGAGCAGAGGCTGCAATCTCAATAGGCCTACTGGGCTCAATCAAGACCACAAACTGAACATTGTATATGGCATAAAAGTGTTGTAGTAAACACATTCTCTTCCCTCTGCCGAACCCTTGGGAGCTCTTAATCAAACCACAGTGCACTGTTGGTGCCTTTGTACAAAATAAAGAGGGGAATAGCAGGAAAAGACAGAACGTGTAGATTCCAGGGCTTTGGGCGTCTGTGTGTGAACTCCTCGGTGACATACTGTCCAACTGGACTCTGTGGGACTGTTTTGCCATATAATGGGGAGAAATCACAGTGTGGTGTATTGGATTTTACCTTTAATTATGCGATTCACCTTGTACGGTGTTGTTTGCCGCAGATAAATGAGCTAAACATAAAACAATTGGAGTAATCTAATTGATGTATGCGTTGTCATTGGGCTCGGAATGCGATCATTAGCAATCTGCTTGGTGGATTCAATGGAATGTAAACATTTTATGGGTCTAATCTGTCCAGACAGCGGTTTTTTTTTTTCTCTCTTCTCATGTTATGAGCATAGATGTCATTGTTGTTCTTTTACTTGTACTTTTTTTTCCTTAAATAGATGATTATCTTATTATTTCTCCAGTTTAAGACTAATGGGAAATTAAAACCTTTTCAATAACCGCATGAAAAATTGTAAATGAAATGAGCGGCAGTCGTAAAATAAACATCTGGTCGATGTCCCTGAAAAGGATTTGCGTCTGTGCTGCACTTGCAAAGCTTCATTATGCATGAAGAAGGTACACTGATTAAATACAGATATGGATGTCTCCCGACGCTTTATTTCATCTCGCGTCTGTAATTCAAAGGATTCGTGTTCTTTATTTCCTTCCATCTCTGTGACTCTACTGTACATAAACATATAGAAATGAAGGCTGAAAATACCAATTGCGGGAAGGACGAACAAGGAGCAGCAGACGGTAAAGATCATACCAATCGTCTATTGAAACTTTCTTGTAAATCACCACAAGGTCTTGACCCCAGATTACCCAGGACACAGGGAAAAATGAATAATTAAAGGCCCTGATGTGAGGCTCGTGAATGATAAATGACAGGACGGTGAGTGAGAGGAGCTGAGTTTTCAACTTCTTCAACACTTAGAGGAGGCAGGTGAAGGATGGGCCGGTCATGTGGACACGTATTGTTTCAGTGGAACAAAGCTAATGGGCCGAGTGACAGGAACAAGAGGGTTCAACTGCATTCCACAGAAGAAGTGTGCGCGCTAAATGAGCTCTGTGTAAATGTAAAAGGGGTCCTATTATGTTGTATTATGAAAATAGGACAAATGGCCCTGTATCTCCCTGTATGTATTCAGACAGATTTACTCAGTTCCATAGTTTCACTTTTATCTGCTGTCCCTTTTTATGTACCTATGTGTTTTATGAATATGGATGTGTGTAATTTTAGTTGTGTTGTATTTTAACAGTTTTGTACAGTGACCTTGAGTGTCCCGAAAAATCTATTATTATTATGATTATTATTATTATTATCATTATTATTATCATTATTATTATCATTATTATTATCATTATTATTTCAGCGTCATGTTCTATCAAGAATCAAGTTGAATGTGCGAGGTTGTCAGGTTCTGCCGCTATGTTACAGTCCTGTTGTCTTGATAGAATAGAATAGAATAGAATAGAATAGAATAGAATAGAATAGAATAGAATAGAATAGAATAGCATGCAGGAGGTCAATCTCCCAATAGAAGTGGGTAGTACTTTCACTGGAGGACAACTCAACTAATTAAATGAAAGTCCATATATGACTTCCTATCAGTGATCAGTAGTAAGTATATTGATATCTCTAACCATTTCCATGAGCCATCGTAAACCATTAAAATATGGCCCATTATAAGTAAAAGCACATTTTTAATGTTTCAAAAATTCACCTAATATTCAAAACTCTAAATTTCTCAAAACTGTGAACAAACTTTGTAGACATTGTCCAATGGAAGCTATATAAAAAAATTTAAATGAATTTGACTGGTAGTTTCGTCAGAGAAGATGTTTGAAATTGCTAATAAAGACGACGACAACTGAGACAACGGACAGAGCGTCCTCCCCATAGCGCATGTCGGCTGTTGAGCTAAAAATACTCATGGATGTAAATTGTACATATAACTACATATTGATTTCCATCAGTGGTGCCCAATATGTCAATAGCGTTTTACTGATAGATCACAAAGCTGGTGTGGGGTAGATCACATGTCATCACAAAAAATGTTTTGGATGTTAGCGTATTGTCTGTTCTCCCTTTGGTTATCCAATGATAACATTATAAATATAGACAGTGAAAGCACTTCATTTGGCTTTACGGATGGTTTAACATAGAACAATCCTGCAAAGAAATGATCAAAAATTACTCATATACTGTATGTATTAGTATTTAACCCAAACCCCAGTCTTTTCCTGATTCTAACCAAACCATTCTTCTTTTGCCTAAACCTAAAAACCTCCTTCTGGCGCCAGAGTCGACCATCCACCACAACCATCGTCAGGAAAGGAAAACTGATCCAGTTACATTGAGATTATTTTTGCAGAAACGTACAGTGTCAACATTTTATTCTGCCGAATGGGTTGGAAAGTTTCTCAGTCACTGCCTTTTTCCCTGGATTCATGTTTCTTTGTACTTTTTACATACACATCTTCTGTATGCATTAAAATACTACATAATACATGTGTATACAGTACATTCAACACACATGTATAATGGTATTTGTATTTTTCACCATTTCTTTGTTTTATTTATTTAGTTTATTTAGTTACAAATTTATTACAAAATTATTACAAACAGATATTAAAATCAACAATTGATCAATAAATACATTTTGTAATAGGACATCCCAAAAGTATTCCTCAGCTTATAAACAGGGGCCCTTAAACATGCAATAAGAGACACATTTTACATTATAATCTTTAAGACATCAGAGTTTCTAAATAACATATTTAAAAATATCTACCTAATGATGATTCACTTCCCTTTCCTAAGTCCGATTTCAACTAGCGTATTTCAATATTCTCACATATTTTAATAGTAAAACATAGGGCTTTACCAACATAAATAAAGAGTTGACATAATTTGGATGTCAGCCATGCGGGGTTTTGGGTCAGGCGTTGTTGCAGGATGCTTAGGCTAGGTTTCTCATACAAACAACTAGTCAGTATAGATTTAGAACTGATATGTTTGGAAATTAAACTGTAATTCTATTCTTTGCATCAACAGAATCAGACCAGAGCAGTGTTTACTATTGCAGATACATGTTTGTGTACTGAACCATGGGTTTTACCAAAGGTCAACACATCTAATCATTGTGCAGTATCATCCAAGTTAATGCCTAATATTATGAGGGAAATATCTGTATACTCATAAGTAGATGAGAGGCTTAGAAGGGCTTATCATTACACCACAAAGTACAACAAACACACTGGCACGCTGCTGTTTTCCTGCGTCTCTTCACAAACCTTGACAAAGTTCCCCGTTCCGCAGTTGTTGCTGGTGGGAAACGTGGTTAAATCACCAATAAACACAAAAACTTTGAATTTCATGCCTTTTTTCCCCCCTCTGATGTTATTTCTTTTGGTTATTAAAGAACATTTTCCTGGTGCGGGTGTGTAAGACGCTGCTGTTGCTTTGTCAAATACTGTCATTTCTTTAGCTTTAACCCTCAGACCTGTGCCTCTCCTGTGTTTATTCTGTTTTTCTATCACTCTGCATGAGGTGTCTTAGCTCTAGAAGAAGCCAAAGTTTCATCTGGTTGTTTTACAGCCCCACATTTTACATTTTCTTTGTCTGGGAATGTAGGATTTTACTGAAATTATAACCATAAATGATGTTTTTACAGTGAACACTAAAGAAAGTCACTGTTTTAAGTTTACAGATGATTTTTTTGTCTTAACTTCTAATATTTTATAAACAAGTTAAAGCCCTTCATCTTATTATTGTGGGTGTTTTTCCTGGTTTTTAATGTATATTTAATTAACTGAATATATACAAGTGCCTGAAAAGAATTATATTATCAACTAAACTAATCCAAATGGAGCCTCTGATTGTCCAAATGAGACAGATAAAAAGCAGATACACTCCATATTTATACGATTAGAGGTTCAGCAGTTCCACGATATGGACAAAAGTATTGGGACACATCAAGGCTTCAGCTGTAAGATGTCCTGTTCATGCTGATATGAGATACACACAGATAATATTTTGGAAAGTTAGAGGTAAAACAGTCATGGATTTAAAAAAAACTAAACAAAAAAAAAAACTGTTGAGAGAAATTAAGTTAAAACCATCTCTGAGGCATTTTGGAAACAAAGATAACAATTTAAAGAAAACTAACCAATGCAATGATATTTATCCCAATATAAAACTATATTCTGACATTTGTCGATATTGTTTAGTATCCCAGACCCCTGTTAGAAAAGGAACACCTGAAGTCAACGTGTCCAAATACTTTTGTCCACATAGTGTATTCCACAATGACAGAATATGTTCAGTCTTGGTTTTTGAGGGTTAACATTAGAAAATAAACGTTCGCACTGCTTTTATCATAACATCTCCGTTCCTCAGAGAGAAGGATTTCGTGTAGAAAAATAAAACGGCTTCACTTAAGATCAAGACTGATTTTATGTGTTGCACTTTATAGTACGACTGCTTTATTACTGTACACAAAAGACACATTATCTGCAACTCTAATGTGTCTTGTATCTGAAAGGCAGAGCTGGCTATTTATCAGATCATTCCATGTTTTATATGTGACAGTCCGTACTGTGAATCATATCAGATTTTAGATTAGTCATCCCTTATTTCGAAGGCAGGGGCTTTTATCTGTGGAGTGACGCCGCAGAAATGACCAGAATGTCACATATGTAAAAAAGATAATGACAACACCACTCACTTAAGTTCAGGCGGTTGTTTAGTTTCTCGGTGAGCACAAAGAACGAGTAAATATATTTATATTTCACAAGGTCACATAGCGACTAGAAGTATCTGTTCTGTTGCACTTACTCATATGCTAATGATTTTATGTCTGATGTACGATCAAAGTGACTCACATGAAGAATCATCCAACGCTCTTTCACACAAACACCTGATGAAGTATGAAGACAAAAAGGTAGAACTATCATGAACAGGAATATGGTGAGATTTAAATAAATGGGTTCAAAACTGCAAACACAAAAATGGTATCTTTATGATAGAAATACTTTGAAATTCAACATTTCAACTAGCCTTCTGGCAAATTCTGGCTTTTTTAACCATGTGTAATCATTTGTTTTAATGAAATTGCATTGTCCCCTTTCAAATAAACTAAACTAAACTAAACAATTCAACCTTAAAGAGTTATTGGAGGACATAAGAATGTATTACTTTTGTACAATTTTTGAGAATTTTTTATTGTCACGTGGAAAATCAAGGTCAATTAAGTTACCGTATTTGGTTCCTTGTTCGTATGTAGCAAAAAAAAAAAATGAAGTATATATAAAAAATACAAGAAAAACACATGTAAGGTAAAAGGAACAAGTATTTTAGAACATTAGAACATCAATTTCTAAAATACATGTTCCTTTTACCTTACATGTGTTTTTCTTGTATTTTTTTATATGTAATTCTTGGATTTTTTGCTACTTAAGGGTAAGGACCCAAATATGGTAACTTCACTGACCGTGATTTTCTACATGACAATGAAACATTTAGAAAAATTTCACAGTAGTAATATATTCTTGTTATGTCATGAAGTGGACTATAAAGGGTTCATGTAGTGGTTATATGAAACCAAAAACACTAACAGGGATCATCTTTCTGCTCAATGATTACCTGGAGTGGAGTATTTTCAGGGTTTTATTAGTACTTTTACTTGAATAAATGATCTGAGTACTTCTTCCACCACTGTGCCTAATTATACCAGAAACTACTGTATATTCTTTCTCTGTAGCAAAAGCCGGGAAAGAATAGAGCATCATTGGATAATAAAAGCATCCATTAAAATGCAAATGCTGATGAAATTCATAGAAGATTTAGCAGCTCCCAAAAGCAAGGTGAGGCCGGGTTGGCAGCCGGTTTTAAAGCCCCCAGAAGCAGTGCAGGAAAGTGAGTCTTCATCTCCATCATGAGCAACATTGACAGACTAATATCAGATGTCAATACCGCCTTAATATACTGTATCGGCTGGAGCGCACACACACACACACACACACACACACACACATGAACGAAGGCTCTGGTGTATGACGCTACAGCAGGAGTTTAGACAAAACAGGCCCCAGGCTCAGATTTTAGAACCGTACTGTTCTCACTCTGTAATTGTCAGGTTTGGTTGTTACTCTGAATCAAGTCCATGCCTGACATTAACCAGCAGATGTTCTCCAAGTTCAGGTGAGTTTTCAGTTTCTCTGTGAACTGTTGTAACCTACACCTACTCCTTAAGACTGATAATTAAAGACATTACGAACATGTAGTCGACTCATTATCTAACAAATTACTGTAATTACTGATTTGTCTTTTTCTGTTTATTTTATGACACTGACTGAAGTTGAACTGAACACTTGAACACCACACAGAGACCTGAAGCATCTGCTGATCTAAATGTGTTATTACTTCTAAACCACTAATCCTATGAGCATATGTAAATAATTAGTGTAAAATACAGTTTGTCGTCTTTTCATGGTCATCAGATATGACCCATTTGGAAGTTCAGAGGCTCCGTAGTTACCGTGGAAA
>JAPQRQ010000002.1:7478236-7498070 GCA_037367365.1 Apogon talboti
CAAAGGGATAATGTGGATGTGGACAGGTGTCTGGATCAGCACTGATGTTGGTCTAATGTTCTAATGTTCTAAAATACCTGTTCCTTTCACATTACATGTTTTTCTTTGTGTTTTTTTTTTTTAGATATATACGTCTTGGATTTTTTTTCTTTTTGCCACATGTGGATAAGGAACCAAATATGGTAACTTCATTGGCCTTGATTTTCTACATGACATATAAATAAATAAAATAAAATAAAAAAAAATTTAATTTCAGAGTATTTCAATGAGTGAACTATAGAAGGTTAAACAACATGAGTATTTCCTTACGGTTTACAAAGGTGACAAATTCAGACGAACATGACAGGTGACACTTTTCATACACATCCCTGCAGGAAAAACTGCCTTTTTACATACCACCACAGCGTGTTTTTTTGCTTTTTAGTGTCAATTTTATCGTATGTTCTTGCTGTAACGCTTCGATAGAAAGGGTTTCAAATCCACCGAGACGAGCTGCATCCTGTATTCAACCAGCGTTGGACTCTGAGGACGGGTGAACACAATTTAAGTACAATCTGGACATTGTGCTGGTTGCGTCAGCAGAGCCATACCCCACAGTCAGCCCAAACCCTCAACAACAATTCCCCGGTGGCGATCCAATACCACAGGCTACAGCCTTGATCTAAGACCCACTCTCCTCTTCCTCTTTCACTGGAAGGAATCAGGTTCTCTCCCACCGTCCGCTCACCATCCCCACTGGTGGTGTTTACAATACATATTCATAGTTTGGTTACCCAACAAATGATACAACACTCATTTTTTAATCAGATAGTATTGTGCGTATGATGTTCTGTGCTGGGGTGTGAGCGCATACACACTGTGGAATGACAAACTACAGTGTGCACATGTGCAGATAGAACAGATGGACACCTTTGGTATCCGAGTCCTTACCCGCAGAACATGTAAATACAAGGTTTTGTGGAAAACAAGGCTGTGTAAGGTACCGATATATACACACACAACAACCAGCATGCACTGACAAGAAAACGTTAGGACCGCTGTGGAAAACAGACAACACCGCTGAAGGTCTACAGTGTGAGGACTCGACTGGCCTTTACATACTGCTCAACAGTGAAATTGCTTCGGGGGACATGAGTTCTTTTATGTGTTGATCCTACAGGGAAGGACAAGAAGTCTTCTCTCAGTTGGTAGAGGTTTAATCTTCTTACAGGCAGGCTGTGTGGAGTCCATTAAAAACGGGCTTTCCCATTTCTTTAACTTTAACTGCTGATCAGAGAGGCTTTTCCAGTTGCTCCACAGCTGCTCCGAGTAGATTTTGCCGTGGTTTTAGAACAATATAAAAGACAGACAAAAACAAAGAGCGGACGAATATGTACAATAAAAAAATGTGTGTGTGTTGCTTTATAAAATACAGAGGAGCAACATTTGCGGTGCCCTGTAACCTCTGTGTATTATTCTGAACAGGATCACGATCTCAGAAGAGCAGCGGTACTCATCATGATCAAATAAACACCCTCAAATTCTCATCTTCCTGCGGTGTGATTTTTTTCTATCTGCCCACACGCCTTTGGTGACTTGTAATCTCAGCCAATAAAACAAAAATGGCTATGTGTTGGAACTCCTCTGTGAAAGTGGATTTGCACTGGTCGGCTCTACCTGTCTTCACTGAATGGTGATTGCATAAACCTTTGTGGCGTTTTTCACTGCGGATGCTCGACCTGCACTCGACTAACGCTATCAAGTCCCACCTCAATAGTGACTTGTTTGGCGCCCGTCTCGCCTTGTGTAAAGTGGATGTCTTTGGTCGGTTTGTGCACTGTTATTTTGGAGCCACGACTCTGCAGTTTGGCTGTCACGATCTTGGCTTTTTAAAGCAAGAGGTGGCCATATTTGGATAAGAGAGCAGAGCTGGGGGTGAAACTCGCCGCGGTTCCAACATGGTTTAGCTCCGTCCCCTGCAAGAACTATAATCCACACCAGGAGCATTTCAGAGCCTCCTCGAACTAGTCATTTTACGGCCATGTAATTTCATAACACGTCAATAATGAAATTCTGGATCAACACAAACATCAGCTAACGTTACACTGACAAGGACTGTAGTTAAGTAATCCTCTGACAGTCTTTGTAGTGGAATGTGCTGTTGATCAGTAAAAAAAAAAAAAAAGCGACTCTGAGCTGTCAATCACACCTGTCAGTTAGCTGTAAAATCTTACTAATAGAGAATTCATTGACAAAAAGACCATCAGAACACTTATTAGACGGCGAGAATAAAGAAATGAGACTATAATGACTCCTGATGATGATTTACTTTGTTGCCGTTTGTTAATAGGCATCACTTGTAACAGTGTTGGGAGTAACAGGTTACAAAAGTGATGCATTACAGTAACGATTACTTTTTGCTGTAACGCAGTAGTGTAAGGCATTACTAATCCATTTCTAGTACATGTTCAATAGCGCCTACAGTGCAACACACTTTTCACCATAATCTAATTGCTCAAATGAAAAAAAAACAAAACAAAACAAAAAAACAGCAAGACCGTGACACCTTAAGGAATCAAAAATACATCTGTAAAGTTCTACTTCCTGTTGGTGTTCAGCCAGTGGGTGAAGACGGCAGAAGACATTCCATTGTCCACATGGACGTATGCTCATTACTAACCTTAACCCTGGTTTACAGAAGACACTTAGCATTTTAGCTAGTTAGCATGATCCCTGTGATCAGCAATGACATGGTAAGCTAATGTTTCTATGACTAGTTAGAATTCTCTAGAAGGAGTCATGTAATGCATTACAATTCTGAGACAGTAATATTGTAAGGTAAGGAATTACTTTTAAATAAAAGTAACATATAATCTGTAATGTATCACAGTTTGGAAGTAACTTGCTCAACACTGCTTGTAAACAGATTCTTTGGGACCGGTATCGAGCTCTCACCACATCCCCTTCATACGTCTGATAATCGTAGCCCATCAGCTACTATTCTTGCAGTGGTAGATCACATACGGGGGGCAAAGGGCCAGGGTTCGAATGAGGCACCTGCTGTTCTTAATGTCCTCTGTCATGACAGGCTCCATAGGGGAAACGCGGTAAAAATACTCGAACTTGACATAATGATCAGACCGGGGCAAAGGGGCCGGAGTCTGACAGAGCCCGAGGACAAAGTCACTCATAGCTCTAATAATGGCCTGTTGAGGTATAGCGCTGAAAGGAGGTGGATAGGGTCAGCGCGGCCGTTTTACAGGTGCTTTCCCCTGCAGGACTCGAGGGCTCATTCTGATCGGCCTATCCCTCGTCTCAGCGTAAAAACATGCAAATAGGAACGGACTGGCCTGTACAACTGCATTAGAGGGCAAAGGCTGTTGATTTCCCCTGAGATTAAGCGCAGGGTAAAGTATTCGGGAAAAAATGCTTAGATCATTACAAAATTAGCAGTCGGGACGCGCCTGTGGATAGTTCAAGAACCCTGACCTCATGTCAAACAAATTCTGTAATCAAATGTTAAGTTTTCACAGTGCAGTCACTGTACCCATCAAACAACATTATGAGCCAAAATCTAACTTTTTAACATGTTGATGCTTTTATCCGGGTCTGAAGTAGTTTCCATGCATGAAAACTGACAATAATAATGATAAAAGAAATTCTTAAAGGGATTATATGTGGTATTTCTACTTACAAATATGAATATAATATAAATGACCTAATATTATCATTAGGTTGAAGTTCCAGTGGATTGGATTGTAGAGGTATGAGGTGAAGGCCAGGGGATTGATGTGACCACTAGAGGGAGTAGTGAGTCACTCTGCCGGTGAGGAAAACTAACACCACAGGGCCTTTGACCCAAGCATCAGAAAGAGACCGAATGGGATGAGAACCATTAAGAAACAACTCAAAGAAAGAGACAAAGTGATAAAAGCTAGAGGCACTGCTGTTGTTTTCTCCACTGGACACAGCTGTAAATGTAAAGAATGGAGTTTGATGCTGAAATGTCACCGTTTATTCCAAACAGGTGAGTTTGATTCTGAGGCTTATGAAGGTATAAAGTTATTATGGGATGTTATTATCTTTACTAAGTTGCTGTTTGTTGATCCACGGTTCAGACTAAACTGTGACAGTTCTGACCTTGTTTGTCGGATTCCAAATAGATCTTTAGTTCAGCTACTGACAACACAAACCGAACAGAAAACAGAGGTGATTAGTGGTTTTACTGTGGCTGTTTTCTGTCGAAAAACAGAGCTATAATGTAAACTATCAGCTGATATAGCATGATTATAAGACACTGTTATTTTAGGCGACTGAAATAAGAGTTTTATTTTGAAGAGAACTTGATGATACCATAATACAGATGTGTGGAAACAATGAGTTTTATATTTTTTTCAGTGAGTGATATAGACTGTGGATAAATAGTGTTGATTTTTTGATGGTGATTTTGGTAGAATGACATGTGTTCTGGTGCCAGACTGCCCCCTGCTGGTGAGAGTCTGGAACATCAATAATATATGGAACCCCATAAGAAATTAAATTATGTTTTCTGTGCCAACTTCAGCATTAAAGAAGGAGTTTTGGCAGTACATGTGATGATTATCTTCATAATTTGCTTGTGTTTTGTCAATTTGCATATGTTTCCTTAAGTTGTGGTGTGTTGAGCTCTCACCCGCCGCCGTAAATCCTGTACCTTCATCTCTTCAGTCAACAGAGAGACATTTTTTACGTTTTATCAAAGGTGACAATCCACCGATTCTGAGACATGCAAATGAGGCACCGTAGGAACCCTTTTGGTTTCCTTTTATACCAAAATCCCAGCTTTCAGAATCCACTGATCCCCCAACGAATGCATGTTGTGAACCTATTAGTAGTGTCTGTAATAATTCGTCAATTCGTCAAAGCCACTGGGGCGCTTCCTGACTTTCTACAGTTGTAAGCTACGGTTGATATATATATATATATATATATATATATATAAATAAAGCAGCTTCTTTCTCTTTACTCCTTGTGGAACATGAAACACTGTTGCCCACGCAAATCTCTTATGTCAGAAGACGTGACTGAACACAGCTCGGAGTCGGTGTAGATGTTTCTTTTGGGTGCATTATGTATGTAGGTTGTATGAACTTTCGTATGCACATTTAATACGTCCCGCTCTAGTGAAAAGGAGATCTAACAAATATGAGATGTATTTGACCTGCAGTGAGGATGAAACTAATGGAAGCTACACTCTTTGCACAGCTGGAGGGAACACAGCACAGTAAATGGCTTGGTATTAAATATTCAATACAGACAGGCCTTAAGAATCACGCTGATAAAAGCCAGATCTGCCACAAGTTACAGGTTATTGAATTGGGACTGCCTGTGTCACTCTCCCATGTCTCTTCCACTTTCGCATAAAACAGCAAGCCATTTGCTACGCAGCCAGAGCGTAAACATCATTGTCAACAGATCTCAGCATGTGTCTTTCAAACACTGATCAAATGGGTTTTCGAGATGCGGATTCCCTAGGAAGTGAACGTTGTTTTTCCGTTATCCAATTTGTGCAGTGGGCGTAATACACCTCAACGTAAAATTGGAATTATCAGTGTCACAAGGAAGAAAAAACAACAACAACATTATATTGCACTATAGATACGGTGATTGAAGGAGAGCAGGCTGAAACTGACATATTGTGACAAAACAAATACAGAACATATGCCACAAGGGAGCACTATAATAAAAGAACCGCCAAGACGAGGGGGAGAATATGGTTTTACTTGAGTGTGCCGCAGTAAGAGGGTTGTGTGTTTGCGCTCGCACGGTTGAGTCAACAGTGTGTGCACTTGTGTTACTGCTGTGTGTTGCTAATAGGGCCCGAGCCAACTGAGATGCAGCCTGAATTCTTGTTGCTCGATCAAAGTCTCTGGAGTAATCGGTCATAAGAACAGAGGAGGAACAAGCAGGAGGACGCCCCTTTCATTTGGTGCTGGAGTGTATTAAATCCCTAAACTCACAAACTAGTCCTCTATCCACTATAGGCAATGTAATTTTAGCTAGTGGTGTGGATACAATAAGGAAGAAGAAGAAGAAGAAGAAAAGGAAGTATTCATAAGGGTAGTGTCGACAGTAAACCAAGATTGGAATGAAGAATAAAGGATAAAAACGCAGGCTGTGATTGGCCGGCGCAGGAACTCCCCTGTGTCCGAGCTGATATGTCTCTCCTCCTCATCATGGCGGGGCAATTTTGTCCCGGTTATAGCTCCTCCATCTTCTCCCAAGCTACTCCTTATTTCAGCATTTCAATTTCCTCCCTTGTGCAAGGGCTGAGTGCTAACCTACTTCAGACTTTTCCGTCAGACGAAAGAGAGAGAGGGAGAGAGAGAGAGAGAGAAGGGGGTAGAGAGAGGAAGAAAATACAGGAGCAGACAGAAGGAACTGCCGGGCTCCAAGTTCAGTCCTGCTTCCGGTTCCCCCGAGGTGAGGGAATGCAGATCACAAGATGATGCTGTGCTTACGATCCCCGCCTCATGAACTACATATTCTCATACCGGCAAAGGACTGTCTACTGAGAGAACTTCCTCTCATGTGTCTCTCCTGTGCTTGCACTCACTCTGAGGTACATTTTAACCCATAAAGACCCAGTGTTACTTTTCTGACAGTTCCCAAATTAATTTTTTTTTCTCTACTATTTAACGTTTCTTAAGCAATTTATCACCATTTATTATAATAGTATCCTCTGTATTTTGCATTTCTTCAATAACAATCAGGAAGTTTTCCATATTTAATTCACTGATCATGTGGATGTTCATAAAGAATCAGATTAAACTTATTATAATATCAAAATGGAGAGAAATGAAGAAAATGTGACTTTTTCAGCAAAATATATCCATAACAGAACATAAACCAAGTATGTCCATTCACTGTCATTTACTGGTGAATTAATGTTGTAGAAGATGACGGTGTTTCCACGGTAACTACATAGCCTCTGAACGTCCAAATGCATCATATCTGATGACCATGAAAAGATGACAAACTGCATTTTACACCAATTATTGACATGTATTGATAGGATTAGTAGATCAGAAGTTATTAAACATTTTATATTGGCAGATGATTTTGGTCGCCAGTGGTTGTTTGGGCTTTTATGGGTTGAATATAATAAAGCAGCTGCATGAGAAGACGGACCGCTGTGACCCTAAGAGAAATACAGTCCTCTCCTATTAGGCAATAACAGCAGAATGGACGTAAATTGTCTTGTTAAAAGTAATAAAATCTCCTGGTGGTGTGAGCAAATTTCGCAGGAGCCACTGGAAAGTTCAAGTTAAAAAGTTGAGAAAACTACCCAAAAGCAAAAAGGATCCTGTTATCTAAAGACAGACTTAATACTGTTACATTGTGAAGTTGGGCAAATGTTCCCTCTTACAAAAAGGAAAACAATCCTGTCCTCATTTGCGCTGTTATTCAAATCATTATTTTTGGCTTGTTATGGTTCAATCTAGCTCAACATAAGCTGGAACGTCTGACGAGGACAAAATTAGATAGATTTTATTAAAATGGGGAAAATATGACTTATTTTCTTTGTTTAAAAACTTCAAAAATATTCATTTCACAGAAACGGGGCTTTTTTTTTTTTAACTTTGTTGAAATGTGCTTTTTGCAGTGTAGGTTCTCACAAGATCTGAATTGTAATTAATATTTAATTTCTAGACTCAATTCCCTCGCTGGGGAAAGATAAGGGCGTTCAATTCTCCTCTGCTCTTCATCAAATCAATTAAGAACAGTCTGTTGTCAGTGTAATTGAGCTTGTTGACATCTGCAATCTACCTTTGCTGTCATCTGCAACATTCATGTGAGCCAATCACACAGGAAATATCCCTGATGCTAATATAGTAAACATGCTGTCTGCTCTGAGCATGAGGGAACTTGTCTTCTCTCTCTATCTTTATACCCGTAAGTGTTACTGCGAACATTAATCATTTTCATTTTCATTCATCTTCTCCTCCACAATATGCCTGTCACCATCGCTATAATCCCTGTCTTCCCACCTTTGGTGGTTTCATCTCTTATCCTTCTCATTTCTTCACCCCCTCCACATTATCTTGCATCATTCTCTCCCTATTTCCATTTCTCTCTGACTGTTTCCAATGTATCATATCCGCTTTCACCTAATCTTTTTCACCCTGCCAATGTCTCCTCTTCCGTTGTGACACCCAGGAAAATCTTTTCTTCCTGGTTGCCCACTAGCGATGAAACATTTATTCACTTCGGAGATGTCTCCCCCCCCGATGAGCTGCTGAAATTGTCTTTCCAAGGCTCCTGCACATGCTCTGTGCTGCCCTGTGAGTCCCCGACATGACAACAAGTGACACAAAAAGGACAATTTGAGAGCAATAACACCGTTAAGGTATTCTCACTGTGTAGTACCCGGTGACTCACGCCTCCACTGTGAACCATAACTAGTACTAACTGGTAATTAGTAATACAACTGCAATTATCGACATGTCAGCGGGCTCGTTTTGTGCTATTTTCATGTTGTGTGGAAACAGTGGGCTTGTAGAGCTGCATTATGTACATGTAGAATATGTAATAATTTTTCACCTCATTATGTAATAATGGCACATTTTGTGATAAAATTTTTGAATGCATTTTGTGATAAACTTTGCCGCATTTTGTCAGTAATACTCAATTAGTGCAGCTTTTGTCTCCAACACATTCTCCATTAAAATGAAGACAGTTACATTTGATTTAGGTTCGACCAATTAAACACCCTTCTAGTTTTTTAAAATTAATTCTAATTATGCTGGAATGCTTAATGTTGTTTTACTGGTGTTTTACTTTTTTCCAATTAAGGCATCAATTTCAATGGTTTTTTTTGGTGGTTTATTACATAATGCACCAACTTATTTAACTGTCTTAAAAAAAAGTGCTCCACCTGCATTTTGTAATAACTGTTAAAACATGTAATAAGTTATTACAAAATGCGGTATGTTATTACATAATGAGGTGAAAATTATAGTATAATTACATATTGCACCGTTATTACATAATGCGGTGCTACAGGGCTAATAGAAGCCGCAGAGGAAAACAGTCACATTCGCCTAATTTCCTGTTCGTCAACCTTATGGTGACACGACTAAATCAAGAATCAATCAGCACAAGGATGAGTTCACCGGGTGTCTGACATGTGAGCTTTTAGGGTCTGACAAACGGACATAATCCGACTAAACACTTCCTCAGGGGTAATCACTAAAGGGTGGTGTGCGGTTCAGCTGACTGAGGAGGAACCGCTCCATCCAGGAGTTAAAGCGGAGGATCCATCTGCACAGGCTGTAAACCAGGCAGAACCAAAGCCACTGACTGATGAAGACGTGGAACAGCTGAGTGTGTGGCCTCAGACAGTCAATTAACAAAGTACTGGTGATAAGTAGACGCTGATGGTTGGGTTTTATACATAGATGCGTGTGCATTAATAACAGAACTGAAGCAGAGTAAAAATATCATGCTGGGTAAAGGGATTCATTCGGTTTGAGACGAGTCACTGGAAGGTAGTAGAGCCGGGCAATAAAAACATATCCATACATGATTACAGGCAATTATTGAAAAAGAATTTTATCAGGAATGTGAAAGAACCTAATGCAGATTTGTGTTGGAGAAAATGTGGAAAAACTGCAGACTGCCCAGTAATCCAAGGATTCTGGAAGAGAGTCAAAGAGGAAACTGACAAAATCTTACAAGTGAACTCACCTTTAGACTGCAAGTCTACAACTAAAAATGGACACTGTGTTACTCTGTATTTGGATGACTGATGGAGGATTATGGGATATTATAAGATGATGGATATTGTATTCCTTTAATTCCCCTTGATACACATATTTATTTTCCATGTGATTTCCCTTTATGGTATTTCTATTGCATTGTCAGTGAATGTTTTGTTTTGTGGAAAAATTTAAATATCTAAATAAAAAGTACAAAAAAAATAACTTTATCACAATAATTATCATTATTATAGTATGACTTGTCTTATGTCTTTAGGATTTATTTGGTTTACATTCTCAGCTAAATTATTCAGAAAATGGTTCAATGTTTTGTTGTTTTACTTATACTTATTTATTATGATATATGTAACAGTATATTTAATATGTATATAGTTGTACTATGTAAAGTGGGGTTTTTTGCATGGATTTTTGCATTTTTGTTGCATGCACCATTTCTTCATCTTATCTTTTTTTTTTTTTTTAATTTGATGTTGAACAGTTTACCAATAAAGCTGTTTGAACTTTCTACCTCTTCCTCTTCTATCTCTTTATGAAATGCTCAGCAGTTATTGGGATATTTATCGATACCCACCGACATGAAAATGTGCGCCCTAACATTCCTGCCAATATTTCCCAGTGCTACGCGTCTTTGTACAATTCCAAACATATGCAAATCAGAATCCTGTGGTTAAACACAGTCTGTGTGACTTTCATGGCGGAGTCGTGTTGTGCATCTCTGCTGCACCATAACACAATGCAAAGTGTCAGTCAGCACCTTGCAACATGGACTGAACTCCCTTTGGATCCAACCCCTCGCCTCCATCACTTCATAAGTGTGATGCATGAGACGGGTGCAAGTAAGATGGAGGCCACTTCTCCGCATCCAGTAAACCATTTGGGACTCTGAATGTCCTCATACCTGCTGCCACAGCCTCCAAGTGGTGCCTGAAGTGATGTGAAGGTACTCTCCCCTCGCTTTTTTTTTTTTTCTAAAAGTGGGACATTGCTTTTCCCCAGAGACTGTAAGCTCCCAGCAAGTGCCAGCTGCTTTTCCTGAGCTGTAGTGTCTCTCAAAGTCTGCCCGACATTTAAAGGATTTGGGCCTTTGACTATCAAAGGGTGGCATAGCTGGGACTGTGGGAGAGCTGTGGCTTCAGCCCTGAGTTTGATCTAGCCTAGGGCGGTACGGGTCAGCCTCCCAGAATAGGACTGCTTTGGGGAGACATTGATTCAGATAAACCCACAGAAATTCAGGTATAGCAAATAAGTCCTTCTAGCACTTTCTTGGCCTAGATAGACAGCTATGGGGCAAGGGTCTGAATTCATTACTGCCTAACAGATGCTTTCTGCTCGTATTAATGCTGACTGTGGGTGTAAGCACTGATGCTGAATAGTAAACTTGATTTCCTCCTCTCAGTGCTTTCTTAGATTTTTTTTTACTTTTTTTCCCACATTTTGCAAACAAACACATTACCTTTAGGCCATTAAAGGTGACATCTCTCTGACTTGGACGTATCTATTTGCAGAAATGGAATATAACACTCAATTATATTTCTTCACCTGTGACTATACAAAGCCATGTGTTGGAGCCCTTTATATCCTTTGTAGGGAACAAGAGTTTCACAGCTTTACTTAAAAAAAAAATGCTCTTGAGTGGAAAGACATTCCATGAAACAAACAAAAAAATATAACTGGAAAAACGGTTGCATCATGCTATATCTATTCATAGAAATTATTTAATGTAAAAATGCCCAAACCTTTTTTTTTTTTTTTTTAAACTTTCCTGAGTCTCAAAAGGAAATCTATAGAGGTGGTGGATCCTGTACAGTGGTCTGAACAAACCAGTGGCTCCGGAGTCAGATGTTAATGTTTTACAGATCATTAGCCTCATAGCATAATTGCCTAAGTCATACATCATATGCTCAAAAGTATATGGACACATTGAATTCAGGTGTTTCTTTTCTAACAGGGGTCTGGGATACAAAACAATAATGACAAATATCATAATATAGTTTTATATTGGGATAAATATCATTGCATTGGTTAGTTTGGTTTAAATGATCTTTTCATCCAAAATGCCAGAGATGGTTTTTACCAGCATCATCTGTTGCATTTGGCCTTAATGGGATGAAAGGAAGATTTTACCAAAGCCCTTTTTAAGCTCAAGCTTCTCTATTGAGCAATAACAGCAAGTGCAGTCCATTTCTGAAGGCCTTTTAATTAGAAAAAAATCCATACTGTAGAAAATACTCCAGCATTGCCTTAAGTGGTCATAGCTACTGTATAGCAGGAACAACTGCAAGATAAAATATGTACTCGGCAGAGAAACGGAACAGCGGTTTTGTCATCTATCCTTGAAAAAGCCTTGTCTCAACCCTGGCTTACATAACAACATGAACACAGCTCCGACATCCACCTTTCTCTCTCTCCAACACACTGGTACAGTCTGGAGCCTCCCAGATCAAAACTGCATGGAATCCTAATGACCTCTCTGAGCTGAACCAGTGTGAATCCCTCTGAAACTGCACTACACCACTTGCGTATGTTACCAGTGATGCAGTGTCTTTCTCCGACTCAACACTCCTTTCTACCCGCATCCTGAAGGAATTCTTAACCTTTCCACACTGATACACATAACCCTTTAATAGTTAACTAAAGCGTTCATGTGATTATAGATTTCAATGGGAACCAGCAAAAATCCATAGAATTATTTAGAAGTGGCTGGACACATATTTGATTCCGAGGCGATGATTTCACATTTAGCACCGCTCTTAATATCAACAGAATCGTATTAAATCCCTTCATTCACCCCTGTTTATTATCTAGTTGTTAATGAACCTATTCATGACAAAAAAAACACCAAAAAACAAATAGCGCATCACAGTTGTTAGGGATCTAAACATTCACTGGGTCTGCACAAATACAACAGTCTCCATAGCAACAGAGGAGCAAGTTGTTGTTCTTGCACTGCCAAACAGCAGCAGACCACAGAAGAAGCACGCAAGATGAACTTCTTTCATTACAGTTTAACTGAGATGCCAGTGACATTTAACACGGCTCATGCCCCCGATCACAAATTTGCTGCGTAGTGGGAAATGTAACTTATTATCTATTACTTTGTCAATATGTTTTTACAACATCCCATAATGACACAGACTGTAGTGTAAAAGGAGAGGTTGTTGTCTTGTCGGAGCTGAAACTATGCTTTAATAACCCAAAACAAATCACACACGAGTACCTTTTACAGATATTTTCTATAAACTGTCACATCTGATAATATGCATGCATAATATCTAATAGTTTTTTTTACAGTGATCATTAAAAATCACAAGAATGGATTTTAATGGAAAAAATTTCTCAAGATGCAACGTGCATCTCGGAGTTCTCCTGTCATTTTTCATTCCAGTTTCTGCACACAGTTTTGTGGTTTGCAGAACTGCCTCTTTTTTTTTTTTTGCCAGAAGCAATTTGGATGAAATGGAGTGGATGAATACATACAGTAGGTACATGCAGGAGTATAAATAATAGGAAAACAGAGAACACTTACCTATATCAAGGACAGCGAAAGGAAAAAAAAACAACAGAATCATATTAAATCTTTCAGGAAAACAAACACCCTGCAAATTCAGATTAGTGTCAGAGTCTCCACTATTCTTAGTTAATTTCTAAAATGCCAAAGGAACAATATGTGATTCATCTATTGAAAAATAAATACAGGATGACGTCAGATACAGAATGTCAAGGCTGGAAAAAAAAAATCTCTAAAGGGGTTTAAAGCACTGTTTATCAGGACAGAAAAAGTAAAACCTGAGCTCAGTTCTGTCTCAGGACACAGATGACTATTTTTAATATAATCGTCTTTTAGACATTTTAATGGACCATATCTGAATCTGAAATGCATTTTCAAGACAAACGGTACGCTCAGCTTCCCAGGAGGCTAATGTTTTAGGCAGGTAAAGGAGGGTACTGCAAAATTAAATACCAAGCACTAAAGATCATTGGATGGGAACTATTTTAGGATTCACCAGTCTTACCACAGTGTCATTTAGTTGTTATTTGTTGATGAATGTAATATTTCCTCTAAGTGTTTTCAACTGCATGGTGTGGAACATGTGGCGTACCCATGGAAGTAACCCCTCCCCCTCAGTTGATGTAAACAGGTCATTCTATTGTTATGAAAGTCAGGTCAGCCCACATCCATTTAAATAACCTTTGAGTTCATCTAAATGTAGATTTTGAGTTTATGAGGTGCACCTGAACGCATTGTGAAGTCCATCACTCACTGTGTCTGTGCACATCATTATCTATCTATCTTAATCAAGCAAAATTGTGACAACCCGCCCCCTCTGGCTGTTCTGTTTACTTGTATCTCATGGTGAATTGGGGGAGTCATTGGGATTGGATGATACTCCATAAGCGTCTGTCTCAATTCTTGCTCTGTTCTAGGACAGCCAACATCGTGATGTAGTTTACTGAAGCATTGCATGCATTGTATGATAAGTTATCTAATTATTTCCTTCATCTGCCTTTTACTAAAAAATGGGGGCTCATCCGGGATTTGTTACTGGCTTAATATGAGTAACAGAAGAGAACACAATTTAAGTTTTAATCAATTAATAACCAAAACATGACCAAGTATTGTTGTGCAGATCATGTGTGTATGGATGTAAATGTAGGTGAGGGGAACAATAAACTTAAAATAAACAATACAAACAATGCCGCATTAGTCAGGTTGAACTTTAAGCTGAAATAGCAGGGGCCAAAGTCAAGACAAAACTTGTGAATTTGTGCCAATATGAATAAACAAAAATAACAAAAATTAACACTTACAAGGATGTCAAGGTTAAGCAAAATTAAGCACCACTGGTTGGCAAAGGTTGGTATAAAAATGAAAAAAAAGTTCCTGGTTTTTGCATGAACAAAAACCAGAAAAATGAATAAATCCTGCTCATCTAGAGAAGTCTCTAGAGGATGTACTAATCAGTTAATCACTTATTAGTCAAACTAATTCAATATATTGCCAAGACTTTATTCTAGTCATCTTAGACATGAATGAAAACATAACAAAAAATCTGTTTCCATCTCCGCAAATATCCTCCTCTTACATAAATCCAACCAACTGCACCTTTAAAATGTTTCTCTTTTGTACGTACTAGTCTTGTTCGTGTTGTGAGAAATATGTTGTCAGAGTTTATTTTTCGTCATAGTTTTGAAATAACAGTGCCTACAGTGGAAGATCAGTGGTGCTCTCTCCAAAAAGCTCCGGCCAGCAGGCAGCATACATCATGTTGATTTACTTTCAACCATTAAACATATAGATGCTGGGGATCACATTTTACAGCCTGATAGGAACCCTGGACCAGTCATCCCAGCCCAGGCAGCCAGCATCTAACGTGAAGAGGGGAGAGTGAATGGATGGGGTGAAAAATGACATCCGCATACCTGCCCGGGCCCATACATCATTCAGAAGGCTGTTTTTCGATGGAGTGTGAAAAGAGGGAATGGAGACATAGGATGGAGGAGCTTTGCGTGGATTTGGTGCGGGTGCTTAGTGAGGGAAGCGCCACCTTGAGCAACTGCGCTGATATTTTTTTCTTGCAGGATGACACATGATTACTATTCATTATTGGCAGTATTGAATTCTCTTCACTATTTTTCCTAGAAGTCTGAGCCGGACGGCGTGGCACAGAACATTACCTTCAAAAGGTCATAAAGATAAGCTTGAGTAATTATTTTGTGGGTTTATGGGTGATAAGCACCTTGCTTGTGACTCAAGAAGTAAATTCAATCAAACCAATAGCAGACAATAATAGAACGCTGACAACAATTAATTAGCAGAATTATTCTGTATACATATGATGTGGCAGCAGTCATAAATTGCGTGCTCTTCCTGAATCTTAATGAGGATTAACAGTACTGGGACTAATCAAATAAAAACCCACATAACAAAACAATAACAAAACCAGTTTAGTGATTTTTTTTCTTTTATTTGACCCCATTTACTTCAGAATACCCAGAGATACCACCACATGTTCCGCATTCAAATAAAATAATTAAAGAATTCTACATCAGATTGCTCTCCTAAACTGTACCCCCCCCCCCCCAATGAATAAATGCTTCTATTTCAATACAATTTCCAGACATTTCCTCCTGATGTGCTTGACTTTACAGGTCTTCTCTATTAAAAAACAGCAATAAAACACAGCGTGCTGCTCAGAAACAATACGCAGTTCATTACTACACTACGAGGGAAACGGTGATAATAAAACGAGAGCAAGTGATTTGCCCTCTTTTCCCCCCAAAAAAAAAGAAGAAGAAAAAAAGAAAAATCAAAGAAAGATTTAACAGACGATGATTGTGCGGGCACACAATAAAGGTTGGCTGCGGTGATTTCTGGCTATACAGCTCAAGATCAACTGAGGAATTGCCTTCCATAAAAAGCCTCATGTGGTCCGAGGGGGAACACGACAGAGCGTTAATTACTCAGGCAACACTGGAGAACAAGGTAAAAGGCGTGTTAATGAAATACTAATAAGGTTCCAATTTGAGTCCTTCGGCTTTGCCACCCTCTAAAGTGATCTCAAGGACTTCAGTTCCTTCCATAGCTGGTCTCAGTTATTGCTAATTACCGTAGAACACATGACAGAAGGCAGTTTAGGAAGTATTATTTCCGGGGGAATGGATCCTCTGTGTCTTGTCCTTTGATAGAGGACACCCAGGCTGGGTTTACTGGACGGTAGAATTAAGGGACAGGGAAATTGCCAAACCCCCTAAAACTCCTAAAGCGAGGGAATGAGTTCATCGTCTGCCAGACATTTTCCCTTTCTCCATTTAAAAGTTGCTCTTCAACCTAGTTTAGGTTTGCATGAGGGATAATGTTTCTGGGAGGCTTTATTTCGTTACTGAGCTGCTGTGTTTAGTCAGAAAGTCGACCCAAGCGACCAGTGTTCATTTCCCTCACGACTAAAGGAAAAAAAGCAGGAGCTGAGTTAGTGTCGGGGTCTTCGGAGTCGTCTGCCGACTGTAAATCTAGGGTGAGGATCTCCAAGAAAGGTAATGGAATTTCCACTTTGAGCACCCTGCAGGACCAAACAGCCATTTCACAACACTGTGCACCACAGTGAACCACAAACTGATAACATAAGTCAAAAGGAAACTGTTGTGGTGGTGTGGAGAAGCAAGTGGAGGAAAAGCAGACAGGGATGGCAGATATTCTCCAAGACATTTGAAGATACAGCAATTTCTACGAGGCAATCATTTGATGCTCTCATTCCATGATGGCTGAGTGTCACTACTTTTGCGCTTCCATCACTCAAGTGCATCCGGCACTCCAAGAAATTGATTGTTGAGGGATAAAGCTGGAATAGTGCACACATACCAAAGTACACCTAGCCTGGAATAAAACTATTTCTCTCAGTACTCGGAGAAGAAGTCTGAGCGCTCCGTCTTCAAAATAGATTGTTTTGTGGTGAGGTTTAGCGTTAGGTGGGCACTGGAAATAAAGAAGGTCTCTATTGTCAGCATTTGATGAATCATGGATGAATTATATATATATATATATAACAGAGAGAGATAGACAGAGATAGATAGATAGATAGATAGATAGATAGATAGATAGATAGATAGATAGATAGATAGATAGATAGATAGATAGAGCAGCAATATAACAATAAAAATAGAATACAGGAGCAAACACGCTATACATTAGAAGGAAAAAAAACTGGTAGAAAATCCACCAATAAACTGTAACGAGCAAAGTCAAGTGGATTTTTTTCAGTACATATTAATAAAGGGCACGGTGGAAATACTGTATGTTTATGACCAGGTTTAAACGTCAGGCAGAGGTGAGTTTATTGCAAACTGAAATATTTTGTGACATCAGAGTAAAAAAAAAACCAAACACAAACAGCGCCAGAAGGACAGACTCAAGACTTGCAAAGGAAATGTCAAATGGTCAACAATCTGTTAGAGAGCAACAGTGAAATCAGTTTCTTTGTTTCACAGTTGTAGAGCACATCTGAAAAGACAGCTTTACTGCAGCCGTCTGTGTTTTTAGACAGGCTGAAGGATAACGTTATTGATTATATGTGCATACTTCAAGGGAGGCGGCTCCCTAACAGCTCTCATACTATCTGCTCATATTACACAGCAACTGAGCTCTCCTCTCACCGACGCCTTCGCCGACACAACTTGCTCATATCACACGCAAAGAACTGAATTAGTTCAACAGATTATTTGCCTCTGAGCGAGTCCTCTAATTATTCGCAGGCACCGATGTAGGTTTTCTTTTCCCTCACATGAAAAATTCAAAGCGCTGTTCGTTAACGAAATGATTGAAGGTCAGTGGAGGTTTAGTGTTACAGTACTGATCATCCACTTATTATTACAGGCCCGTCATAATATACATAGACTCATTCCACCAACATCATCATATGAAACAGGATTATTATTCAGACTCCAAATCCAGGACTGGTATGAGCAGAATGGAGGCTGAAGAAACCCCAGTGTGCCAAAATATTAGAACACTCTTCAAACAAGAGGAATGCACAGTTTGTTCTCCTGTCGTCGTATTTGCGTCGACACCATTTGTCATTTTGTGATCTTAAATAAAAGCCAGATTAATAAGACAATGACAAAAACTTTATCATGCATATTCCTATGTCACACAGAATTATTGAATGCTGTATATAATATAAATATAAATGCAAACTACATGTACACAGGATTTGGTGAAACACACTGACAAATTAGAAGAAGACATGATAAAACTTAAACCTGTAGATGCACTATTCATGTACAAGCCAACTTATAAAAGAGGGTTTGTTAAAGAAAATAATTATCAATCAAAATTGACAGGTTTTAATTTACATAAAATGTGCTTCTCATTATTACCAAAAAACACACAAGTATACTTTTATTTTATATTGAATGCATAATTTATTCTCCATTATTGTCTCACACATACAGGTAATAACACAACTATAACTACCCTAGAGTTGTACAGTACAGTTAGACTTAACTGTAGTTTTTGTGCCACTGGACATTTAAAATTAACCATAAATTAATTAAAGTGGAAAACATTCTTTGTGGCTCAGCAGGAAGGAGCCAAACAACATTCTGGGCAAAGAAATGACCACAGAGGTCCAGTGTTTCTAAATGCAGACCTAATGAAGCTACTAAACTAAACTAATACAGAGCATGTGATGACGCAGGAAGATGTAAAAATAAAATGTCAACAGCGAGGCTAAACTAATGTTTGCACCGTTACAAAAGTGTTATTTATATGTAGAGTAAAACCTCCAACGTTGAGGAGGAAGAGAGGACCAGGAGAACCAGCCCACATGGATGAGTTATAGAGTAGAGGCAGGAACTGGAACGGTCCGACCACGTTTCTGACACCATGTCGTTTGTCGCTATGGTATGATTTTGGATTATTGTTTTTTAATCTACGACCAAAGACATGCAGTGATACTGTAGTTTATATGTGCAGGAAAAGCTCCAAATCCAATGGGAAAGAGAAGCATAAGCACCGAGTAAAGACTCAGGACAACAGAGGGACACTTTCTTTGTGTCGACCTCTGCTTCATTTCATGCTGACGACCTGTGGTTTGTTAAACAGACAAAGACGTAGCAGCTTCACACTGAGATCAAACTAAATTCCTGATGTTGAACTTTGTTATAGACCGTCATTGGCTGTCATTGTGTGATACTGGGCCATTGTTTTTTTGGTTTGGTTTTTTAACCCATAAAGACCCAGAGCCACTTTTGTAGCAGTTCCCAAACCATTTTTTCTTTATATTTAACTCTTCGTAAGTGATTCATCATCAATTATTGTATTGCTATCTTCTTTATTTTGTGTTTTTTCAGGGAAAATCAGGTATTTTCCTGCATTTAATTTACTGATCATGTAGACGTTCATTAAAGCTCACAGTAAATTCAAAGGAGAATTTTGAAGAAAAGGTGACTATATTCTGTATATAGTGACAGCCTCTGGTCACTATATATACACAACAGCCTCTGGTCACTATATACACACACCCATATATATATATATATATATATATATATATACACACATACACACACACATATCAATCATTAACTGAACACTACCC
>JAPQRQ010000002.1:7529127-7547609 GCA_037367365.1 Apogon talboti
ATGGAATTCACATCTAAACCAATATTCTAACATTCTCAGTCATGTTAGACCTCCAGAGCCGTGAATTCCAGCATTTGCGAATCCCCCGACTGTGACCCACCCCGAGTTGCGTGGGTGTGCGAGGGCCCGTCATAACTGCTCGCAGTTACTAGTTATTATTATTATTGTATTATTATTTTTGCATCAACATTTTTTAGTCCCTTGAGATGCTATACGTCAGGCTAAGCTAACAAACAATGAATACGTGTCTGTATGAATAATTATTCTTGGATCGGTACAGCAGGACATGAGATATTCCTCTGGTTGTATTTTATTCTTTCTTTTTATTTTTTTTTCTTAAGCAGTTGGAGGATTTCCCTTCAAATGAATGGGAATGTCTGGCTTAGAACACTCCCCTGCACTTTACAGCTCGTTTTCCCACATTTCATTGTACGCCGCGGCCCGGGCTGTCAACACCGTAATGAATAGCGGCTTCGTAGCTGGAGAGGTAAGATAAATAAAATAAAATATTGCTTTGTCACCGGCTTCATTCAAACCACGTTAACTGGCACACATGTCTTCCTGCTGTCAGCGCAATATCTGAGTGAGGAGAGCAGGTCAGCCACATTATCAAGATATTCATCACCGGGTTAGACGTTAAAGCATATTGAAGCCCCTTACTCTGCACTCAGCACCGCATTTCCATGGAAACCAACCCCCCCCCCCGTCCTAAAAAACTACTTCTATTTGTTTTACTATTGCTTTCTCCTTGTGTAATTGCTCGTAACCCTCTCCTGTATTCAATTAATGCAGTCCCAGCAAAAGCACACAGCCATATCATCAACATTATCCCTCTTTATTAACGTCCAAGTGCCATAAAAACATGCTTCACTGGCGAGAAGGCTCCATGAAACGCTTACATGTGGAATGAAGGAGCCAGATCAAGTCTCAGATTTGACGCTTCAATAGGGTTTTTCTTAATTAGCTTTTTTTCACAGACAACTAGAAATCTATGATATCAGACAGAAATATTTCTATTAGTACATAAACACATGGCATTTCGCAAATTCGCTTCTACGATGAATTGAACCGATCTGAAGTAATTATCATGGAAACTCCATAAAAAAGTGTTTAATCTGTATAACAATTGTTTTCAGCAGAGGCAGATTTGAGTGTGATTAGTTTTGATTATGAAGCTTAAACGTCTCTTACTCCCACAGAAATGAGAAAATCCTTTCAAGTTGAGTTATGTGCATGAGCTATAATACAGCACTACAGAGCAACTGGAAATGTAAACGTCTGCTGAACCGATGTTACCATTCAGGATGAGACATGGGAAATTGAACGGCTTCAGTCTTTATGTGCAAGTGCAACAGTTGTGGATTCAGAACACATACCAATACATATATGCTGATTAAAATGTGTGCTACTGGGGATGTGTGTAAACTATGCAAAAGTTTCCAATTCAAATAAATATCCAAAATAACCTGTAAAGAAAAGAATAAAGAATTATGTAACCACTAATTTTTAACAGCTATAAATAAACACATGAGCATTTAGATGCTAAACCCGTCTGTACTGAAAATGAGGCCGACACCTGGGTTGAATGAATGACTACGTAATAAAATAGGAATAAAGTTTATATTTATAAAGTTTCTATGTGTAGGTGCACTATGAGTCTGTGAAATACTACTATAATACACAGACTGTAAAGGTAATACAGTGTAGTACATCCCAAAGTGCACGCTGGACAAGGATGAGGTTATAGGACAATGTCTAACCTGTTGGATTAAAGCAGTGGTCACATACAAACGGCCCACGGGCCAAAACCGCCTCACCACCGGGTCCAATCCGGATGAAATCGTGAAATGCAAAACTTACACTGAAGATATTAACTATCAGTGGTGTCGAAATCATTTTAGCTTAGAGTGTCACATATAGACTAATATAATCTCAAGTGGTTCAGACCAGTAAAATATTATCATAATAACCTACAAATAAAGACAACTCTTAATTTTTTTCACTTTGTTTCAGTGTAAATAAGTAAAATTACATTAAAATATTTTCTTTTGCAAATTATCCTTTCACAAAAAAATGTCAATAACTTGAATAAATGTGAACAACCTAATGTCTGCCAGTTAATAAATGTTTTGTGTATTTGCAGATCCACTGTGACCTGTAAGTATATGTGTAAATGATAAACTGAGGCAGAATATTGAGAAATGTGCACTTATTTTCCTTAAGAAACTTCAGATTGTTCATATTTTTCACATGTTTTCAAAGGATAGTTTGTAGATATAAATATTTCCATACTGTAATTTTATGTTTTTTTCGCTCTGAAACATAGAAAAAGGTTTGGAGTTGTCATTATGTTATTAGTTTACTGGTTCCGTCAACTTTAGATCATACTGGGCTGAATCAGTAAAATGAGTTTGACACCCCCTGGTTTAAAGCTCTTGTGGGCGTCGGCCTTGAGGCTGCGGAGGAGTTTATGCTCTGAATATAGTGGAGCCTTCCATTCCAAGAACCTCCTGTGGCCTTGCAGTATGTTTCATTAAAACGCTTTAATACCATCTAGACGCTTAACATTCACCTGCCATGAGTTAAATATTCAAAGCACTGACCTCGAGCTCTTCCATGAGAGACATTTCTTGTAAATATGTGTATGGATTCAACCCATTGAATCTTGAGAATTTTGCGCCGTTTTTGTCATTTCCAAGAGCACAGATTAGTGAGAAGTGGCACATTTCACTTGTTAAGGAGGAGGCGGTGCAAAAGATCCTTCAGTTAAACTATTTACCTTAAAATCTCTGTGCTGAAGTTTCATAATGCCAAGTCAAACAAGGCTAAGCCTGCTTCTAATGAACACATTTTAGCGACTGTGTCACCTTAACAATGCCCGAGCCAACAAGTTTGTGTGATGTTAAACCAAGCACAGTTTGAACAATCAGCAGGGAGACAAGGAAGTCTTGGCAGGCTTTGACTGTGAGAAAAAAAAAAAAAAGTTCTGCACACAATAGGTCAGTGCTGGCCCAGGCTTGCAGCTCCTCCCCAGAGGAAACTTTTAATCCAAGTAGAATTATTGCCTGGTGGTTGCATGCCTCCACCAAGTCCTCCAGTAACAAGTTACATCCATGTCTGTCCAGACCTATACAAAGCACGTATCAGCCTTTGACGAAACATAATAAAAGGTGTTAAAGTGTATTTTACAGTGAAAGGGGAGTTCTCACTCTATTGACATGTGTGATTCCAGTAAATAATTTCCCATGAGAAACATGCACTTTTCACTAACAGACTATTTTTACAGGAGGATATGGGTAGGGGTGCCGTTCTTTGGAAACTCAGTTCCTTAGAATCATTCTGTTTGTTTAATGACTCCACTTACCGGTTCTGTGACGCCATCACATCAAATGTATCATCATGTCATTTCCGTATGTTGGTTCAGAAGCCTCTAATGTATGGTTGTATTTCATCAATAAAGACGACATTAGGCCCATTTGCAACAGTTGCAGAGCTTCCATCATAAGAACATCCAACATGCACAAACATTTAACCACAGCATCCAATTCAACTACACCAATAGAACGTCTTTGATTGGCTGTTCACCAAAGGGGGGCGGTGGCTATGTACGCAGATCCTACGTCAATGCGTCCTCTGTCGCAGCCGCTAACATTAAAGTCGTCCGTGTTCTATCGATACTGTTAATGTTAGCGCCATTTCACTGTGTCAACCTGCTTTACTATAGATTATGAATCTTCTCTATGCTCTATAATTACATTTAGACGATGACGAGGCTCAGAGGCTGCAGCAGGTAGATCACACACACCTTTAACTACACCTTTAGAATGCTTTAGGTGGTTTGTTCCAATTGAATGCAAAATGTTACTGTATATTTGATATTAAAGAGTTAATGCAACACAATAATACTATAGTCTATTCCTGAATACAATGAGAATCAATAGGGAATTGAAATAATAATGGAACTAGAATCATTAAATTCCCATCCTTAAGTATAATGTTGAATAATGGGCTGGAAAGTGTTTTGTGTTTTGAATGAACATTATACTCTCACATGGAAGTTGACCTTTGACCTTTTGGAAATAAAACGCCACTCAACCAGAGTTTTATCCATTTACGTTGTTGTTTGATCTTTTTCATTATAAAAAGCAGGAGTTCTTGAGTTATGACTCAAAATGTGCAGTGAAGTCGTGGAAACCTTTGGCCACCAGATTCTAATAACCGCATCCGTGAGTCCAAGACGACGTTTGTGCCAAATTTGATGGGACGGACAGATGGACGGAACAAACCATATGCCTCCGGCCTTGGCTGTCAGTGGCTCTGAAGTGTAATTAAAACAAGAACTGGGAAAGGCATGTTCCGAGATAAGGACGCCACAGACAGTCAGCTGTCTGGCATCACCGCCACTCATCCCTCTGAGTACCGACCATGACTGGTTATTAAGTCCTTGAGGGCGACGCCGTACAGTCAGGAATGGATCACCAAGTGGCGGTTCTAAATAGAAGCTTGTTTTGACAGCTGCAGCCTTTTGAAGATTGACATTACAGTCACAACTACGGGGCAGAGAAGGAACCATTCATCTTTTTGGGTTTTATTTTTTCATGATACTTGTAGTAGCAGAGAGTCCAATGGACCACACATGCAAAAACAACTAAAACTGTAGACAATGAGGAGAATTCACCCCCTCTTATGATGTTATGAAATGTAATAGCAGGGTAAATTAATACCTGATGAAAGCAGCATAATGGCACTAATTACCTCCATCGCTAATACTTAAGTGATAGTACTTAGCTAGTACTTAAGTGCTCTATACACAGCTTTCTGTTTTTTTCTGGGTTTATCTTCTAAGTGTGTTTGATGGTGGTATATGCAAGCTTCCTGGCGTCGTCCCTTTCTTTTTTTTTTTTTTTTGTTGCTCGGAGAATCTTGTACTTGAGTTATTTATACCGTGTGACTCAACCGGGTCCAAAACTAATCTTGTGATGGACAATTTTATATGCTCTATAAAGATGCATGTGTAGATATGAAATTGTGGAATCTGCAATGATCCGAACCCTAATGGCGCCTACATGACTAAACAAATGTTATGTAGGTAGATATGCGCTCTGCCATTGGTGAGCACATTAATCACTGTGTGTGGACTTAAAAATAGCACAACAAGTTTACACACTGTCAGTGGATATGGAAGAGGACTGTATTTGTGGGCTGAGCTGCAGCTAAAATGAATGTTTACTGCAACTTACTGGCATGAGATACACTGGCAAAGCTGGAATGTCTAAAATTAAAATACACATCACCATTCAGACTGCACTGACCCAATACATTTACATTTATACTAATAATAATAATAATAATAATAATAGCTTGTTAATGAGTACGTTACTGGCACCGTTTCCTACAGCTACAATTAAAGGGGCAACTTGTAATTTTTAGTTTGATAAAATTATGTCATTTGTTCAATCATTTTTGAGAGATATGTACATATAGGTTATATACACTTTAGATCAGGGCTGTCAAACTCATTTTAATTCATACAGCCAAATATGATTTCAAGTGGGATGAACTAGTAAAATAATAACACAATAACCTATAGACAATGTCAACTCCAAACTATTCTCATTGTTTTAGAGGGAACAAAGTAAAATTACATGATGAAAATGTTTACATCTACAAACTAACCTTTTAAAAACAGTAACAACCTGAAATTCCTTAAGAAAAATAAGTGCTATTTTAACAATCTTATGCTTATCGTTCACGCATGTGCGTTATAACTTACAGATCACAGTGGATCTACAAATGCACAAAACATTTAGTGACAGGCAGAATATTGTTAAAATTACACTTACTTCTCTCAAGACATTTGATGTTGCTCATATTTGTTCAGGTAATTCACATTTTCTGTGAAAGGATAGATGTAAATGTAAATATGTTCATATAATATTAAATTTTTTACACTAAAACAAAGGGGGGAAAATGGATTTTTCATTATTTCTAGGTTATTATGCTAGTATTTTATTGGTCTGACCCACCTGAGATTAAACAGGTCTGTATGTGGAACACCCTTGTCTGTCAATATCTCAGTGCAACCTTTGCATTCCATAAACTCATCCCACGGCCCAGATTGGACGCTTTAGTGGACCTATTTTAGCCCCTGGCCCATATGTTGGACACCCCTGTTATACACCCTTTAGACCATGACAAACAATGAAACACTACTCATGGATGAGTGTTGATCCAGGTTGGTATATGAGGCATGGATTCCATTCCACACTTCAACAAGACAGTGATCCAAAACACACGCCCCAGCTCTGTAAGGGTTATTTAGAGAGTCAACTGGAGTGTTATCTACCATGGAGTGGTCTGTTGAACTTCCCTGGGAAGACCTTGACCACATGGTCAGAGAGAAACATCCAATTGGACAAGACCAGCTCTGTTCAGGTCTACAAGAGGCACCACAACATATTTCTGTAGAGTGTTTGGTGAAACTAATTATCCAAGTGTGTTAAACTGTTACAGTGGCTAAAACAATGAAAATAATGGATTTTTGTACCAATATGTGTATTTATTTGGTCCAAATAAACCCTTTTAAAGTTAAATGGTTCAAGTTGCTGCATATAAACCAAAGACCATGCATGTGTCTCTCAAAAATTATAAAAAACTGGGTGTTTTCGAAACTTTTGAAAGGTGCTGTAAATCACTTTGTACAAAATAGAGCCATTGAGTCACAATAAGATCCAGCCTGTCCTCAGTCAAGCATGAGAAGAAGGAGGGATATGTTTTAACCACTTATCAATCATGTGGAAAGACAGTAAATGCAACGCTTCTCTCCAGTGACCAACACCTGCTCCCTCCAAGAAATGGAGGTAAGGAAATAAAGTCATGGTAACAGAAGCAAACCGAGTTCACGGTGGTGTTGAGCTCATACCAGTCCTTGTAGATTGCTAAGATTAGCAATAGCTTAAAAAGGAAGTGTTATCAATATATTAGCTAAGTCACTGCTTTGCTAATATATAATTATGAATCAACATGAGGCGATTTTATTTAGCAAACAAATCAGGTGCACGGACCTCATTTCAGTGATACCAGACCTAAAAGTGGTCCTGGTTATATGTGGTTTTGCTGTGACTCGTTTTGCTGTAAAGGTCTTGCTAAACACCATGTGAAGTAACCCAATGTGAACTACAGGTTAATGCCATGACTATTTGTATCAGTGGTTTCAATGGTTTCAATAGCACAGTTAAAGTAGTTAAAATACTGCTCCTTCTGTTGAAAGTTGGTGCTAGTACTCGAGGCATAATCTTACAAATTGTTCCTTTAAAGTTGTAAGTAAACTTTTACAATATGTTAATTACAAGACTTCATGGTTGATGTAACGAGATTCATTTGTTTTCATCACCATGTTTTACTTAAAACATTACTTATATTTGGTTTTGCTGTGGCTCTTTTTTCTACAATGGTCTTGCTAAACATTACGTGAAGCCTCATAATGTAAACTACAGGCTAATACCACACAAAAATATTAGAATAGATTATTGTAATATTACAAAACAGCCCAAGTCTTTGTTTCAGTGGTTTAGACACCAACATGGCAGCTTTCTGTTAAAATACTGCCCCCTCTTTTGAAAACTGGTGCCAATATTTTAAGCATAACCTTACAAATTGTTCCTTTAAAGCTGAAAATAAACCATTAAACTATCTTGATGATGAGACTTTGAAATGCCTTCAGTTTTCATGGTTTGTTTTCATCACCATGTTTTACTTAAAACAGCACTGATATGTGGTTTTGCTATGGCTTTTTTTTTGCTACAATGGTCTTGCTAAACACTACATGAAGCATCATAATGTAAACTATACACAAAAATGTTAGAATAGAACAGCCCAACTCTTTGTTTCAGTGGTTTAGACACTAACATAACAAACTTCTGTTGAAATACTGCCCCCTCTGTTGAATGTTTGTGCCAATATTTGAAGCACAATCTTACAAATTGCTCCTTTAAAGCTGAAGATAAACAATTCCACTATGCTGATGATGAGGCTTTGAAATGCATTCAGTTTTCGTGGTTGATGTAACGAGACACATTTGTTTTTATCATCACATTTTACTTAAAAAATAATAAAATATTTTGCGTTGTAATGAATGGACACTTTCCTTAGGGACAAAGTATAATAAAGCTTGGATACAATTCTACCGATAAACAACAGTTGCCGATACTAATTCGGCAAAGGCTCGTTTCATTCCTTGAGACTCTCAGACAGCGTTAAGCTTTGAAGGTGGCTTTCATGTATTGCTTGCCAGGAGGTTCATGCACAGCAGGTAATAATTTCTCAGCACTATGTGGTAATAATTAGTAATCTTCATTATGCAGCTGTAGGGATGTTTGCAGTCCCATCAAAAAACCCTCCTGCTTCCTGACACATCTCATTACAGTACTTGTTTGTTGTTATAGAACATGTTTGAGGAAACAATGATAACCAGAGCTTGTATATTATGGCATAAGAAAACAACATGGATGAATGTAAATAAGCCTGGTGGTCACTTTTGGAGATGGTTTTAATGTGTCATGCATAATTCTGCCATGCATTTTCTTCCTCACTATGCCTGCCTCAATATGAATGAAATACGTGTATGTAAAAGCAATTAGACTCTCACACATGCATTCATCCAAGCATTGCGAACTTAATTAAGAAGACTACCCACAGCTGTGCTTATATGCTGCATGCCAGTAAGAAGCCACAAATTTAACCTTTTAGCATAAGCTTAGACTTGAAACAGCCTTTGTCATCACATAAATACTGACAGCATTATAATACGGCATTACCCTCTCATGTTCACTTTAAGTCTGTACACAGTGATTAACTCTTAATGTCCTTCTCGCCAAAATTGAACAGTGCGGACATGGAACAATCCCAAGAGCAAGCAGCATCTGTGGGACTTTTCTTTATTGGACACCTCTCCTGCTGTTTTTGCTGTGCCTCGATGTCTTAATTAAAATGACAGTGCTGCATTTGTAGGGGGAAAAAAAAGAAAAAAAAAAGAAGTGATAATAAGATGGGAATATCGCTATAAGTTTCATGGCTTTTCATTTTAGCCACTATTAGCTGTAACATTCCAACTGCAGTCAATTACTGTGCTGTTTGTGAATTACATCGTGACCTTATCCGAGCTGACAAATGGCCAATTTCTTCACACCCCTCTTCATCCTAGCATGCTTTGCCGTTTCTTATTTACTGCCCGGTTTCTAAATGCCAAATTCGCTTCTGTTTAATCCCAAAGAGGCTTCTTTCATTTCCATTAGTCTTTGTCATTTACGCTGCTGGGATAAAGGTATGGTTCATATGGATTTCATTACCCAACTCGAACACGTCCATATCGTTCAATTTCACTGTGTATCTTTGTATGTACCTGCTCAGAGTTTACTTTTGATGTGTGTATTACTACTATGAAATGGACAGAGTTTATATTGATGTGTAAATGTTATTAAATGGACAGAGTTTATTTTTGATGTATGTATTATTGCTATGAAATGGACAGAGTTTAAAATGATGTGTAATACTGTTATGAAATGGATAGATTGTAATTTTGATATGTAACAATGTTATGAAATGGACATAGTTTATTTTGATGTGAAATACTGTTATGCAATGGACAGAGTTTATTTTTGATGTGTAATACTGTTGTGAAATGGATAGATTGTAATTTTGATATGTAACAATGTTATGAAATGGACATAGTTTATTTCTGATGTGTAATACTGTTGTGAAATGGATAGATTGTAATTTTGATATGTAACAATGTTATGAAATGGACATAGTTTATTTTGATGTGAAATACTGTTATGCAATGGACAGAGTTTATTTTGATATGTGTAATAATGTCATGAAATGGACAGTTTATTTTGTGTATATCATTTTTGCGTTTTGTGCAGGCTTAGTCCGAATTTATCTTGATATGTATAATATTTGTTAGGCTTACTTATGGGAGCTGACATGGCAATTTACTGTCAGCAAAAAGATAGGGTAAAGGGGCGGGAGTATATACTGTAAGTTGAACTTCATCCTGCTCCTTTTTCGAATAAATTTTCTTTTTTTATATAGATTTTTCTTGTTGTAGTGGTTTTAAATGTTGATATCCAAAATAAAAAAATCAATCGATCAATTACATATAGCGCTACTTGGTTAAAATCAAACCAAGCAGAGCTGAACAACTGGAAATGATCTTTTTAACATGAGGGGAAAGTATCTGTAAATGCAACAGAAGCCATGTAGAGGAACTAAATATAGTCAGGATGAGTGCACTATATGATTTTTATGGTAGAGTAAACCATAATCACCTGTACCAGCAACTGATAATGGCCTGGGCCTGGCAGCGTTCCGAGCCCATCTCCGTGGGGTAATGACCCCTCAGAGCCACTGAACTTGCTGTGTATTCTTATGCTACAGTGCTTGGATTTTACCGTCCTTCGGGCCCCACATGAAAGGTCAGGTTCACCTTCAGTCAAGCGTTAAAATAAAGTCTGCTCGCACACCAAGCCCATCACTCAAGACCATTCCACCTCCCAATTGAATCCATAAAATGTAGTCTTATAAACTACCGCTATCGTATATTTCGCTGTAAATGGCTGACGACCAAGTCCATCTAAAAAAGGAAAGAGGATTCACGATGTAAAAGCAGGGTCCAAGAAGATAGAAGTTCCTCCTATTGCAGTAAAGATGTATATTACAATGCAACAGTATTATCTTTATGTACCCGCGGTTGGAGCAGTACCACTTTTACAGGCTGTATCCTCTGACTTTAGGGATCCCATCTTCAAATGTTTACTCCATCCACCACAATTATTCCATCTTTATTATAGTTCAAGAATCAATCACTCTCCATAACCCTCTTAGTATTTAATCAGAAGCATACAGAGTCAGTACGGGGTACATCAGAGACCGGTGGAACTGAGTACAGATTCAGTCAGTTGCTCGAGGCAACTTGTTGGTTACGGTGGTGGGATTATACATATAATATCCCCTTGTTGCTCACTCATTGATGCAACCGCTTATACTGGCTGCTTAGTGGCTGGTGTTCACGCTACAAGACCAAAATACTGTAGATAATGGTAGTTTTAGAACCATTAATAAACCTGATGTTTGCGAATTCGGTTGCAATGTAATGTATATGTAAGGAGCTCCAGTGGGACCAGGAAAAGTCATGGATTATTTACTGGGATGTGTTTGCCTGCCATAATCTTCGAGCTACAGAATGTGCGAATTATAAACAACAACAAAAAAACAAAACTAAGAATTATGGGATGGACAAGCAGCAAAATAGTCAGTGTGTGGCAGAAGCAGCTATGAGTTAAGCTAATGTTCCAATTTACAAGCGTCCTCAGTTTTTTTATTTATTTATTTATTTATCAGGGCCAATGCAGTGAAACATAGTGGATACATATAGAACATCTGATGTTCTGCTATATAAAGAGTATATAGCATTGAGCTAGTTTGCAACTTTAACTGTTTGCAATACAAATAGCAATATATTAAAACAGTACAAAAAACACTATGGAAAAAAAACAATATAAAAGCCTATTCACATCTGCCATACATACCAAAAAAATAAAAAATAGTCTGACCTCCCCAAACATAATACATTTTAGAAGTGGGTATAGTCTTGCTTTATTTTCATCCGATTCTTAACCTTCGTCGTGAATGTTTTGACGTCTGTTTATCAGTTTTATTTCATTCTGTTTTGTCTTCAGATGAACCCATGAACCAGCTCTGACACTGATTTATTAATACATTTGTGAATTAATTTCAAGAAGAAGAAATCATACATAATTATAGTTATACAATAATACCCAATATTTTTACCCCTGCATCATCCATCTGCTAAACTCTGAGCATCAACGGGACTATTTAAGAAATCATCACTTCACCTGGAACCTTATTGACACACCTTCAATGTATGTATATGAAGAGCTACCTCTATTAAGTTGACTTTTTTTGGAAATATACCTTTATTTTTACATTTTATCCTGTGTGCTGTGTGTTCTTACTATTTTAGTATTGACTGCAGGTACAAATATACATTTCACTGTGCATTGTACTATGTATAACTGTGAAACTTATGTTATATTTGATAAACACGGATCAAATATACAGAATATATTCTCCGGCCATCTGATAAAGAACAGCCAATGACATAAACTGTTATAAAAGGATAATGATCAACGGGTAAAAGGCACAAGCAATATGTTCAATAAAATGTTTGACAGAATACGTAAATATGGAATATGCTGAGTCCAGCTGCATCGACAAACCTCCGGCTTCAGTTGAACCGTCTTTACGCCGCTAAAACTCAACCGACACCGTGGCTTACATTAAACATCGGCTGGAAAATACCCCCCAGACTTACAGTTAACCCAGTAAACAGCAGCAGCAGATGTAACCGTAACCACACGCATACTAACAGCCCTTTTCAGACCTCATGCCATTCTAGCCAAATGCTTAAACGCATGCACCAACTCTGCGCACACGGTGTTCACGGCTGTGTATAAGAGTGGAGAGTGTCAGAATGAATAAATGGGACTTTAAGTGGTACAATGGCAGATTATTGATTGGTCTTTTACTATATGTTCTGCTTCATTTACCTGTGTGGCCTGATAAATAAAGTGGTGAAATTCAGAGCAGGTGATTACAAAATAAAACTAAGATGTTCAATAACTTATAAACCACTAATCCTGTCAATACATGTAAATAATTCAGGCAAAATGCAGTTTCTTAGCTATTCAGCAGCATTACATGACTTTTTCAGATACATCCATAGTATCTGTAGTGGACACTGACACTCCATTATCTTATGCAACACTGCAGCATTATTATTATTATTATTATTATTATTATTATTACTTTAAATTATTATTATCATTATTATCTTTTTACTCTTGATTGTATCTTGTAATTTTTTCATTATTGTACTCTTGAGAGTCCTCAGCACAAGAAACACCTATGTACCTGAACAAGTGTACAAAGGGCAAATAAACCTTATCTTACCTTAAAACACAATAATAGTAATTTGATAAATAATGCTTGTTTTTATGTAGAATTAATGATATATTTTCCTGAAAATGTCATGTTTTCATCAGTTTTCTCCGTTTTGATATAATAACCTGTGATGTTACTGAGCTTTTATGAACATCTACATGGTCAATAAATTAAATATTAGAAAAGACCTGATTTTCACAGCAAAAATGCAAAGGATAACAATTATAATATAAGGCGATAAATCGCTTAAACTCTCGGAAGTTTATGGGTATTTTCTCAATTTCTATATACTTTCTTGAATTCACTTTTTTGAAGTTACTTGCAAATAACACAAGTGTTTTGGATCAAAATGTTCAGAACAATCTCAGCCCGAGGCCTGTTTTTGTCCTAGAGCACTGTAGAATGAGATGATTCAGCCCAAATGCTGAAAGTCTGACAAAGTGTTTTGGTGCTTGAAATAGGTTTACCAAAGTCTTAAATTCACAAACGTAGTGGAATATATGAATAAAATAGTAGAAAATATGACTAAAATGGTATTTTGTAAACCCCTTTTTTGAGCATAAATGATGTCTGTCATTCTATTTTAACCTAATGTCTCAAATTATTATATTTCAGCAGACTTTATGGTAGTTTTTATTCTATTCTATTTAGCTTTCATATATTTTATTTATTATTTTATCCTAGTTTTACGCTGCAAACACAGAGACCTGGGTAACTATATTTTGTCCTGATATGTCTATTGATTGAATGACAATAAAGCTGAATCTGAAATGTGAGATAAAAGAGGCTGAATGACATCATATTATATATACGATTCATTAAATGTGTGCAAATGAGAAAGGGGTTGAGGGTTGAATGAAGAGAAAACTTCACTTAGGCCCAATCCCAATTCACCCCTTGGCTCCTCCCCCTTACCCCTCCCCCTCCGCCTCCATTTGGCACGTTCACGTGAAAGGGTAGGGCTGTCCTGATTCTCCGTGAGTCAGAGGGGAAGTTGTGCTTGGCCCTCAAAACTGAGGTTTTTCAGGGCCACAATACAAACGGAGGGGTAGGAGAAATTTCCCATAATTCTGTTCGAATCATCGTCAAGATGGAGGCAAACATAGCAAAAAAGTGCAGCGGTGGGACGAAAGAAACACACAAATGTAAGCATTTTTTTCCGTAAATAACTTAATCATTTGATTGTCTGTTTAATGCCAATCAATGTGTTATAGACCACATTTCTGCGATTTGCGATTGATAGCCGCAAAAAGATGCATGGAGCCCATTCAGCAGAGACGGTTACAGCTGCTGACGTCCTGGTCGCATCTGTTTACAGCAGCATCGATGACCGCTGATGACAGAACAGGGCTCGAAGGGTTGTCCCATTTCATAGGGGAATATTTCAACCCCTACCCCTCGCAACTCGGTTTCAAGAGGTAGTGCCAAGTGCAAGGGGTAGGGGGAGGGGTAAGGGGGAGGGGCCAAGGGGTGAATTGGGATTGGGCCTTAGTTCTGGGTCTTTATGGGTTGAAACTATCAGTAATTATCGACTTAAATGAAACTATTCAGTGATATTCACCTGGATCGCCAAGCCCTAAAGTAAACAATGTAGTGGATAAAGAAGCAACGTGGGCAAAAAAAGTCAAATCTAGTATTCAGGGCTGAACAGAACACATTCTCCTCCAGGATGTTGGGTATCCAGTACAGTTTTTGTTGGATACTGAGCAGCTCCAGTGAAGCAGAAGCCATTAAGTGCCCTCTTTCTCTCACCTTGTTGTGTGTGTGTGTGTGTAATTCTTGGACGTGGGCCATAGGATATGTGAGACTAAAGGTTGATGGTCCACTGCTCCTGCCCAGGAAACCGCCTCCCTCTCAATCACCCCATTCAAAGCGCTGTAAGCTTGTTAGCTGCAGTGTAGCTCCTCTCCGTCTAATTTCCTGCGTGACACGGGCCTATTTACCTATCAGCGTTTTCAACCAGTCATAGTGGGCGGCTTCTTTATATAGCGTTTTAAGTGCTAATTTCTCTTGCCGGTGGAATCTATAACGCGGGAATCAACATAATGTCCGCTCTCATAAAGCCCAGTTAATAACTAAAATGACCCTGTTTTTCTAGATGCTGCTGTGCTGTCAGCATTATATATGCTGACCGAGCGTGGCCACTTCAATCTGCATTATTGCTTCACTTTTCCACTAAACACACTCTCTTTGCTCTGATGCTTGCGTTTTGCCTGAGGTGTTCAGGGATCAACAGCTTTGTCACATGGATTGATTGTTGGGACATCCTTATCACAATCTTTGTTTCTTTCTGCTAATATAATCCAGGAAATCATACCTGGAAGCTATTTAACAACGCAGCAGCTAATGCGTCACAGTAACAGACCGTTATAGGTACCAGGCGATAGTCATGACCTTCTTGAGATTATTTTTGACCAAATTTAAGCATGAATTGGCTTTCCCAAGCACTGCAAGTTGCTGTTTTCATGGTAAAAACATTAACCCATCTACCATCGAACAAAACCGTCTAATGACCTAAAATGTTTAACACCTGTTGATCCACTAATCCTTTCAAAACATGTAAATAATTGGTGTAAAATACAGTTTGTCATCTTTTCATGGTCGTCACATATGACCCATTTGGACGTTCAGAGGCTACGTAGTTACCATGGAAACACCGTCATCTTCTACAACATTGATTCACCAGTAAAACCCATGGAGTTGGATCAATGACAGTGGATGGAGACACTCAGTTTATGTTCAATTATTTATATATTTGTTGAAAAAGTCACTTTTTCCTTCAGTTTTCTCTGTTTCTGATATAATAACCCTCAACTTTAATCTCTGCATTTATGAACATCTGCATGATTTTCACTGAAAAAATGCAAAACACTGAGGATAATATTATAATAAATGGTGATAAATCACTTAATTAAGGTTAAATAGAGAGAAAAATTCATTTGAGAACTGCCACAAAAGTAGCACTGGGTTTTAATGGGTTAATATAAACTGAAATAAATATCAAATCATTAGTTTTTTCCATTTTAATTGCTGATTTCCAGTCCTGAGTGAAAGTTGTAGACATCACGGTGGTGGTTTTTGGTGGTTTTAAGCTATTTTTTGTGATCAGAACATGACAAACACTTAGAAACGTGGAAGCAGAACATTCCAAGCAATTAGAATATTAAAATGTTGTTCAGAGAGGAAGAAGATCCATCTAGCGGCACTGAATGCTAGAGCACATGAATAAAAATTGAATCTCTTTTTGCCTTTTAGGCGTCGTAAATAGGATTCGACATGAATAACTTAGACATACAAAGGCTGTTGCTGAAATATGCAAAGGAATTACTAGTAGTGGCAGGTTTCCGAAAGAAGCGAAGGGGCTTCAACGAGATGTTCCAAGTCGCAAACGGTGGGAAATGATAACGAAAACAAGGCATTTGATTTTGATTTATCTGTTTATCCGATGAACGCAGATCACTATGCAACAAATAATTCATTGGATGATGACAAGGACTGGTCTAATTGCTGGTAATAACATGTAGCCACCACTTTCTGCAGGTAGTACTTCTTCCACTGCAGCTCTAGTACTTTAAGATTTGTAAGATTCTGCTGCAACCAGAAGCCAACCGTTCTAATGTCTTTTTAAACACACCCTACCAGTATGTAGCCAATACCCTTGCTATTTGAAGTTGTATTACACTCTCTTAGTAACTCTATCTGCACATAGCCAGATCCCTCTCCACTATTGATCTGTATCTGCACTCCTTTTCAACTGTGCTGTGAGAAACGGTTCCATGAAATATTTATTCTCCCTGCATTTTCCCCCCCTTTTTTTTCCCCTTCCAATCCAGACTATCCGTCCCAGTCACACCTGCTGATCCAAGCCATTTTTTTTTTTTTTTTTTTTTTTTTTTGAGGTGTTTGGATTTAGCCCTCAGTTGGCTCGGCCCGGTGCATAATATTCCGTGGGTTAGAGCCGCATCACTGCACTTTAAAGGCTCAAGTAGTGGAGGGAACATAAACACGGTCCTCTTGGCCACTGTAAAGCAGGGGTATTATTACACCATCCACCTTCTCATCCTCCATCATCTGCTTCTGCTGCTGCTGATAGAGTTTGTAGAGATTAAAAGAAGAGACTGTGAGAGAGGGAAGAGGCTAGTCGTAGCTTATACGCACCACCTTTGGAGATCAATTTCTGAATGCACACAGCTGATTTGAGTTGAATAAGGACAAAGTGGGGGCTCATTCACGACCCACTAGATGCGTTTAAGGAAATAAATTGGGTTTAGGTGTAGACGGGCTGTGTTTAAATTTAGGATAAATCTCACGAGGAAGATTATGTCAACTATGTGCATTTGCACCTTGCATATGTGAGTGGATTTCTGGAGGAAGTATGTAATGTTATGCAGGGAATGTATAATTCAGGGACAGAGAATGGAAGAGGATACATGGAGGGAGAGAGAGAGAGAGAGATAACCGACCGCCGTCCACATTTGCATTAACCCTACCTGGTTTCATCTGGCCACGCACTCCCATTTCCTCTTTGTAGTTCATTTTTTTCACTCCCCTTATTGTTCCGTCTTTGCCCCCGAACTCACAAACTCGGCGCGGACCCGAAGTTTGCATAAAGCCCCATATACACACACAGATCACGGCATCCATAAATAATAGAGCGCACATAAATTAAACATCGAAGTTGAGTTTGTGATAGCCGCTCACAGTTGGCCGACTAAGACGCCTCATTCTCCCCCTCCAAGACTTAATTAGAAGTCTTGCATTTTTCTGTATGGAAAACAAGAGGAGGGAAAAAAAAAACAAACAAACACGGGGAGGGTGGGGAAAGCCACAGGGAGCGTAGCCTTTTGATTTCCCACAATGCACTGTGTTATTACAGTTTGGAATAATTGTGGGCTGTGTGAGAGGACAAAGGCTCGAACAGAAGCGTCTAATAAACACCTGCTTTGTGCGCTCTTTTACTCACCTTTGCTATCTTCAAAGGTTAGTCGAGTCTCCTCACAAGCCTCCCTTCCCTTCATGCATATCAGTTTGCATTTATTGAGGCAGTGCAGATGAAGCACAAATTGCCTAGTAACCACAGCCAGTGCCAACATGTATGCCCAGTGGAGACTTTGTTTTGAGCAAACAGCGTATAAACTACCCCAAATAAAAGAGAGACGCAAAGGAAAATAATGTCTATCCATACATTTATTCTGGTTCTGAGTTCAACATTAACACATAAAGACCCAGTGCTACTTTTGAGGCTCTTCCAAAATAGTTTTTTCCTCTATTTGACTTTTCTTAAGTGATTTATTAATTATTATCATATTATCCACTGTATTCTTGTGTTTTTTCAGTGTAAATCAGGTATTTTCCTATATTTAATTCAGTGACCATGTAGACCAGGGGTCACCAATCCTGGTCCTCGAGGGCCGGTGTCCCTGCATGTTTTAGATATGTCCCTCTTCCATCACACCTGG
>JAPQRQ010000002.1:7856690-7867062 GCA_037367365.1 Apogon talboti
TTTGTAAATAAAAACATTTTCATGTATTTTTACTTTTTTTTTACAATAAAAATGGAGTTGTCTCTACGTTTCATATGGTTCATACAGTACGTTTTTTTGTCCTTTTTTTTGTTTGTTTTTTTCTGTCAGTGTGTCTGTCTGATGTCTTTGGTCCTGTCGTTGTGAGCTGCTGCTATCGTCTTGTTTTGTAAGTATGTAACTGTATTTCTGTCCTTTAAAAAATCTAAACTAAAATAATGTGAAAAAAAATGAAGTTGTCATTATGTACAGGTTATTATGATAGTATTTGCTCTGACACTTTATATACTGCATATATTTAGTGTAATTTGCATTTCACAAATTCACTCCAGGGACCGGATTGGACCCTATAGCGGGCCGGTTTTGGCCCGCGAGCCGCATGTTTGACACCCCTGGTCTAGAGCGCTGCATGATAGACATTAAGTGCCCTTGCTCATTGATGTCCTGATGCTCCTCTAACAAGTTTATGCTCCCTTACTGTTGTTTAATGCAGATGCCAGTTAGGCACTGTGGGATTGTCTCCCTTTGTGTTCTGTTGCATTTTCCGGAATCAGCTTTGTGCCAGGGTTGCCAGCATCAAAGTGCAATATGCCTTAACGGTCTGTTCATGTCAACATGACATACAAAGCTGATTATCTCGGGCTAGAGAGTCATTTGGTGCTGTCACTATGGACCTTACAGCAACCATATTGTCCTTTATGACATTGTTGGCTGAGCATGTACAAGGCTTGGGGGCTTTATGCTGGCTTGTGCTATAATGAAAGTTGAATCCCCACTACAAATGTCCTTAATTATGATTTTTTCCCTACTGTTTGATAGGATGAGCCTCCAATAACACTGAAGCAGGGATGAGTCAGCTGGGACGTTCACCAGTGCATATGCTCCCGTTTCAAATCAGAGGCAGCTCTCGCATCAGAGGTACTCAGAGACCGTCTCTGTGGTCAAAGACAACAACAAACAAACACGCAAAGCGACCAATCACTGCCTCTCGCGCTCCGATGAGAGGGGCTTATTTCTAAACTTAGTGACACGGATTGGAATGGACTTGTCGAGTGGGACGGAGCAGAACGAAGGCAGGCGGCTCGGAGTACACCTCTGATTCCTCAAAGTGTTCATATCAAGTTTACTTCTGTCCATATGAAGTCGTAGACATGAGCCTTTGTTCTATACAACAGCATGAGGAGGGTGGTGTTCCACACATACAGTACTGTGCAAAAGAAGCAGGAGTACCATGATATATTATGATGTACGGACACATTTATCTGTCTCTGTAACACGATACAACTGAATTATACAGTAGAACACCATTAAAAACAAGCATTTCAGATACAAGTCCAATCCCTCCCATTTGACAGCTTAAGTGTCTGAACTGAACAGACCGAAGTATCCAGTATTTAGTGTACAATTCTATCTACTTAATCAAAAATATCATAATTAAGGACATAATTAATACTTGTTGATGCACTAATCCTATCAATACAGGTAAATAATTGGTGTAAAATGCAGTTTGTCATCTTTTCATGGTCATCGGATATTTGTAGGGGCTTTGTGGTTACCGTGGAAACACCGTCATCTTCTAAAACATTGATTCATCAGTAAAACCCATGGACTTGGATCAATGACACTTGATTCATGTTGAATTAATGATATATTTTTCAGAAAAATTAACCCTTATCTTTAGTTGTCTCTGCTTTGGATATAATATATAACGTTCAACATTAATCTGAGCTACAATGAATATCTACATAATCAATACAGTAAATATGGGAAAACACTAGATTTTTCACTTAATGCAAAAAACAGAGCACAATATTCGAGCAAATGGAGATAAATCACTTAAGAAAGGTTAAAAATTCATTCATTCTTTATGGGATAACATGTCTTGATCTCTTCTGTGTGGATATTATGGGATGTACTGATCTAATCTTCTAGTGTTTTACACCAGGCTTCATTCAACACGTGTCCAACATTTCTTATCGTCTGGGGCTACTTTATAATCACACTAAATACTGACTCTGAAACCATGAAGTTTATATTTTATTATTACTGCTATATTTTTGTGTGAGCTTTCAATGCTGTGCATGACATGGAGCTTTGTATTGTGCATGATATACATCGTATAAAGTGAAAACAAGCCAGAAATCCTGAAACATGGCAAATTAAGTGGATTTTTGAGTGCAGTTGTTTTGTGATCTTACCGGTGTGTCGTACATAAGTCTGCACTTCTTATATCCAAAATGACATTGTAATCCATTTTAGGTAGTTAATACTGAATAACATGTATACAAGCACTAAGACTGAGAGGAGAATAACAACAATTCATACCTTTAACAAGTAGTGTGGCTGAAGGAGAAAAATGAAAAAAAATCCTAACACATTGTTTGCACCTCACAGTTTATTAGTTCATTTCTCACTGCAATATGTTTGTGCTTTTGTTGCCCATTTCATATCATATGTGTTGCCTCTTGTTATTCTACCAAATGTACAAACACAACTTCTTCTGTGTCCTTTCGGTGAAGTGGCAGCTTTGAGATGAAGCAAATGTACAGTATGTGAAATAACCAAATTAACTTTCATGCAGAGTAATATGATAAGATCAGAGGTTCCATGGACTGATAATTCTCCGTATAGTCAGGCAATATAGTTGATCATACATCACCAGTGTTGTGGAATAGTGGAATACATGCATTTGGAATATAAATTTAGGGCCAAATTGACCAAGAATACATTATTTGCACCCACTATCTGCTCTATTTTAAGGACTTATGCACAAATGTTACAATTTGTAGTATTTTGGGTGCTTCTCCACATATCAGGGTACAGATTGGTCCAAAATGTTACTCGCTTTGACGAATCTACATTTATTTATTTATTATAATTTATTTACTATTTATTTAACCCTTTAATACCCCAATAATGTATTTGTAATTCATCATTAAAAATGTCCTAAGTGATTCATCACCCTCTGTTGTAATAATGTCCTCTGAATTTTACATTTTTCAGTAAAAATCTGGTATTTTCCTACCTTTAATTGACTGATCATGTAGACGATCATTAAAGTAAAGAGTAAACTCAAACAAAAATAGCGAGAACTGAAGGAAAACTGATTTTAACAAGTAAAAAAAACATATCATTAACCCATAAAGACCCAGTGCTACTTTTGTGGCAGTTTCCATATGATTTTTTTCCTCTAAATGTAACCTTTCTGAAGTGATTTATCACAATTTATTGTAATATTATCCTCTGTGCTTCGCATTGTTTTAGTGAAAATCATGCATTTTTCTCTATTTAACTCACTGATCATACAGATGTTCATAAAAGCTCAGATTCAAGTTGAGGGTTATTATATCAGAAACAGTGGAAACTGAAGAAAAAAAGTAACTTTTTCAACAAAACATATCATTAACTGCACAGAAAAACAGAAAAAAATGCCTCTATCCACTGTCATTGATCCAACTCCATGGGTTTTACTGGTGAATCAATGTTGATGAAGATGACAGTGTTTCCACGGTAACTGAGACGGACAAATCTAAATCAAACATGACAGTTCCTGCTCTCAGTGGCCCTCGTGGTCGAAAGCCAAGTTTGGTGTGAAGACCTTCGCATTCAATCTATGCTAAGAAGATACACCCCTGTCACTCATAGTCGCTCCAATTCAGCAGATGAACATGATGGCGCTTCATGAGAGCCTTCCACCCCCTCCACAGTGCACGCTGGTGCACTTTCATCACTTAAAGTAAGAGTAGCTTTTCAATAAGACAGTAAGATGTCCACACCATATCCATTAAGCAATCTCAAGAGCCAGATGGCAAGATTACATGGTTGGGAAACTAGTGCTAAAGACGTAACTCCTACACAAATTCCCATATAAAACAGTCCAAGTCTGTTATTCAAGCATTGTGGGTTCTTGGTGTAGTGAAAGATCAGTGTCACTTGTCGGGCTAAATAACATCAAGATCGCACATTCACACATGTGTCTGAACGCTGACAACACAGCCCCTTCTTGCCAAAAAAGTCTTGACGCAATTTTTTGTCAGCATCTGTCTGGCACTCAGCCCTAAGTATCAGCTACTTATCATGTTTGTGCAACTAGTCTGCCAAATGAAAACATGCTTTAACTTGGTTTCTGATCTTTTTTCCTCCATGACTACAGTCAGATGTTTCTCTCTGATGTCCTTTTTAAAGAAGCACATGACCTTTGTGAGGGGCATCTTCATTTGTTGGCTGTCTTTCAGTATCTGCCAGCTAAAAGGTCGCCTTCTCTTTGACAGAATAGAAAAAAAGGCATCACAGGTGCTTGACTAATGGTGGACTAACTTTTACACGCAGCAGCTTCTGTTGAACCCATGTCAAAGGTAATATTTATGAAGGGAAATGTATAGTTCTATACATACACAATATGGCATTTTAGTGTGCCACATTAATAATGGAAATATACACTGAACAGCCATAACATTGTGACCACTGACAGGCAAAATGGTGTCACCTTTGATCATGTCGTTCCAGTGGTACCTGTCAGCGGGTGAGATATATAAGGCAACACCAAAACATGTTGACCTCGGAGGTGATGTGTTAGAAACAGCAAGAGTACGGATCTGAGCAACTTTGACGAGAGAAACCGTGTCAGAACATGTCCAACCAGATCTCAACCAATCCAGCATCTATGGCAGCAGAACATTATTACATATCTGTCCAGTATTGTGTAGGTTCCCCTTTTTCCACACAAACAGTTCTGACCCGAGGCCTGGACTGTACCAGACCTCTGAAGGTGTGCTGTGGTGTCTGGACCAAGACGTCAGCAGTCCTGGAAGATGTGAAACAGGAGGGATTGGATTTATTTATCCAGCACCTCCCACAGATGTTCAAAAGTCCTTAGTCTATTTTTAGTCGGTACTAACCACTACAGACCAGAACCACCCAACAAGACCTGCATCTGTGGAGATGCTCTGACCCAGTCATCACCGTTACATTATGGCCCATGGCAAAGTCTCCCAGTTCCGTACGTTGCTCATTTTGCTGCCCAATATATCCACCCCAGTGAAAGGTACCGTGGGAATCAAATAATCAATTTTATTAACACTTTATTATTGATTAACATTAGTAGTCTTTTCTAGAATGACGCCTCCGCTCAGGTACATAACAACACAAAGACAACAGTCAATCCCACATAGTGTCAAGCTAATTAACTACTTTAATTCAACCTGGTGGAAACTGACATTTGTTTGTTTGTCATTTGCTTTATAATGTAAAAGTAGACAATGAAGCTGCACAGTCAAACCTAAGCTTCAAATTAATCCGCAGTAGTAAAACCACATGCACACGAATATATGTATGTTTCATGTCAACAGTCATTATTCATCAACGCCGGAAAGTGAATTCAATTAAAGGAATAAAACAGTCATGGTGTGGTAGCGGTTCTTTTCTTTCCTCTCTAATGCCAGACATTGCTGCTAACATCCAAATTCATCCACAACCGAATTGTTTTTTTTTGGGTTTTTTTGGAGGGGGGGGGGTTGTGTGTGGGAGTGGCGGTAGCGGCAGTGGCAGACGTACATTCACCATTGAGATAACATGTCACTGACTAACACCCCCCAATTGTGCCTCAGCGCCCCCCTCTCAGCTGTCTCCTTCCAACCCCCCCCCATCCCAACACCCCCGTTGAGAAACACTGCTCTAGATACATGCCTTTTCCAATGTTTATCCTGGACCAAACACCCACTCCGTACACAAAACCAAATGTGTTCTGAATAGGGATGAACCTAAACTGACAGGTAATACAAGCAAATATACAACATATGTACTCCGTTATCTGCTGAAAAAATAGAAATAGTCATAAAGGATAAATTAAGAATTATGTTTGTGCACGTCTGTTTGCATTTCATTATATATTCACAACCCAGTTTTATTAAAACAGTACCTTTAATGATGTCCTGTTTACAGAGAAGACCCTGTATATGCTGCGAACTGGTGGAGACCACAGGCTTTACATTGGTGGATGTTTTGACAGTTTTGTTTGCATTGGTGTGTCTGAAACAGTGACCTGCTCTGAAGGGATAAACGCAGCAGTGCTTCGCCCTGATGCTGACAGCTGGTATGCCAAGATTTCCTGCAACATTTCCTCATTAATTCAGCTCAGGTCGATGGTCATCTTGAAAAAACAGAGAGCGCCGACTCCCCTGCAGCGTTGTCTGACAGTTACGTTATCATTAAAAATGATTATGATTCTAATAATGCTTATGTTTTTAAGATCCTTTAGATGTAGGGGGTAATTAAATTACCTTTTTCAAAATGTGGAGATATAGAGATAAAGAGAGAGATAGAGAGAGAGAGATACAGTTAGAGAGAGAGAGAGAGACAGACAGATACTATAGAGATAGATAGATAGATAGATAGATAGATAGATAGATAGATAGATAGATAGATAGATAGATAGATAGATAGATAGATAAAGTAAAACCCTAGTATGTGTAGGAACTGAAAAGCTCCATTCAAGAAGCAAAAGACATCAGACTCTTTCTTATATTTTTCTCATGACAGCAGTATAATAACCTATCCCAGTGTTATTTTTCTTTTTGTGGGTTTGATCCAAGGATGAAACCTCACCACCACACACAATAGCTTTTCTCAAACCGTTGTCTGATCATAATACACCACAGAATTTCGCTTTGGTGGATCACTGAATCTGTCTGCTGTCACAGCTGCATCCTAAGACATTCGTCCCTCAAGGTTTGAAACAAGGTGATGTGGACCAACAGGCCCGTGTACATGGAAGACAGACATGACAGAGAGAGCTCATCTTCTCTCTTGTTTTTACATCTACAGTAACATTCTGCAAGGGACTGGTGAACCGCATTACCGTTAAATGATACTGGGCACGCCGTGAAACCTCCATGGTGGAAAATCCACACTGTAAAATGTAACATTTTGTTTCAACCTAAGAATCTGAGTGAAAGGGCTGCTTAAATGTTTACGCCAAATGAACAAACACAGCTCGTTCTCCTAAAATATATCATGTTGTCTCAATGAACTATCCCTTGTGTGTACCTCAGTTGAGCTGCAGTGACTTCCAAATGTTTCTTATTTCCATAATTCCAAATAATGGAAGTTCATACAGTTGAGGCACTTTCTTCAAAAATAAATGCCTAATGTGTGTTTTAAAATGTATTCCCAGCTTTGAAACAAGGCGGAAAAAAGCGACGATAAGTTCATGATCGGGAAAGTCACCTGCCAATTGTCCGTGATGCATTTGAAGGTTACGTCACCAAAACGTGATTACGCAGGACTTAACTCCACCCACTCTCCTAAGCTGTCACTGAAGTTAAGACGACAGGATTTATTAAGTTAGACGAGGATTTTCACGTTAAGATTTGAGACTTTTAACTTAATTTTTTGTGGTATCACTTGGCAGAATGGTGGCGCAATGGTGATACAACCAATACAAAGGTGCTATGACTTTTTTTTTTTTTTTGATGTGATAGCCAATGAATGAAAGTTATTTGGTGAAGAATTTGGCACTGAAAGTAAGGTAGGCGCACGACTACATCAGCTTTTGCTGTTTTTTACTCTATATTTATTTTATATTGTTGATTGTTTGTTGATGTACATGTTTTTATTTATTTAATTTCCAATTAGTGCAAATTTGTAGTCTGTGCAGCATTTTGGAGACTTTGTGTTGGTAAAATGTGCTATATAAACAAAAGTGGATTGATTGGATTGGATTCTTTCTGTCCCTTCTCCAACTGTGTATTATGAGTGATACATATGTACATTTACATCAAACTTATTGTATTTCATTACATTCTCTGTGATTAATGACTATTATTGCATATGTAATTGATTTCTTGGTTTTAGACAAATAAATAAAAATAAATAAAGTCAAGTAATCAGTTGTAACACAGAATAATATGTTAGCACAAGAATTCTATTTTACAGTGCATCACAGCTGCATATTTCAGTATATGTATTAATCCTCTTCATAAAAGACAGGGGTGAGTTGGGAACACTGGGCCGCCAGCGAACTCCCAGTGATCCAAATAAAACAGACAACATGTGTGCAGGTTGTCTCAAACATACCACTATACTGTATGGTTTTGACACAAATGGCATGTGGTGGAAGGCGGACACTGCAGATATAAACAGCATACACCAGGTGATGTAGTTGTGGGAACCTATAGAAGGAGGGCACAATATTATGGGAGAACACATTTATAGACACAGCAGACGAGAAGGTAGGTCGCCTTTCATACTGGGTTTACTTTGGCATTTTCTCTTTTTTCTGCCGACAGTATCAGCTTGACTTGCCTTGACTTTACTTGGCTTGGTTTGGTTTACACGTCCACTGGAGATACAGTCACCCCTCAGGATGCTGGTCGTCATGGTGATGGTAAATACACGTAGTGTGTCATCTTCAGTGCTACAAGCAATGCAACAATAGTGGACGATGAAACATGAACTGTAGGTCAGAAATTTTCAACACAGTGTGTGGTTGGAAGATTTTGCCCGAGCAGGAAAGTAGTTTAGACTTCAATCTGTGGTCAGTTTATTATCAAGATAAGAGTTAGTTGAAGATTTACTGTACCTGCCAACTTGGCTTTGTGTTGCACATGATGACAATGAGATGACATTGTGCTTTATGTGGACCCTGAACTAAGGTGAGGTTGACTCCATTGACTATAATTGTTAAGACTCAGATTCAGCTTTATTGTCATTCAATCAATAGTACATGATAGAAGACATAGTTACACAGGACTCGGTGGTTGTAGTATGAGAAAAGACAAAAGGACAAAATATAAAACAAACGAGGCTTACGCTGTCAGGGGCCGACAGCAAGGGTATATGCCCCGAAATCCCCCCAATCCTCTGCTCCAGCAACCATTTGGAAAAACACGACATCATGTAAACTCAAGGTAGTGGTATGAAGACAGATAATTGTTAGACAATTGCTGAGTGTGGTGGACGTCAGTTTTCTGTAATTTACATATTAGTATTCCAGACAGATTTAATCTATTATTAAGGAAGCATGGGCTATGTGTTCTGTTATATAGATGAGAGGAGGGAGTGGGATTATATACGTTTTCTTATTCCCACTCCTTTTCAAGCAATACTTAATTTGTTATTACTAATGTGCATGGAAATTTCCATAATGTATTGATCACTTTTATTTATCAACGTGTGTGCTCTGATCAGTGTGCTATTGGTTCCTTGTACGTAAAAAAGATTTTTCTCTTTCTTCTCGAAACAAACAAACAAACAATCGATATGAACTCCATGTGAGCTACATCCACCTGATAATGGCAGAATAATGGTCAGAGAACCAGTTTCTCCCACAAAACTCCACCTGGTGAATGAAAATGACATCATATGACCTCTGGATGGTAGAACATGGACATTTGTAAGACCATCAAAATGAACCTAATTTGATCTAAATCGGCCTATTATTGCTTGATTTATGTCCAAAAAGCTGATTTTCAACTAAAGCGCCCCCATTTGGATAACTTATAATACTAATAGAGAACCTGAAATCGATAGGGTTCTTCCACTAGGGGTCCACTACGTTGGTTATCAAGGGATCAGAAATCCAACCACATCTGTCCTAGTTATTGCGTTCACACCAAGGAGATCCGGTGGCAGATCTGGCTGCGGCATTTGGGGTAAAACCATTATATCCCCAAAATGGAGTTGCAGGGATATAATAAATATACAAGTGCTAAATAGAATAGAATAAAACTACCATTGAATGTACAAAAAAAAACAACAAAAAAAACCTGTTTTTAACATAATTTTTGCACTTTGCAAAGGGCGTTCTGGTTTTGGCCCCTGAGCCGTATGTTTGACACCCCTGATTTACAAATATACTTCATTTTTAGAGGGGCACACACTTATTTGAGTGACATTTACAACTTTAGACCTAAGCTGTGCTCATGTTCTAAATTGAGGCTTGAAGACACATTCCCCCTTTGAATGGTGGCATTTTCATTGGTTTTTAATAGGTTTTTTCTTCATCCTCGGCCAATTTTCACTAGGTCTCCAGCCCATTTGTGGTGAGAGCCAGTTGTTTTCAGGATAAGAGGAACATGAAGCGGTCTGAACCTGCTCCAAATGTCAGGTACCACAGGTTTGTCTTATTTAGTTCCTTCAGTGTCAGGCTGCAGACCGCCGCTCATCATCTAGTTTCAGCCTGTTCAGCCTTATTTAGCTCCATCTGCTCTCAGATCACATGTGTTTTAACACTTTACAGGACAAGTGACTATTTTTGGTCATTTCCGCGTACATTACAAAACAGTTCCAGTGAGGACGGTGAGTCAACAATCTCAGGTCCAATGTGGTCTACAGGGTCTGTAAGGTCCACCTCTGC
>JAPQRQ010000002.1:7880071-7890150 GCA_037367365.1 Apogon talboti
ATATATATATGAAAGTAGATGGTTAGTTGTGGTAGAAAATTATTATTTACAGTCAGGGCACGAAAAAACATTTTAGAAATTTAGAGTTAAAACATTTAAAGTCATAGTCATGAATGAAAAAAACAAAACAAAAAAACCTTAAATCAGTGTTGAGAAAAACTGAGCAAAAACCATCTCTGAGGTATTTTGGAAGCGAAGATAACAGTTTAAACAAAACTAACCAATCCAATGATATTTATCACAATATAAAACTATATTATGACATTTGTCATTATTATTTTGTTTCCCAGACCCCTGTTAGAACAGAAACACCTGAACTCAACCTGTCCCAATACTTTTGTCCACATAGTGTATATTCAACCAAATAATATCTAAACTCATTATCTGAGTCACATCAGGCTTATATGACAGCTGACTCAGGTGGCTTGAAAATGCATACTCAGCACTCCAGGAACCAAGCCCATTGGAGCATATTAGCTAGAACACATGCAACAAGCTTCAGGGAAAACAGTAAATATTTAGTTGAAAAAAGATCTTGTTATTGGCTGAGTAAAACTCTGTAATTTCATTTGCATAGTCCCGCGGGAGCGCTCCTACAGTATATGTGTTTTTTTAAACTCCTTTAAATAGCCACTCTTGATGAAAATCCACACCCCACATGCCCCGAAGGCGAGGCTGTCTGCCAATGGAGACTTTAGTAATGACACATAAAGAGCACACAGGACAGATGATTTGTATCTATCCATCCTTCCGTTCATCCATCTCTTTCTGTCTTTGGTGAGGAATCCCAGAGGACCAGGCTATCCATCTTCCAGGGAGAGAAGAAGGTTATTGTACTGGGGAATGTTAGCGTTGTGGTGCCAGAGTTTCCCCTTCTGGGTAAATGCATATGTATAACCTCAACCTTCATGAACCAAAGTACCTTTCATGTCGACATTTCCACTTATGGCGCTTTTCAATTGTGTCTGTCAGCAACTATATACTAGGGACCTGTTTTTATTTGCATCTTCAGTGTGTGCATGAAAACAACAGAAGTAAATGTGAAATATTGCAAAAAAACGCATCAAAATAATTGAACTGACAAACATAAATGGCACGTTAGATGAAAACCAGACAGATTTCAGACATTAAGAAGACGAGGCTATGTACTGTACCTTCAGGGACAGAAAATGACTGACACTGTTTAGTCTGACAGATTCAACTTTCAGCTTGTTTTCAAGATAAACTGATATCAAACTGATGTGCAATGACCGAAAAGGCCTTCCAGCATCTGTGATGGTCTGGGGGCGCATCAGTACCCAATCAACCACCTGCATATGTCCGATAAATGTGAATGCACCATCACTGACATTAACATACATGCTAATATTCCATGTTTTTCCCTAATTCTGATAAAACTGCATTGGAAATAAGCTGTTTATATGGCCATAAAAAATGAATAATCCTCTAGTATTTCTGTTTACATGCAGCTGCCCATACCACATTGAAAAGACCGTTTTTCAGACTTTTCCACTGGTGACAGATGTTCCACTGTATGAACTCAGCCTCCCTCCTATGTATGTTCCATCAAACGCCTTCTGGAAAAGGTCAGGTTTCTGTAGATGTGTTTCTCCTTCTGACAAGGAATGAGGACTTTCCTTTAGAGTCCACCTCCACCAGAGGAAAAGTTGTGTCTTTACCAAAGATAGTGTTATGTTGCAATCTGTGATAAAATGTACAAATTAGACAGATTTTCCAAACACACTGTGTATATGGTGAAATAAATCCTTATAAAGACAGAATAATAATAATAATAATGTACTCAGTGTTTACTTCATTTCTGAACTAAAGTATGTTTCTTATTATATTTCTGTTTACTTGTATATCAATGTTAACGTTATGGTGCTTTCCAATAATGTCCATATGGAACTTTGTCACAATTTTTGCATTTCGGTTTAGACAGTGACAGCACTAAAGGCTAAAAATTTAATGGTTTAAATGCAGCAAAAGACCCCAAAGCAACAACTGTGGCTTGAATTGAAGCCAGCAAAGAAATTATATATTACAGGATGACGATATTCATAAACTATCCACTATATCTGTACAATAAAACAAAAACTCAGTCAAAATAACATGTATCTTACAATCTTTAAATGTTGTATTAGCTGATAGTTTACATCACAGGTGTTAAAATAGCTCTGTTAGCTTAGCTCTGTTTTCAAACAGAAAACAGCCACAGTAAAACCACAAATCACATTGGTCTACTTTTTTTGTTTTTTTAGAAATTATCTGCCTCAGACATTAAATGTGCTAAATGTTACCTATTTTAATCAGATTAATTGGAAAATAAATGACCAAAGTGCTGGTTTGCTGATGTTTTCGAGTTATATGATAAAATGTTATTAAACATATATATTGGTTTATGTACATTTATTCAATAGATTTATTAATCTTCCACTAGATTGAATCTGGAAAGTGAATGTATTGTAATGTTAATTCTCAGATTTCATATTTTGACCCAAGACTGTATCTGTGAAACTTCAGCCAACCAGTATTTTTGACTTTATCTTTATCAGTGACTCACACGTGGTAAAATTTCACTACTTTTATTCTGGAAGCATTTTATTTGTAGACCAGTGTCACCTCTGTTTTCTGCACAGTTTGTGTTGTCAGTAGCTGAACTAAAGATCTGTTTAGAATCCGACAAACAAGGTCAGAACTGTTACAGTTTAGTCTGAACCGTGGATCAACAAACGACAACTTAGCAAAGATAATAACATCCTATAATACCTTTATAAGCCTCATAATAAAGTCGACCATGTAGAAGAAAGGCTGTGGTTTCAGCATCCATCCACTCTGGTGTTATAGACAGAAGGTTTTCAGCAGTGAAAGTCAGTAAACAAGACCAGGCTCTGTATCTTCCGGGGAGAGAAAAAGGTTATGGTTGTGAAGAATGCATGGAAAGTTTGCAACATGGTACTATAGTATAACCTTCTGCCAGGAGCTATAAACTGAGAAAAAAAATGAGACAGCACTTCTCCACAGAGTCTCCATAGTGCACCCACATACCCTCTATTTGTGTTCTACTTTTCTGCTACTGTTTAACTGGTGTTGTCAGTGTCACTGTGACTCTTGATGTTACTGGAACTTGAGAACTCGGCGTAAAAAAGCAAAGATCCTTCTAAAATGTTCTATTGTACACATTTTACTCTTGCGTCTTCTAAAATAATTACCACGTCTAGACAAAAGAAAAAGAAATCATTAGCGATTCAACAGACGGATTCATTATATCTATTGGATACATGCATCATTAATCACTCCGGAGGGGAAAAAAATGGAAAAGCGGGCATTTTGTCAGCACCATAATGCATTTTGTACATCACGCTGGAGCACCAAATATAGAGGAAAACAAATCTATAACAAATTACATTTCACATTATATTGAAATGACTCAGCTGAAAGGAATGAGATTTTCTACTGATCGTACATCACCACGTATGTGTTACACTGGGATGAGATTACCACTGAATGGGCTGCAGTTTTATAATTGTGCCAATTTACCTCAGTATTACTATTGTTATTTTTAGGGCTGCAGGTGGATTTTAAGCCCTCGTTTGCAAATTGTTCTGCTCTTAAGAAAAAAAAGAGAGCGCTGACAAGTCATCAAATCACTCTGACATCAGCAAGCAGCAGGTGACTACACCAACAGGCGAGAACAAAGGACTTTAAATAGGGCTTTGAAAATGTCAGTTTCTACACATCGCCGAGCATTCGTCACACCCTTAACCCCCGACTAACATGTCTCTGCCTGGCAGATCTGTCAGCGCAGACGCTAAACAGGTCAAGCAACAGGAGGAGACTCCGAGCCCTGGTGGGTCTGCTGTTCAATCTGCATCCGGCTCGTGAACAAGATGTATGCGAGGAATCAGGCGAAATATGAGGCAAAAACAGGACCACAACCCATGACCGCTTGGCTGATTATAAACTACGCCACATGTGGGTTTTACTGTGAGACAGTTGTAGTTTTAAAGGAGCTACATGTTGTATTTTTTTACTTTCATATGTTAAAAACTGGCCTAAAATCACCATGAGGGTGTTCAGAATAAACAACTCTTCAGTTCTGCCAAAAATGCACATGCGTTCAGTTGTAGAAATATAAAGTGGATTTATTTCCAGCGACAGGCCAGGGAGATTTATGTGACCACTAGAGGCAGTAGTGAGTCACATGGTGAGGGAAACTAACACCACAGGGCCTTTGAGCAAAGCATCAGAAAGTGACCAGATGGGATGAGAACCATTAAGAAACAACTATTAGAGTCAAAAACAGTGAGTTGGTGATAAAAGCTAGAGGCACTGTTGTTTTGTTCACTGGACACAGCTGTAAATGAAAAGAATTTGATGATGAAATGTCAGCGTTTCTTCTACAAGGGTGAGTTTGATTATGAGGCTTATGAAGGTATTAAGTTATTATGGGATGTTTTTATCTTTCCTAAGTTGCCGTTTGTTGATCCACGGTTCAGACTAAACTGTGACAGTTCTGACCTCGTTTGTTGGATTCCAAACAGATCTTTAGTTCAGCTACTGACAACACAAACCGTACAGAAAACAGGTGATAAGTGGTTTTACTGTGGCTGTTTTCAGTCTAAAAACAGAGCTAAGCTAACAGAGCTAGAATGTCAACTATCAGCTGATGTAAAAGGTGAAGATTATAAGACACAGTGTTATTTTGAGCGACTGTGAAAATAAGTGTCTATGAGTTTTAGTTTGAAGAAGAAAACTTAATGATACCATAATGCAGATATGTGAAAACAATGAGCTCTGTGCTTTATTCAGTGAGTGATGCAGTCTGTGGATACATAGTGTTGATTCATTGGTGGTACTAGTACCAGACTGGTCAAGGTGTAAAGTCCTAGTGTTGATGCCTGAATGCTGCTCAACATCAATGCACCATATAATTAACATCCCATTCCTATTTCACACACATTTCCTACACTCCCTTGATTTAATCAAATTACACACAACACCTATTACAGTGTCTGAAGAGAGAACAACCTCTGTGGTTATTGTGAGGTTTCTATCTTTTGGGGTGAGTTGATTTTTATTTTTTGATTACTCAGACTGAGAGTCGAAGAACAGGAGATGTTGTATATTGTACAGACTGTAAAGCCCTTTGTGCTATATACATAAAAATTAACTGAAACCAATCCACACAGTTCACATCGTAGCAAACAAAACAACAATTTATGAATCCACCATCCATGGACCAAAAATGAATGTGTTGCACTACATAAATAAAAAGAATACATACAGAGGAATGACAGTCTGGTTGTTCTCTTTCATGATGTTGGAGAATCAATAATGAAAAAAAAAAACCACACATATATAAATAATACGTTACATTAAGACAAATTACTTAAAAGCCACAGTTAAATATTATCTAAGTAAAGTTAACAAGTACAAATAGTGCAACAACTAACAAATTACTGCAAATGATACAGAAAAAGTATATAGTGATAATAGTAATAATAATTTAATCCTCAAAAGGTGCAAACAGCTACATGTAAATAATTGGTGTAAAATGCAGTTTTTCATTTTTTCATGGTCATCAGATATGACCCATTTGGATGTTGAGAGGCACCGTAGTTACCGTGGAAACACCGTCATCTACAATATTGATTCACCAGTAAAACCCATGGAATTGGATCAATGACAGTGATTGATTATGTTTTCAGTTATTGATATATTTGCTGAAAAAAATCACTTTTTTTTCAGTTTTCTCTGTTTTTGATATAAATAACCCTCAACTTTAATCTGAGCTTTTATGAACATCTACATGATTAGTGAATTAAATATGGGAAAATACCAGATTTTCACTGAAAAAACGCAAAATACAGAGGATAATATCATACTAAATGGTGATAAATCACTTAAGAAGGGTGAAATAGAGTAAAAATTCATTTGCGAGGTGCCACAAAAGTAGCTGTGGGTCTTTATGGGTTAAATACTAAACTGTATGGGAATGTGCAGTGATCAGAGGGATTAAATCCTATTAATCTGTCTTGCGTCTTGTTGGTTATCTCAAAAAACGTTGCATAAAGCCCAGTCTTCAACACAAAACGCTCCTGTTAATCTTAGAAGGCCTGAAAAAATTCTCCTTTGTAATCCAACACAAGGTTCGTCATTGCTGGTGAGAAGCCTTGTGGTCTTCATCAGGGTCGTCATAAAAGGCACGGTGAGCTGCATTTAAGTAAGGTATGTATGGAGCATAAAGAAACACAGAAGGATAAAAAAAAAAAAAAAGATGGTGTTTTATGATGAAGGCCACATGGCTCTGTACAGTGCAGCAGTTTTCTCCTTCTCCATGCACCTTGGAAGCAGGTGAAGTCGAGCTGGAAAACTCAAAGGCCAAAAAGTAGATTGACTGATGAGAAATTACATTGCGATTACACTTATCCGTGTCTGCAGAAACATACAACCACAACATCCGAGCGGGTTTTCCTTCAGCCTCAACCCAGTGAATCAGTACAGTATGTTCTGGTTTTATACTCGTGCTACAGAGGACAAATATGTAAACTGACTGCTTCCACAAAATGACAGGTTGGTACTTTTGTGGAAAGAGAACTACTTAACAACACTCTGCACTCTGAATTGACATTTTTGTCAGTGTTTGGAATAAATGCGGAGAAACGGAGGGGGAGAGCTGGCAGTGACTGCAAACGATGCCAGCCATAGTTTTAAAGTGGAAGGCTACTCACATGTAGTGGAAACACTCACAACAGACACTTAGTAAATAAATAAATGGGCTATTTAAAGCATAAAAGACAAAACAGAGTCACATCGCCTCTGCGTGACAAAGCTGTAAAATCTCTTTGACACTGATGAGAACTGCCTACCTCTGTTCATGCTCTCAGTGTGTCGACTTCCGCAGACAGACAGACAGACGTCCTCCATTCCTCTGCTCCATATAGAGTCCAAAACCAACCGATATCTGGCTCTACTAGCGCGCAATCGAATACTTTAAACAAAATTACTGATAATTGTCCAATAAATGGTTCAATTTGATGATTTTCATTAAAATCATCATTTTAGCCCTCTGCTCTGGGCCACACTTAGCTAATAGCCATTAGATGGGCGTCATTAATTATGTCTTTCCTGCCAGAGTGAAACCCATTTGCAGCTGGTGGGTTTCCTGCCAGTGGACCATGTTTTAAAGAGCCGCTGAAGTATTCCTTCACCCTGAATAAAATTGTTAGAATAATGGAAGGTTAATGATAGTCCTAAGTCCAATTTGGGCCAATGCAATCCTTTCTTTGTCGCCTAATCACTTTGGTACTTTCTGCTCTCCATCTGGAAAGGCCAGAGGATTTCATGGAAGACAAGAACAATAAGCCAACAACTGGATATGCTAAAAAAAAAAAAAAAAAAAAAATGTATCTGCTGCTTCCATGTGGGATTCAGACACTCTTAAACACTATTAAATGTAAATCTATCCCAGGTTTGATTCTTTTCCAGTAATTTTCATAATGGCAAAAAGTGCTCTTCCAAATGGAACAAGTGTAAATCTGTAGCCAAGTGTGTTGTGCAATAAATGTGGGTAAGTTACTGTAATTAAACTGGGAGCAGACCACATCTTCTTGAGCAAACAGATGTTCAGTATGTACAAGGTATCCTCTCATGAAACGTATAAAACGGATGCACCAGCTTCTTGCGACTAATCACAGGCTGGATGAAAACTCTCCTCTCCTGTCTTGATGAGGGAACTCAAAGTGCGTAAATGTCTACATGATGTACGATTACAAGGATTTTACTATAAGTGGATTAGTTTAGAAGAGTTATAACCTCGGTGGATTAGTTTAGAAGAATATTCCTCATTAAAATTAAAAATGACTTTTAAAGCAGATGTGCAAGGTGTCGTTAATTGGCGATCTCGCCGGCGGCCACTCAGGGTTTCACATTACCTGCTGTTATAAATGTGTTCTATTCCCACGTTGACGTGGATGGAATATTTGGAACACAGCTGGAAATCCGAGCCCGAGCGGGGATTTATTACATGTGCACTTATGGAAAACGCCACAGTTATGTTTTTAGAGGAAAACCTTACACAGAATATACAGCGGTGGAGCAGTTTGGATCAGTCTAGACAGGTATTACTGGAAGATTGGCTGAAGGTCAGACATCTGGTTCAGCAAATTCAACAATTAAGCTCAGTTCTGTTAAAGACTACTGATAATTCAAGGTGTAACTTATTCAACATAATCAACCCCCAATCAAGCCTTTTTCTGCAGTTTGAAAGCTCCTTTTTGACTGGAATTTAGACCAAAAAAAGCACTCTGAACTTTAGTTTCACAATAAAATTTCTGCAAAGTCATGTCGGTTCGCTTAACCCTTTATTGGGCAAGTGACTATTTTTGGTCATTTCCATATGCATTAAAAGACAGTGACAGTAAGCATTCCAGTGAGGACAGTGAGTCAACAATCTCAGGTCCAATGTGGTCTACAGGGTCTGTAAGGTCCACCTCTGCATGAACAGTGAGTGTACCTGCTTTGTTAGGTACCATGAAGTAATGGTACTAATGTTAGTACTGATGTTCAAAGGGATAATGTGGATGTGGACAGGTGTCTGGATCAGCGCTTATGTTGGTCTAATGTTCTAAAAGTGATGTTCTAATCTTCTAAAATGCATGTTCCTTTCATCTTACGTGTGGTTTTTTTTGGTTTTTTATATGCTCCTTGGATTTTTTTTTTTATTAATTTTTTTTTTCCACTTATGGTTAAGGAACCAAATATGGTAACTTCATTGACCTTGATTTTCTATATAACAATAAAAAATTCTGAAAAAATTTCACACAAATAATAAAGTGTTGTTATGTCCTCCAATAACACACTAAGATTCTAATTTAGAATTTCAGAGTGTTTCTACACGTGCCCCATAAAGGGTTAAAATACCTGTTTCTTAATGACAGATTTAGATGAAGTCCAGAGGATGTTCAACGATTTTGACATGTTTGCAGCCTTCCCCTGACTTATACTTTTCAACAACCTTTTTTCAGAGCTGCTTGAAATGTTCTGTTGTGTTCTTGGTGTAAACTTGTGCCAAGAATACAGGTACAAAAGTAACAGGACGTTCCAGACCCAGCTGTTTTTATACCACAACTACATTCTCTGCACTGAGGTGATCTACACCACATTAGAACCAATTGGACAGATGCCATTGAATTAGATCAGTCACTTTAAAGTGGGTGAATATTTATGTAATCACTTATTTCACACTATATATTTTTAATTGACAATAGTTTGTAGAACTCTTTGGTATTTAAGATTTTTTTTTTGTAAATTACTGTCAAAAAAAGCCACATTATATTGGCCATGACTTCATTTCCAAAACCAGAAAAAAAAGGGGGTGAATACTTTTACAGGAATCACTCTGAATGTTTGCCAGTTCAGGTCAAGCCTTTCTCACTCCCAACTCATCACATACTGATTCGTGGATTGAGAATCACAGTTCCTCCCTAGGGCACTATTTTCCAATGTGCATGGGAGGTGTCATGCTGAGACATGGGGGGAAAGGGGAAGACCAAAAAACGAGATGGACTGAGGTTAAAGCAAAAGTTCCTTTAATGGGTGAATTTATGTGAGGAATTAAATAAACTAGACAGCTAAAGGATTACAGAAGACCAACAGAAACAAGTGGATAATGGAGAACAAAACAATGGCCAATAGATGCAACACAAAACAACACATTAATAGAAGAAGAGGACTCTAAGATAAGATAAGATAAACATTATTAGTCCCACAGTAGAGAAAGTTCAGGGTTATAGCAGCTCCAAAGACAGAGCTCTAAGAAAGAACAATTAAAGAAATCAATGTAGACAAACATTATACAATAATAAATAAGATCTCAACAGTTCTAACAACCAAATAAAAGAGCTGTTCCAACTTGTCAACACTAATCCTGACCAAACTAAAGTACAACAAAGAGTAGCACCTCTGATCTAATGTGATTAACAAAGGAGACAGAATATAACATTAACCCTTGGTTGGTCACGTGGCCTATTCAAACATGAATGGTCACGTCATATAAGCTATATTTAGAACTTCAA
>JAPQRQ010000002.1:7902690-7926887 GCA_037367365.1 Apogon talboti
ATCCAATCTAATCTAATCTAATCTAATCCAATCCAATCTACTAATCTAATCTAACCTAATCTACTAATCTAATCTAATCTAATCCAATCCAATCTAATCTAATCCAATCTAATCTACTAATCTAATCTAATCCAATCCAATCTAATCTAATCTAATCTACTAATCTAATCCAATCCAATCCAATCCAATCTCTGTGTTTGCTGAAATAACATAAGTGGAACTCTTATTTTACAAATTGTATCAAATTACTGTTTCACACTGAATTAAGATCACAACCAAACTGCAGTTATTACAAATTCTCTCCAGTATGGACCAACATCTCTGTGATTTACTAGTTTGTCTGTTCTTTTTTTTTTTTTTAACCTCGTCTATGCATTTATTCAGTTTGTTTCCTGGTCAAGGACAGTGACGGCAGCGCTGGTGACGATAAATGTTTTAACAGTTTTTTGGTGCAAATTCTGGATGCTCATGTTACGACATAGCACAGATATTCACCGAAAAGAGCAAACTTCACTCCGTCAGACGAGCGACGTCTCAGAAGACGACGAGATGGATGACACAGTGACAGCTACAGTATGGGACATTTTTTCCTATTTTTCAACAGGCTCAGCAGTTATTTGTAGGTGGTTTTCTATTAATAGTGATCCAGTGGATGAAGCAAGAGTAAATCTGAGTAAAAACAGACACTTCTTATCCAGACATGAGGAGGTTAAGCTGAATGACTAGACGTCCCCAGTTTATAGTGATGCAAAATGTGACGCGAATGAGGTGTTAATTGACTTGTTTATAATTGAAAACAGTGTGGAAGACATCATTATATGTCTTGACAGCTCTGATGTTTAATTTCTGCATTGTGCACCTTCTATTCGTACCCACGGGTCAGAGTTTCTCTACAGGTGAACACGTTCTTCCAGGTCTATTTTTTTTATGAATCTCTCATTTTTTCATGCTCTTTCAAAGCCCGGCTTATAAATGAGGCCCCTGGTCTGGGTCCTGTCAGCAGCCGCAATTTACAATTATGATTTGCAATGAAAAAGCTTCCATATTTAATAAGAACCTTCTTCAATATGTGTCAAAGAAACAAAACATATTCCGGACAGCCCACATTTACAAATAGTGATTTTGGAAATGTTTAAAAAAAAAAAAAAGGTGTCCAAACAGACATGAAAGCTCCACAAAATTTGATTTAGATGTCTGATTTTCTAAGTAAGGGGGGGGGGATCACAGATGAGGGATACGGCGGTCATTTAGCGTCTCTCATCTGTTAAAATTAAAAGCAACATTTCACTTCACGTGCAACAGCGAAGATATGACGCATCTGCTTTTATTTCTTCTCTTTTTTTTTTTTTTTTTTTTTTAAGGCTGGCGTTTTCATGACGACTGTGTTGAACCGGGAGCGTCTTCATCGTGAAACTCTCGAAACTTCAAATGAACTTTGAGGGAGGTGTTTGTGTTTTAAATTTATTGCTGTCATTACACGACCAGCGGCGCGCTACGATAAGGCTTGATTGAGTGACCGAGAAATGCTGATAACAGGAGAATTAGGTGGCTTCATTCTCTGTCTCTCACCATGCAAATCAATGATACCCAGCTGTGAGACACAACAACCCAGTAGCAAAGAGGAGCTGCTAAATAAAAGGCATTCTCTCTTGTAGTATTTTCAGCAGGAGTACAGCAAATGAGCTGCAGCACCACGGCACTCACTGTCACTTTGCATTGCAGATGTAATTGCATCCTTAAACATAATGATTTAAGTAGGAAGAGAACAAACGTGCATATTGTTGGGGTTCTGAGGACAAGTGGGATAAAATTAAGTGAACATTTTGGCTGAGTGGCGAACATCGAGGTCCTTCTTTTTTACAATAACACGTAAAAGTATCTCCACACATGTTAACACTTTCCTGTTCTTAATAAACTGAACGATAGTGGAGCTCAGGTAAAAATGCAAAGTCTGTTACTTGAGGAGTGAATGACACTGGACAGACCTGGCTCTGACCATGGGTTAGTTTCATCCGATGCACTTTTCTGACGCCAGCGACAACGTGATATCATGACTGGCATTAATATACACGCCACTTTTAATTGGGCGGCCGTGGCTCAGGAGGTAGAGAGGGTCGTCCAATAATCGAAGGGTTGGCGGTTCAAATCCCTCTCTGTCCTAATCATGTGCTGCTGTGTCCTTGGGCGAGACACTTCACCCACCTTGCCTCCAGTGTCACTCACACTGGTGTATGAATACGTGTGAATGTTCGGTGGTGGTGGGAGGGGCTGTTTGGTGGCTAGGGTTAGTAGTGCATTGAAAAACACTATAGAAATCTATTATTATTATTATTAATTGGCATGTTATCTGTACACATTGTAAGCTTTCTGCATGTATGTTCACACCGTTATTAGCCCACTGTCCAACTTGAATCGATGCGTCAAATACCACGTACTGTTAGGGTTATGTGAACCGGAGATCTTGGTGTAAATTGACACACGATCAAATGGTATGGAATAACACATGAAAAGTCGACAATGTGTAGGTATAGCACACCAAATGCCATAAGAACTGACGTGAGATACAACATCTTATACTGAGATCAGTCTGATCACAAAAGTGGAGAAACTGGATGCATTAGTTTATCTTTTAACCCGTGTATCTGTCATGATATCATACAAATACACATTATTTTTAACCAGTGCTACAGTTTTACCCAGAGCACAGCCAGATTGCAGAGCAGATTCTTTCTCTGACCGTCACAGTTTTACAGGACCTTTCATTGATATAAAAGCATTAGTGATGGGAATTCTGCCTCTTTTTGGAGAGCTGGTTCTTTTGGCTCGGACACACAAACGCCACCACACAACTTGACTAATCACGTGCTACTTTAAAAGAAAAAAAAAAAAAAACAGGTGGCTCCCATCGTTGACTTCACGATCGTGGCTTCAGAGGACCGGTTCAGATGGATCGGGTCCCAAACCCGCTTACTGACAGGGTCAGATTCGCTGAACCGGGACTCCGTGAACCCCAGGAGACAAGATTCCGCTGTTTTTCAGATCCATAACTAACCACCAGGTAGACTGTCGGGTTGCACACAGTGGAGCGGCCCCTCCAGGACAACCTCAGCAGTTATGGTGTTGTCAGACGTTTGACCTTGGAAGAGTAGGTTACAAAATACTGTAGGTCAAGGTCACGCATTTTAGAACTTGTCCAAGCTCTATACATGATGTATGTTAAAAATGTTAAGGTTCCAGCTGTTTTTTTTGTTTTTTTTTCAGTGTTAGAGTGTTTTCTAGATGTGTCACAGACAGACAGACTGATGGCAATACAATGAGCTGACTATATCTATATGTATATGAAAATAAATTATTTATATGTGATACATTATGGTCAAATTGTGTCTTTTGTGCATGTTTGAGATTAGAGGAGAGGTCATTTGTGAAGATTCTCCTTATGCGTGTGATTTACCAAGGTTTACAAATCTGTGAATGGATGTTAATCCTTAAAGATCAATTAAAGAAGTGTTTTTGGTAACTTCTAAATGAATGTTTCTCTACATTCACCCTTTTTTAAAGTACTTTATCACCATTAGTTATAATAGTATCCTCTGCATTTTTAATTGATTTTCCTATATTTAAATCACTAATCATGTCGGTGTTCATAAAAGCTCAGAGTAAATTCAAATGTTAATATATCAAAACCAAGCAAACTGAAAAAGATTACTTTCACACCAAAAAATATCCTTAACTAAACATAAACACAAGCATCTAAATCCACTGTCATTTATCAAACTCCATGGGTTTTACTGGTGGATCAGTTTTGCAGAAGATGACACTGTTTCCCATGTTCTCTACGGAGCCTCTGAACATTCACACAAGACACATTTGATGCCTCTGAACAGCTCAGAAACTGTATTTTAATTATTTCAATGTATTTATAGGATTAATGGTTCAAATGTTATTAAACATTACAGATCAGCAGATATGTTTGGTTCGCTGGTGTCTGTTTAGGTCTTTGAGGGTTAAAATCCTCAAATAAACTCCAAATGCATCCATACACCAGCTTTGGCGTTGGTTTATGGATGCATTTGGGTGTTAACATGTATTTTTCTGTATCTCTTAAATCTGTAATAATCTCAGTTTTCACTCTGATAATAGCTTGATTGTACTTTTGTTTCTCTGTGCTTAAATGATAGTTCCTTGGCATCACCCAAGTAACACATCACTACTAAAGACGCCAGCAATTGTCAAAGAAAGAGTTTGGCGGACATCAGATTGCTCAACAGAATCCCAAATGGAGACGAAACAATAAGCCAGACACCCTTCTGGCCAAGTAATATCTCTGTAGCTAATGCCACTGCACATGTGCTGGTAGCTCACTTAGCAGTTTTTAATGTGTTTTTATCTACGCGGTTCATAGTTAAAGGGGCCGGCACATTATTGGACATAACTGTAACTGGGTGTGAGACAAAAGACATAAAATACATTCATCTCCTGAGACCCAGCAAGGCATTTTTGTCCTCTGTAGGGGACAAGAGTTTCACAGCTTTATTGAAAAAGGAAAAAATAAATAAATAAAAAATGCTGTCCACTGCAAAAGATATTTCATAAAAACTTTAAAAATGCATCTGAAAATCTGTTGCATTATGCTGTTTCCAATAAAGGCAAATATTTAATGTAAAAAAACAAAAAACAAAACTTGTACTGTCCTGGGTCTCAGGAGGTTAAACCAGTAATGACACTATACATCTAACAGTGCACACTCCGTACAGACTTAAGCTCTTGAGATCCAGCAATGCATTTTTGTTCACTGTAGGGGATTAAGATTAAGATTCTTTATTTTTCAGTGTACAGTAGACACATGCACCACACACCTGATCTAAACTGCTTAATACCTGTTGATCCACTAATCCCATCAATACAATGTACATAATTGGTGTAAAATACAGTTTGTCGTCTTTTCATGGTCATCAGATATGACCCATTTGGACGTTCAGAGGCTCCGTAGTTACCGTGGAAACACTGTCATCTTCTACAGCATTGATTCACCAGTAAAACCCATGGAGTTGGATCAATGACAGTGGATGGACACTTGTTTTTACATTCAGTTAGCAATATATTTGCTGAAAAAGTAACTTTTCCTTCATTTTTCTCTGTTTTGATACAATTAACTTTGAATTTACTCTGAGTTTTCATGATCTGTGAATTAAATATAGGAAAATACATGATTTACACCAAAAAATGCAAAACACACAGGATAATATTATAGAAGAAATTGGCGATAAATCAGTTAAGAAAGGTAGAAATGGAGAAACATTAATTTGGGAACTACCACAAAAGTAGTACTGGGTCTTTAAGGGTTAAAGACAAGGATGACAATTTAATAAACATCAAAAGAAATCATCCTTTAGGTTTGTCTGAGCAAGTTACAGCCTGCAGAAGGTCTTTGGACTATGATTTAACCGCCACGTGTTGCCACTAAACATACCAAACAGCGTTCATCGATCATGGCAGGTCTGCGCTACATGATGGCTTTTTAATAATCTCTTCTTGTTCCATGTCCGCCGCTGTTCAATTCGGTATGGATCTTTGGATTTGCCTGTGTTTTCTCGCATTTGTGTGCGACCCGGCCATAACAGCAAACAGCGTCACTTGTGCTTTTCAGCATGTGAACAAAGGCGAAAAGCAGGCAGAGATTTATGAGGTACCATCACATTTATCTGCGACAACTGGGGCAGGCTGGTGGAAGTTGACTCTGAGCTCACTGTGGAAGACGGAGCGCCTGAGAGTGAGGTGAAGACACAGGAAGTGATAGGAGGGGGTGGCTTTTGGGGTGGAGGGAAGGCACATGAATATGATGCAGTAAGCAGTGTGCAAATTAGTCTGGGGGGGCTTCAGCCGTACAAGTCAAGTGCTGAGTTCTTTGTTTTCCAGTTGCTCACATAGCCTGTAGGAAAACAGGGTGACTAGTCAAAATTTGCAGCCTGAGCCAAGCCCCCCTGTCCTACTTGTTTGTCCCAGATCTGCTGATGCAGTCCTCTCCCTCTTTTTTTTTTTTCCTACATTTTTTTTCTCCAGCTGTGGGCATTTATTATTCAAGCCATTCCTTTTGAATTCTCCCTCTTCCGTGTTTTGCATAAGGATTAGCAATGCAGCACTTGTTTTTTTTTCCTTTTCTTTTTTCATTCAAAGCAATATCCAAATATTTGAGTAAAATTAAATGGGATTCAAGGTGGATCTTTTTTTTTTTTTTTTTTTTGTACTTGGCATGACTGCTACCCAATTCAGTGCTGCTTACAGGGCTTACAGTCTTAGATAAGATCACTCAACACAGCTCAGTGTGCACAGTGCTGAGTGGATCTTGGCCTGTCTAAGGAGGTAACAGCTTCTCCCAGAGGGAAAACAAATGCAAAGCCTGCTGCGTGACGTGGGGAAGTTCCACCATCTTCACCGTTTTGCACCAAAAGGCTTTCCGTTCAATGAATGCCTTGGGGCTATAAACTGGGCCTGTATCTACAGTCTGAACCTTCTGTATCCTACTGTAGTGTATGCAACCAAGTCTGCCTTTGCACACTGATTTTTTCTAGGTTTTTTTTTTTTTTTTTTTTACAGCTGCAGGAGCCTAAATCTGGAGAAATAAATAAATAAATAAAACTGAAAAGCCAGACCCTCCTTTTTCAGCTTTTTCTTCTCAGTTAAACCTAAAATATCCAATATATTATAAAGATAGATAAACTGATACCACATCGCACTGCCTCCATGTCCAGCAGAGCAGTATTGGTGATTACTGTCAATCACATATTCAATATTGTCCTCCTAACAGAAACAGCAACAGCATTTACACCTCTTTCCACACATCTTTCAATTCAGAGGAAGAGCAAAAGTTTTGTAGCCGCTGTGTTAATGTGATTGACACAATGTAAAACCACAGCATATTTCCTTAACCCTGTAAAACCTGACCCATTAAAAACTAGCCACAATATCCATTTTTTTAAAATTTTGACGTGTTTATTAGCCCTTTTAAATCATCCAAATATTTATTTATGATATATGTTTTGTATCACATTTGATGCATTGGGTGTTTTTGGCAACTTTTTGCTCACAACAATGTTAATTTAAGATACAAAAATACATTTTATCCTCAATATTTTGGAAAAAATAGAACATTTCAGGTAGTTTTTCTTATATAAAACTATTTACAGCCTTTTTATTTCCCTTGAATTGCACCATAATTTTAATTATTTCAACATTTTTCAAACAAGTAACTTACATTAAAAATGTTCTTCTTAATGTAAGTTTTGGAAAATTACTAAAGACTTTCCCACAAAATTTGTGATCTAATGTTAGCGTTCATATTGAAAAGGGTAAAAAAAATACTTAAAAACCCCTCCACTGGCTGCAGTGGGATGATAATCCACCAGGGGGCAAAAAACATGTATCTGGTCACATACAGCAGGTTTTTAAAGAAAGTATTGATCTTGTTGATTAGATAGACGTCTCAGAACCTGGCGTAGCAAATATGACACAAATGGTTTTAAAGGGTTAAATAGTGACCAGGGTTTGTATTTAGCCTTTGTTTCTAATTTCCTGTTTAAGAAATAGAATTTGTTTTGATCTAATACCGCTCATACGTTTAATGCAAAGTCAAAACTTCTTTAACTGTGTCAGATTCAAATATCTACTGTATACCTTATTCAGCAGATAGAAACAAATAATTTCTTCACTTTTACATTCCCACCTGACAGTCTGCAATCCAGCCACCATTTTGTATTAAATACATTAAAGGGTCTACAATAAAACTTGTCAATATAGGCACACTATACCTTGTGTAAAAGCTAAAAACTGGTCCTGTATCTATAGTCTGAACTTTCTGTATTCTACTGTACCGCATTCATCCATTTCTGCCTGTGCACACAGATTTTTATAAATGCTTTTTTACAGCAGCAGCAGCCAAAATCAGGGGAAAATATAAGACAAATTGAAAAGCCAGACCTCTTTTTCTGCAATTTTTTCTTCTCAGTTCAAGCTAAAAGATTCAATATATTATAAAGATAGATCAACTGTTACCATATCACACCACTTCCATGTGGATGAGGAGCAGTATTGGTAATTACTGTCAGTCTGGTATTCCGTATCATCCTCCTGACAGAAACAGCATTTGCACCTCTTTCCACACATCTTTCAGTTTACAGAGAGAAGCGTTTTCCTCACTCCAGGAGGACGGATGCGAGTGTCCTCACCCAGGACAGTGACAGGTGAGGAGTTTGCCTCAGGTGGTTAGAGGTTAACCTGTCAAACCGTAATGTAGGTGTCCTAAGGTGAGCTCAGGTAGACCAGACATGTCTTCTGCAGCCAAATGTTTAATGAAAGTAGAGCACCAGGCCCGCAGATCATAATTAATTGATTGTTAATTGGTCGCTTCAGTCAGAGAGTTGATTCTTTTATAACAGTGTTGCATGTGTAATATGTGACTGTTCATTTTGAAGAAGTGTGTTGATATAACCCTGTCCCTTCTGGTTTGACAGGTAATTATGAGCCAGGAGCAGCAGTAGAGGACTAAGTACAATAAATAGAAATGGAGGATGGATACATGCAAAGTTATTCCTATTATCTTCACTCACCTCACACTTGTTCTTTTACAATAATGCGACCTACACCGACCAGCCATAACATTCTAACCACTGACAGGTAAAGTGTCAGTAATATTATTTCATTTCAATGGAACCCAATTTCACTGGGTTGGACATATTAGGCCGTAAGTGAACCTTTAGTCCTCCAAGCCAATTTGCAGGAAGCAACAAAAATGGGCAAGGAACTGAGTAGCTTTGACCCCGTCATTACCATGACAACATGGCCCTTGGCAGAGCATCTCCACAACTGCAGGTCTTGTTGGGTGTTTAGGAAGCAGTATCATTGCTTTAAAACCATGATTTTTCTTGATTTGACCGACACTGCTATAGGGAAAGTTGAGATGCTGTCTGGATTAAAGAATTTTCCCAAAGTTTGGAAGCATTATTAGGTGGTCCTTCTGTTTAAAACAAAACAAAAAAAAACACTTTGGTCCATTATTACATTATCCAAAATGCTTAAACGCAAAACTTGCTAAAGAAGTCAGCCATAGACCAACTATAAGATCCGGTCATTTAATTAGTTTTGATGCTCTCTATATTGATTTTACATTACATTTAGTTTATGTGGTGCACAGAGTGGCTTGGATGCTGCAGCTAAGCTTTATAATGGTGGAGAAAGCAATGACGGTGCATCTAAAAGCCATTACACTTTCTAATTTAACCCAGTGTATTTGCAAAAGTAAGTTTTAACAACTGGAACAGTTTACTATTTATTAATACTTTCATTTAGTACATTGATAGTCACTTTGGGTAAAATGATCACTTATCAGGTTAAAAAAACAATGGAATTTAAGGTGTTTCTACAGCTGTTAAATCTGGTTAAATTTTACCCCAAAAATGTGTACATTTATATTGTTCTAAAAGGTGGAAAATACATAGTACAAGACACAGACAATTTGTCAAAACCGTGATGCTGTGGTCCTTGCACTTCTTTCATTTCCTCCCTTGTTTGTCTCCACTGGATGCTCCTCTTGAGGCTGTCACTGCTCCCCACCCATGTCTTGCTGTCGGCAAAGCATCAACCCGAAGGGGCTGCACTGTTCTCCCTCTGTCTGAGTGCTGTTCTCATCAGCTATTTCATCTTCCCTGTCATCATCATTCACCTGAATATTACCATCTGACCTGCCAAAGGTAGGTGATCCGAGTTGTCAAATGAGACTGTGGGACTGTTAAAGTGCACTTTGATTGGTCAAATAACTTTGTTTCCCGACAACTTTAATGAGAAGTGCAAACATTTTGTAGGCGATGTGTTAATGTGATTGGCATAATGTAAGATCACAGCATATTTCCTTAAATAATGGCCAGGACTTGTATTTAGCTCAGCATCAGAAACTACCAGGCCTTTATTTGAAGTTGGTTTGACGTTGTTGTAGTTTTCTGTTTAATAAACAGAGTTGGTTTTGATCAAATACTGCTCTCGCTTTTAATGCAAAGTCAAAACTTCCCTAAGTGTTTCAGATTCAAGGACCTGTCAGTAAAAACCCCTTTCATTTCTTAGCTTCTCCATTCCCATCAGATCCAGTCACCATGTTGGATTAAATACATTAAAGTTTCTACAATAAAACTTTTGTTATTATATGCATGTGATATCCTGTTAGCAAGCTTAGATTCTCCACAGTTGAGTTGCTACGTTCAGTTTACAGTATTCCAGAGCACCAAACCATAATTAGCGATCAGATCTAATGGGACTTCCTACCTGTTTGTTGGCCATGAAGTCACTTTACTGGTCCATTCCATGAATAAATCTATTCTTATTCAAAAAGTACTCTGATGTATTTCTTGTTGTAGCCACATACTAAAAAAGGACATTTTCAGAAACTTATATGATTAGCTTTCAAATGAGGTCTTACTGATTAATTTTGGCCTACAGTTGGTTGTTTTTCAGTTATAAGCTTTGGAACTTGGTGGGGTCAATAGGGCAAAATTAATCAAAAATAAGGTGGAAATGAACAGGTTAACAGGACTTTCATTGTCTATCACGTTTCCATCCTGCAGCACTTGTATACTTCCACAAACTACTCTTCAGCAATAATACTGTAAAAAAAAAACCACACACCTGCAGTGACTAACACACACCTGCAGTGACTAAATTAATGGCAGATATAATAACACCTTGGATCAGCGATCAAGAAGAACAAAGTGTTGAAAATAGCTGCGTTGTATTGTTGAATCTAATTAAGTGTTCATTATGCTTCATTGTCATGCACATTGTGAGACAGGCACCATAAATGTATCCATTTCATTTTCACCCCAGCCTGTACTTGACAACAAGCCTTCATTTGTTGACGTCAACCTTGCCCTCAGCCATTATTAGAGGCCTGGCTCATATCAAGACTTGTGCTAATTGTCTGAGGTAGGGTTGTAACAGTACAGAAAAAGTTAGGTTCGGTACGTACGTTGTCGGTACAGGGGTCTTCGGTTCGATACATTTTCGATACAGTGAAAGAGACCAATTTCATTAAAAAAAAACTGTATTGAAGTAAAAATGCTAAATATTGTGAACACTCAAGTGTCACTACAGCTGCAGTTTTTTTCACTACTGCATGGGTCTTTGAATGTGCTATGAAATTTGACGTGTTTACCAGAAATATGACCGATCTTCACCGCTTAGGCATCCCTCTAGGATATCAAATATTGCACATGGGTTCCGCTTGTAGCTACCCCTGCTCATACTGTGTGTGTTCCACTTCAAGGTTTGTGTGTTTACGTTCTTCACATAGGCTACACGTATTCCTTCGGTACACCTCCGTATTGTATTGAAGGCCCCGAACAGAAACAGTTCCGTAGAAACAAGTGCACCGTTACACCCCTAGTCTGAGGAAATGTTGTATGTATTTTTAAATACGTGACAATTACAGATGGAAACACGAACTTGATGTACACATGTCTTAAAAGCAATAAAATGATTTTTCACATCGCAATCTATTCAGTAAATACTGGTACTGTGTGTTTTTTGCAAAGCATCATTAATCAACAGACCTAAAAACAAATGGGAGTTGTAATGTGAAGACTAAAAAAAATAGATGCACTATGAAATGATACGAAATGTGTTTTGGTTTGGATGAATAGATGATATTCTGGCTTTGCAGGAACATACAGTGGCGGTGCCTGCTCCTCTGGACTGAGGACTGAAATATAATGAAGCAGTCAGATGCTAATTGAAAAAGGAGTACGCTGTTGTTTATATTGCATGGTCCTGTTTCCCGTCTGTTGATTAGGCTCCGACAGCACGGCCCTTACTCATGCCCTTGACTGTATTCCCTTTCCGCACACCTCATGGAGCCATCAGTGATACTACGCTGAACATCATAACATGACGCCAACAGGGCTTTCTCAGAAGTTCATTAAAAATTTTATCTGAAGATGTTTAAGTGATGTGATTAGGCTTCTGGAGGACCCCAGAGTTTCTGTGTAGCATCCCACTGGTTGGTATCTCATCCTCTTTATAACTAATTTCTCTCCCACCATCAGATACTGTTCAGATATTCCAAGAGGTATTACGCAAGAATTATACTGAGGATTGCACTAAGGAAAGATGAATTATTAACCTGATAAATAGTCAATGTTTCTGGATTTCATATGGCAGAGGAGACCCAGTCCTATGTCCATTAAGGTTATTATAGTACGACAACTAAGACTAAAAACTATTAGTGAATAAATAACTTTATCAACTGAAATTAAAAATACCAATAATCCAACACAAACTACTATACTGGTAAAAATAGTTAATGGTGTACAAACTTAAAATAGTTAGGTATTATATGGGATTGTCAATGAACAACTGTTTCATAAATCATGTTAAATGTCAAGTGCATTCTTTCATTTTTGCTTTTGCCAAGTTTTCTTTTTACAGTATTTTTATTATCATCATATTGGTATTTAATGTTAAGGCAACTGAGTTAAATATACAGTAGCTGGTCTTTTCAATTCAATGCAAGAAGCTGAACTTATTTAAATTGAGTACAATTAATCTGCGTTGCATCATATGTTAATATTTCGTTTTTTCATGCCACTGTCTACATCGTGACTGGGAGTGACGGAGAAGCACAGCCATGGCACCGTGAGTGACAAGCCATATGTAGAGAGGTGGAAACATGTCCTGCTCATCATCACTCACTGTAACGTAATGAGACAGTTACCCAATGCCTTCATGAGGTTTACTGTTTTACCGACTCTGTAAGCTAGCATGTAGCATTAGCTCACCCATAATGCCTTGCAGATAGCTCTGACCACTTATGCTCCTGGTCACTTCCAGCTCCAAAAAGCAAACTAATCATTAACTACTGGATTCAGAACAGTGTTTCGGAAACTAATGGGTGACGTCAACAGTCATGTACAGTCTGTGGATCCGACAGACAGACCTACAAATGCAACATGGATGCATCTGTAAGTAACAACTCATGAAGGTGTCAGAAGTAATACTCTGAATTAGTAGTAATTAGTTTGAATTAGCTTTCAATCAGGCTTCACAAACATTATTCTCTTGCTCTCCAAAATCCAGCTTTTTAATCTGAAATTACAGCTAAATCTGCCGCCTGAAATCAGTTTACTCCAACACAATCACAACATATTATATTAAAGACATTTTTGAAATCCTGTAAAACTACCCGTATCAGCCTTGGTGTTCACCTCCAGATGACATTTTAACCCTCAAAGACCAAAAACTACGATCTAAAATGTTTAATAACTTCTGAACCAATAATAGTATCATTGCATGTAAATAACTGGTGTACAATACAGTTTGTCATCTTTTCATGGTCATCAGATATGACCCATTTGGACGTTCAGAGGCTCCGTAGTGAATACGGAAAAACACCGTCATCTTCTGCAACAATGATTCACAAATAAAAGCCCTGAAGATGATAAATAACAGTGATTGTTTTCTTCAATTTTCTCTGTTTTGATATAATAACCTTTGAATTTACTCTGAACTTTTATGACCATCTACATGATCAGTGAATTAAATACAAGAAAATATTGGATTTTCACTGAAAAATACAAAATTCAGAGACTTATATTATAATAAATGGTGATAAATCGCTTAGTAAAGGTTAAATGATGAGAAAAAAAATCTCTATAAAAATAGTTCTAGGCCTTTAAGGGTTAAAAAAAAAACATCTTCTCACATAGCCTACAGCAACAGCATCACTGCAGATCACAGTAAACTATTCCGGCCTCACAAAGAACAACATTCTTCAGTCTCACTTTTGTCTCGACTAAACTCCTCACTTACTCCCCGCTCTCTCAAACCTTCCTCCTCCCCCCACTTTCTCGGGGCTATCCATATCGCACAAATCCGGCGATACGCACCTGCTGCCGCGATCAACAGCACGAATGCCACAGGGGAAATGTAAACAGCGAGAAACCCCTTTGGCTATGTGGTTTCCTGTTCTCTAGCAAGTCAATTAAGCAGCAAATGACCCCGAGAATCCACTGTTATAAGCCAGGCACTACAAAATTGCCTTTAATATATCATAATGATGACAGTAATTGGATTGGACGGTTGATTGCATTTTCCCAAGCTGTAAAGATAGTTCGGTAACAAAACAATAAAAATAAAAGTGCAGCCAATAAAATGACTTATAAAATTCATTCATTTTAGTTGAATGGTTCATGGGACTTCCTGGAACGGTGCTGGAAACCTCACAAATGAGCTGCATCTGAGACTCGGCTTCTAAACACACCTGTACAAACACAGAGTCCCGATGATCATCCTGTACTTAATGTTAATATCGCAAAATTACAGCAAAGCCATCCGTGTTAATCCTGCGCAGATTACAGCCTCAGGACGACTGAGGGCATTCTTCGCCGTCACTGTGCGAGTGTGATGGCGATGTGTTTATGTCAAAGGTACAGCTGAGGTTTAGTACCAGCAGTAAAGAGCCTCAGGAGATCTGAAAACATACCCTGGAGGATAATATGACTCTGATAAACTGGATATGAATGTTTACTCAGTGGCGTGGATCAGTTAAGAATAGCAAAATATGATAAATGTAACATATAAATGCAAAACACCAGCTTTTAATCACACTGTTGCTGGTGTGTGTCTAACTGTAAGGCGGCGAGAATTACAGCCTCTGTAAAAGAATGGTTCAGTGTAAGTGTTCTTCAGCGGGTTGTTGTGGTACATGGAGGGTCTTCAGTAAAAGATGGTGCACTGTACACTTTACATAAATGTGTATCATATTTATCACATCCCCCTGAGACCCAGAGGAGTAAAAGTTTTGGTGTTTTTTTACATGAAATAATTATCTTGTCCTGACATTCTTTTTACAGACTGTCCTTTGCAAAGGACAACGTTTTTTTTTGTTTTGTTTGTTTTTTTTAAAGCTGTTGCTGTTGAATGAATTGCTGGGTCTCAAGAGAATATGATTTATTCCAGTGCTTGTTTTTACCTCCTTTAGATCAAACTCACCTCTCTCTGACATACCATCAGGCCTCAAACAACGTCAAATGTTTCCTGTTCCGTGAGTATAAACATGACATTTTAACGCCATGTTGTGCAGAACACATGTAGCTTGTGAAAACTCTCTCCAGTATTTCCTCTGCGGTGTGAGAACTGGTTGTAATCTACGTTCATTTCCACTTCTCACAACAGAATGAACAAGATTTGCCACTAGTCAGCTGAAGGGGCGGGGCTGTGGAGAACCCATGTGACAGAGAAACAGGAAACCGCTCTGTGTTGAACTGCTTTGGGCTGATGCACAATTGGCAATTAGCACATCAATTGAAGAAATGATGTGTTAATCATTTCTTTAGGAAGCAGATGAAAATGACACACAGAGGTATCTACTCATTCGCACATCTTCAGGCTGAAGTATGTTCATTACTAGTCTGTAAACTCACAATGCCACTGCTGACGTGGAACCTCTGAGCTCTCATTTAAAGCTGGTTTCACGTCTGTATACATTATTTGCTATAATCAACGTTATCACAGTGCTGCGTTGCCAAAGTAATAGCCCCAAACCTCTGAATTATTAAAACGACTGAAAGGAAAAATCAGCAAATATGTCCATTTGGAGCCAAGAAATGCTGGTAATTTGTGAATGAAAAATAAAGTATACTTTTGAATTGTTACTCAATCAGCAAATTATTTCATCACTTTCAGGTTCTAGATTCAACCTCAATTAAATTCATGACATCTTTACATAAGTACTATATGCAATGTTACAGTGCAATGTTGTTGAACCTTGACCTCACCAACTGAAGCAACCCCAGATCATAACATTGCCCCCACAGGCTTGTACTGCAGGCACTAGGCACGATGGGTAATACTTCATCCACCCGTCACTCTGCAACACAGTCAATCTGGACCCATCACACCACATTGTTTCAGAAATGAGAAGCTCCTCACTGCATCAGCTAAAGGATTAAAGAACTGAAACATATTAATCACTGCAGTAATTATCCAATAGAAGGATGTGAATGATTCATTTCAATAAATTCAGAGACTTCTTTTGGCTGGGCTGTATATATTGTCGTAAACAATGAAATATTTTTTTTCCATAAGCTCCACATACATTTTCAATTCACAAAAAAAACTACCATTAGCATTAGCAATTAGCAGCCATTGAAGGCACTCGGGGACTAACTCCAGATCTTCATTAATGCTTTGGCCTTGATAGGAGAATAAACCCAGATATATAGACCTACGCCTGTTTTTGATGGTGGGGGAAACCAGAAGACCCCACTTTACACAGAAACACTCCATATCAATGGGAAACTGAACCCAGAACCTTCTAGCTATGAGGCAGAAGTGCTAACCACTTTACCATCGTGCCACCCTACATATGGACAAGTAAAATGTACGACTTGTCCTTAAATGCAGTGGAGTAGAAATTGTACTATGTTTGACCTTTGATTTGTGCTTCATTCAAGTGTTACCAAAACAACAACTCTCCCAACAGCTTAGCATTAGCCTTAAGTGCTAGCAACAGCAGCTACAATATTACAACCAATTACAGTCAGTAGTCTCATTTACCTTTCATATTAGGGGTAATATCCACCGTTGACCTTTTGTTATTGCAGTTAAATCACTGAGGTCAAGTGACGAACTAGAAAATGTACCACCTGTTCTACATCTTTTTTTTTTTATTTTTGCAGCTCTACTATAAGAAGTTCTGTTTTACCATTCCCTCTTGATCTTACTTTCATGTTGAATAACTAGTGCCTGAAGCCAAAAGAAATGCTTTTTTAGATAAAATAGCCTTACAGTGTGAGCCTCGTTAAAAAAATACATCTGGAGAATCTTTGGTGCTTCTTTGGTCTTTGGTTAGTAGACGAGGTTTCAACAGAAAGGATAAATGATACCGGGAGCAAAACGTGAGCTCATAAGATGAAGAGCTGTGGGCGACAAGTGGTTATTGCAAAGTGGGTCGTATTTAAACCTCCCTCGTTTCATCAAGGTAAGAATCACGTTTAACTGCTGTTCCAGCTTCATGAAAAAGCAGTCCGACGGTGCCTGCAGGCTCTGATTGTGGTGTTTCTGAAGGGAAAAAAAAAACACATCTCTTATAGAAGTCAGGTATACACGTGCACTATACAAGTTTATCAAACTGTAGAGTTGTCGCTTTATGAAGGTTAACAGAGTGCAAGTAGCTCTTGAAGTCTCCACAGGTATATCACTATGTCATTGTCTCAGTCTTTATACAGAGTCAAAAGTGTAGTTTTAGCTATCGTTGAGATTTCTGTAGTGGTTTACTATCACCGCGGCCTTGTGTTAAGACTATAGACCAGCCAGAGATGATTTGATTGAGAAAGGAAGTGGTGCTTGAGCATGCTGAGTTGTCTTGATGATCACATTTGTCAAAGGCCTCACCATTGATTTTGGGAGATAATTATCTTGAGTATGCGGCCAAGGTCATTCCACGGGTTTATTGGAAGTGAGGAAATCTTCTGCTGAAAACTAGCCCGCTCCATTACCAATTCATGAGCTTATAATGACAGAATGATATTATCTTCTGCACCAAATCATTTCCTTCTCCATCAAGATATGTTTGATTGATTAATCATTCAAATTTCATTTCCATTGTGTACATTTACAGATGGGTGATGAGTACTTAGTTAATAAATATTTATATCCTTATCCCATGATTTTATATCAATTGCCCAGTTAAATTCTAATATTGTGTCATTTAGAAACACTGCAAAATCCCACTGAAGTCATCGGGGGCTTTAAGTTTATTATCTATAATAGTATCTACTATCTACAGTTTCATCAATAATTTAAGTTGATGCTGAAAATGCATACATGTGCCACGTTTTGATATCATCACTGCTCTACAAAAGTCATGTCAGATCATATCATTTCCAAGCCTCTTACTGCGTGCAGATATTTTGTACTACACAAGAGAAAATATGAGGGGAACATCAAGAAATTTCACTTCAAAGCTACCTGAAAATCAGGCTCCACATTGTTATGTTTTAGGAATTTAGATACACTCTTTTGATGTACCTTTCAAAGCCACTCAGAGCCGTGATGTCTGCCTTCTGTGTGTTCTTGAAGGGCTTACAAAGGTGGAAAATAGATCTAATTTAATGTGCAAGTCAGAGCAAACAGTCTGTCCCAGCAAATCACTTTGCCAGCAGATAGAAAGCCAGATTAGTTGTAGTGTCACTGATAATAGTGGCCTTTAGTGATGTCGGCGCTCTAATTTGGAAGATTAGACTTGAATCATGCATGTGGAGTCTTTGTATTGTGTGTCTAAATATCAGTGTCTTCACATATGTTGTGCACAGAGCATTTCTTAAGTAGTCTTAGGCTCAGCGGTTGCATTATTGACCTTTTCGTAAAATGCTGTGCATAATTAGAAAAAAAAAATCGCTTTTTAACTGAGAGAACACAGCTGCCTTAAGAAGATGAAGAATAATGTAAAATATGGTTTAACATTGTGAAAAGAGGCACATAATTAGAACAGAGATCGGTATACAGTGAATGCTACCCCTTCATGTGGCTCCAAAACATCTCTGATAACAAAGACTTTAAAAGCACTGAAAGCGTCGCTGTTGTTGTTTGTTTGTCTAAAACGCAGAAACACAAATGCTGAGATCCAAATGCATTTTCTACTTTTAATCGAAGCGGAATACTCACAGTAATTACATGAAGCTATAATCAAGGCAGTCGAGAAAAAAAATACCCATTCAGGTGCTTACATTAGCATATTAACTGTGATTATCCACATACACGTGCATGACCATTACTGACTATAATAATAGAATACTAGTCCTGTCATAATTAACATGCTACTCCTAGAACTGATTTACGAATAACAGATAAAAGATATGTTGGTTGGTGTTAGTGTATTAGCTGCAATACAATTTTCATCTTTATCATGTTTTGACATACAAGTAAACACATCCACAACTTGACACAACTAAACCAAACAAGACAAAAATAACATAACAAGGTGGAACAAGCTGAAAATGTCATACGACAAAAGGCACTGAAAGGGATGTAAATGAATCAAGACAAACCCAACATTAGATGAAATGAGATGAAAACGACGTGAAAGGTATAAAAGGCATAAAGGCAATTTTAAAAAAGTGGGAATGCTGTATAAAATGTATTATAAAAACAGAATGTAATTATTTGCATATCTCTTGCTAAAATATTCACGGTCATCCCTGAAAATGACGCTATTGAAATGAGAGGATATGTTGCTATAAAACCTGTATGTGTATTTCAGCATTGCTGGTGCCTTTCCATTCCATGGGCACTAATGCACCCCCATACCATCAATGATACAGGCTATTGAACTGAGCGCTGATAACAAACTGGATGGTCCGTGTCCTCTTTAGCCCACAGGATGTGCACATTCATGGTTTACAAACACAATTTCAGATGCTGATTCATCTGACCACAGAACAGTTTTCCTCTTTGCCTCAATCCATTTTAAATGAGCTTCAGTCCAGAACAGACAGCTACATTTCTATATCATGTAGACTTATGGCTTCTTCTTCACATGACATATACAGCTTTAACCTGCATGAGTGGATGGCATGGTGAACAAACTGGTTTTATAGATGGCAATTTCTGGAAATGTTCCTCAGCCCATACACTAACAAGCAAAATAATGGTGTCGGGGGGTTGACAGCAAGGGTATATCCCCGAAATGCGCCCAGTCATTTGTAAGACGATCAATATGAACCAAATTTGCCTATTATTGCTTGATTTATGTCCAAAAGACTGATTTTCAACTAAATTTGGATGACTTATAATATCAATAGAGAAGCTGAAATTGATAGGGTTCTTCCACTAGGGGTCCCCTATGTCCCCTATGTCAAGGGATACCAAATCTGTCCTAGTTATCACGTTCACACGAAGGATATCCGGCAGCGGCGGCAAATCTGGTGGCCTTCAAGGTAAAACCATTATATCCCCAAAACTCCATTTCGGGGATAGAATGACATTACAGGACCATGCCTAGTATTAATGCAGTGCTGCCTGAGGACCAAAAGATGAAGGCATCAAATACTGACTTTCAGCCTCATCCCTTGAGCACAGACATTCTTTTGATTAGATTAAGTACAGTATGCAGATTATGAGATATTCAATGTCTAAGCAATTTTACATTGAGGAACATTACTCTGAAATTGGTCTACAATTTGTAGATCAGTAAACCTCTGCTTTGTATCATCTGCTCTTTACTTCTTTCATGTGCTTGTGTATATTATTAGCATGTTGGTTGCCTGTTGCGCGTGTCAGTTGTTGACAGCGTGTTAATGTAGCTAGCATAGAAGCATTTATCAATGTTTTCATTCCATGTGTGATTGATGTTGCCATATTCCACCAAAGTGCAGAAATCAACGATGTTTTGACAGGAGGAGAGCCAGTGGAAATGTGGAGATTATGGCACTGAATGGCGTATTTTGTAAATTTGGAACCTCGGGAGACATAAAAGTGAATTTTTAGGCCTCAAGCTCAAAAATTGTAGAAACCCTTGGAGATTATGTAATACAAGTCAACACCTCCACATCTCTGGTTAATTATCTGTGGTTAGTATTGAGAAGTCACTTTATGGAAACCCTGGAGATGGTTTACTGTGGTCATGATGAGCCACAAAGCAGGCAAAATGGTTATTGCGACTGCTGATGCCTTCTGATGAGTAGTGGCTTTCTTTCCGAGGTTAGTGTATTTTTATTTGGGCTGTGAGACTCTACTAAAAGCCACGTTATCAGAGAATGGTGTCGAGTCCTCATTGGCCTGCGCTGCCCTGAACGATTCATTGAAATGATTGGATGTCCCTTTGGAAATGTTTACTTTGACTGAAAAGGCCACTTATCCTGCCACTGAAAGAAGATGAGGAGTGACTGCGAGAGACTGCCTGTCATAGTGATGGAAAAACTCTGCTATTAGTGTCACATGATCTAGAAATACTTAGGCAGATGTGCAAACAAAAAGGACTGATATCTGTGCAGTGGATTTACTACCAGTCTGAAGACTGTCCTGGGACAAAATATTGATCAGTTTGCATCACATACAGCGCCAGTGCAACCAACATGCATGTGCACACATATACAGTACCGTGCCTCATTCAGTCTTGTTCCACCTTTAGCTTTAATGATTTCCAGCATCCATATTTATTTCTCATTCTTTTTTCTTCATATACAAGAAAATACAGGACATACGTGCACAGTGTTAAAAGCCACACACGAAACTGAACTAAATGTGTTGTAAAGGATAAAGTCGCTATTTATTGTGACCCCTGACCCCATGACAAGAAGCAGCACAAACAATTATAAACATCTGACGTGTTTAAAGGAACCTGGTATAAAACATCAGAAAATAAATACAACACATCTTATATTGTCTGAACAAAAACGTCAAAGATCTGTTAAGTGGAAAAATAAGACACACTACATACGACCACTTTGGTTTATAGAAGCTATTTTTTCCCTGGAACTTTTGTTTTTCCTGCTGTACATACTTCACATATATCTGATTGGATCTAAATACAGAGACAAATGCAGAAGTGTGATCATTAGAATTTTACTAAACCAACAAACCTAATAATGGCCTAATGTTGCACAATATATATTCAGAATTCTCTGCTCTTCAAAGACAAAGCAAGAAATCAACACAGATCAGTTTCCAATAAAAGTGTTTTTTTTTTTTGTTTGTTTTTTTTCTGCGACAAAAACAGTAGCGCCTTTCAAAAGCTGTTTATCTTGAATATCAAATAGGATATTAAAACCCCCACGGAGATGGAGCACAGAGACTCTTAAATTACCTTGACACCAAAACATGACCAAAAATCTGAAATGGTGGTATTAAACACGGCCAGATAGGACTCCTCAGGGGTGTGCAGCACAATCGCTGCATTTAGTCCAAATTACCTTCAAACTGGGTTACTTCGAGACACTGGAAAGACAGTAGAGTGATCTTACGCTATTTCACCGGTGTGTATCTTATTTCTTTGATTAAAGGGTGAATTCAGAGGCACCTGCTAGGTAAAAAAAAAAAAAAAAAGAAGCAGAGCAGGAATCACAGCTCCGCAGGCTTATGTTTTATGAGGTTACAGAAGGTTATAATTTGTGAGGATGGTTGTTTTTGGAGCCTGTTGGAATGGTTTAACTTTTGCCAATGGTTTATTGACTGTAATAAATTTGTAATTTATTTGTTTGGCTGTTTTAAAAGAGAGAATAGAATTGTACTATGTTAAACCTCAAACCGATATCCCCTCTTTCTCCAATTGAAGGTTATTTTGCCTGAATAAGACCAGTTTGGAATATGAAGACACAGGTTTAAAGTGAATGCTTAATGTCCCTGTAACCACAAAATCAGAATACGTTGTAATGGTACAGAGAAAGGAAGTAACTAAACAGTGACTTTTTTAAGACTTTGGCTTCACATACAGTATGTCATGATTTGTCAGTTTTTATTTCTTAGTTTTAATGTATTTGAAAGTATATATTCATTTGTCACATTCAGGCCAGAACATACTAAAGAAAGAGTTGGAACAGGCGGCGATGTAAGGCTAATAATGAGTTAAAATAATTAATTAAAGTGATATGAAGAGATGATGTGGTGCAAAAACTCATCCAGGAAAAATGCAGTTCATGGGTGCCATTTTAGTTCAGGGGCCACATACAGCCCAGTTTGACCTCACAGACCGGACCAGTGAAATAATAGCAGAATAACTTATAAATAATGACAACTCCAGATGTTTCTTTTTGTTTTAGTGCAAAGAAAGTACAATTATAGCATGAAAATGTTTCTATTTACAAACTATCTGTTCATAATAAAATGTGAATAACCTGAAATCATGAAGAACCGGAAATTTGTTTAGAAAAATAAGTGCAATTTTAACATTATTATTAATATTATTATTATTATTATTATTATTATTATTATTATTATTATTATTATCTCATTTACACATATGCATTACAACTTACAGCAGATCTACAAAAACACAAAACATTTAATAGCAGGCAGAATATTGTTAAAATTGCACTTACTTCTTTAAGACATTTTATGTTCATATTTGTTCAGGTTATTCACATTTTTGTGAAAATATAGTTGGTAAGCATAAAGACTTTCATGTGATTTTACTTTTTTTTTTACACTAAAGCAAGGAAAAACATTTTGGAATAGTTACTATTATAGGTTATTACCTCCGCCAAGGAACTTATGTATTCACTAGGGTTTGGTGTTTGTTTGTTTGTTTGTCTGTTAGTTAGCAACATAACACAAAAAGTTATGGACAGATTTTAATGAAAGTTTCAGGAAATGTCCAAAATGGGACAAGGAAGAAGTGATTAGATTTTGGGGGTGATCCAGATCATCGTCTGGATCCAGGATTTTTTTATGGCATTTTCAGTTGAATAACCTCTCAGCTGGCATGTCTGTTTCTGCACATGACATTTGACACCATGTCAATGTGGTCCTATTGTTTATCTGTTGCTAGGTAATGTACTTCAAGAGTATTATATGCTATTGCTGAAAAGACATGTCACCTTGGCCGAGGTCTGCACTATCCGAGTGCTTTTCTAGTCATGGTATGATTTTACTGGTCTGACCCACCTAAGATTGAATTTGGGTGCATGCAGCCCCTGAACTAAAATGATTTTTGCCCATTGCAAATTTATCCCATGGGCCACACTGAACCCTTTCGACGGCTGGTTTCGGCCCACGGGCCTTATGCTTGACACCCCTGGTTTAGTTCTTTAGGAGCAAAGATGAGTCGATGTACAGCGGTTTGAGAGCAAAATATGTGGGAAAAATGTTTAAATGTTTAAGAATAAAGCAAAATAGGAAATGGTTTGGGTGTTTTAGCCTCTGTGGTGCAGAACATAATTAAATGATTTACCGAACCTGGATGTATTTCTGAGCATAAAGGGCAGGGGTTCAGGTTGTCCATCCAGAGCTGATAAAACCACATGGATCAGGATTACTGTGGAGAACCGTTGTCTGGCTCTACAACATGGAGTCCCAGCCACAAATGCCAGTTCAGACTTCACTGAGCCAAATGGAAGCCTTATGTTAACAGTGTCCAGAGGCGCTGCGGACTTCTCTGGGCTCTGAAGCATCTGTGGTGAACTGGCACTCAGTGGTCTGTGCTCGGACCACCCAGGATCCAGGGT
>JAPQRQ010000002.1:7932435-7942577 GCA_037367365.1 Apogon talboti
GAGAATGGGCCACGGAAAGTGCACAGGAAAGAAGCAGGGATAGAGGTGGGGGTGGGGGGTGGGGGGGGCTCAACCACCGATGAGAGCAACAGCAGCGTGGGCACTCAAGTAGAATATTTTTCCAACATCATGTCAGGAGAGCCTCTGAGTGTCCCTTTTATTAGGTGTGTTTGTGTTGCCTCGCCTTCCTGTCACTAACGGTCGCAAGTGGTTGACGGTACCAGACTCCATGCATGTCAGAAACAGCCAAATAGCATTTATTTTAAGCAATTAAAGCACGTGCACTGCTTACACAAAGAATACAGACACTGAACAATGAGCCTCTCGTATAATGGCATTGAAGCCGCGTGCTAATGTTACATTATTAATTGCGGTTCAGTGTTTGTTGGGGATCTGCTTTCATCTGCAGATGTGGCTTCCTCCTGCTGGAAAACCGAAGCTGAAATATCACAGTTACAGAAGACGCCATTTTCAAGTCTGTGCAATAAAAACCCATGGGAATAATGGCAATGATAACAAGAAATGTCATTATTATCCAATATGTATTTTTTTGTAATTCTCAGATGTATTTTTCTCTGAATACAACGCCATTTTTGGTTTAGATTATAACTGTGCGCTCCTACTCAACTGTTTTAATTGCTGGCTTGTTATGGAACACAATATGCTATTGATCTTTTGGTCCCAATAGTGAGCTGCAGGATAATTCATAGCGATAAATGATCGTGATAGACGGATTAGGATATACACAGAGGCAAAACAATGTAACTGGGTGTAAATAATCCTTTACACTTGGTCTAAATTACAAATTAATCACAAGCTCTGAGGGTCAAAAGGTTATGAAACTGGCGGAATGTAAAACCGTTGTGGGAAGATTTACGCTCAAACAAATTCAAAGCACCACTTCAAATATTTCTGCAAAATGGGGCAAGAAGAAGATAATGAAAATGAACTTTACTTCAATGTAAAATATTCACGATGTGTGACTACGCTGATTTGGTCTTAAAAATTAACAACCTCGGTCTCGTTGTTTGTATCAAAGCTACAAAACTTCTGGGACCCTCAGACAGACCCTCTGCATAAAATATAACAAACATTTTTCACTAATTACAGAATTTCTCAACAATCCCGATTAGTCACAATGATGCAATAAAGTTGCAAGAGCACCTAATTAAAAGGAACCCAACAGCATGAATCAGCCTCTGACTGATTTCATATCTTGAAATATATCAGTGGTGCCTATACTGCAGAACGCCAGACAGGTGCAGCCCTGGCAAAAACTCACCACTGCAAATAAAGTCATTTAGCATGAATGTTAACATCTGACATCACTGCACCTCAGGTGTGACACCTGTATTAATGAAACACACCCTACATGTCTGCAAGGACAAATAAAGTCATGCATCTTGGAAATTACCTTTCACCCAGAGGTCTACAACAAATCACCATGCTCTATGAATTTCAACAAGTTTAAAATAGAAACTTAAATGCATTTGGACCTGGTACCATATTAGATGAGTAGTGAATGCAAAATGTAAGGAAACGCTGGTAACTAAATTATTATTTACAAATTATAATCACTGACTGAATTACAGGGCGACGGTGTGACATTTTGTTATTAACTTGCTTTGGGCAGAGTTGTATCATCTATTCACTCTGTCACCTTTTCACTGCAAAATATGAGGAGCAACTACAGAATATGAAGATAAAAAGAGTTCCTTTGCAGGAAACAGCTCTGTGTTATCTGGAATGTGGATTCCTCCAGACTCTTAGTACTTTATTTGCAAGTGTTCTGCATCTAAATCCAAATCTCAGCAGCTCAGTGGAGCTGGCTTTAACCAGAGAGCTTCCTCAAGCCTAAGATACTTATCCAGACATTCCCCAAAGCATACCATAGTGCCAATAAATACATTCCAAAATGGAAGATATTAACTACACTTTGCAGTCTTGGCGAGTCAGAACATAGCACTTAGAGAAAGTCAGAGGTGGAAATAACAAGTACAAAGCCTCTGTTGTCAGGCATTTGTACTTTATGTGCATTTCTGACAACTTATACTTTCACTTCCTACTTTAACTTAAATACCTGTGCTGTTTATGTCTTACAGTTTCATAACAGGCTTGTGATGTGATTTAATACATTTCAGGGGAATAATGCATTATTTTCAAGACCCATGTCACCTTAACGGTTCTGGCAGTAACTTATAGAAACGACAATACATTTCTGTGCCCGTGAATGAAAGTCACACCACAAACAACAAGACAAAAGCCACATGGAAGATGGAACAAAAGATACTCAAAACAAGCTGTTGACTATAGAACTGTAGCATGTTTGAGTGCTCTTTATGTGTTTTGTTTTTTCAGACACCATGCACATTCAACGACTTGTACATGGTCATTTTAATAGGAAAACAGTTGGGTAATCATTAGTTAAAGTTACTAGACAACCTCATCTATTGTTGAATTGTTTCTAAATGCAGACGGTGTACACTGATAATCTGGTTGCATTTACAGACCTGCGTTGTACCACGCTATTTTTTATTAGTCATGACTGGTGTGTGGTAGAATGTATGTTTATTAAAATTTATATTTACAGCTCAGCTTTATCAATCTCTAGGGGGGGAAATTGTTAAAATAATAATAATAATAATATATAATTCATGCTTAATTATAATTATATTCCTCTAACCCTTGGGGTGAATCAAGTCGTCTCAAAGTGATTTTGATTTTGCACCAGGTTTTCCACGAACATGCGGTGTGAGGTGGGTGATTCGGGTGGGGGGTCCATCACGCCACACCCCTGCCCTATCACAAATGACTCTCCTCTACAACCAATCAAAGGTCTGTGTGGTACCATAACATTACATCTAGGCGGTATTCTGACTTAGAGGTGTTCAGTCATAATCCTATGGATGGTAGCTTCACCGTTACCCAAGCACATACACTAAATGTCTGAACGTGCAGTTCCTCTCGTACTGAACAGGATAATTACAGCAATGACACATCATCAGCGGGTTGAAGCGAACCAGTCTCATGATGGTCTAAACCAAATTCACATTCACTATGAACTGGTGAGAAATACAGCACTCTGTGAATTCTGCCTCATAGTGATAAGAAGACCCAAAATGGAAGCATCACAAAGAGATTTCATTATGGACACCTGGTCAACACAAGTCAGCAAAGTTATTTCAATTTAAATTTTTAATTTAAATTCAAAATCTATTTTTATTTGAATTTTCAATAATGTAGAATTTTTAAACGTCAATCTGAAACTGAATTTGAAACTGGTTTTGAATATGAATCTGAATTTGAGTCTGAATTAGAATTTTAATCTGAATCTGACTGTGAATCTGACTTTGAATATGGATCTGAAAATGTATATTAATCTGAATTTGAATATGATTTTGATGTTCCTTTGAACAGTCAGCTCTTTCCACTAGGGATACTTTATTTTTCTTCCACAGCCTGTACTTCTACTTTTAGTCTGGGTTTTTCTATCTTACATAACCATTTCTACTTCTATATAAGTAAAGAGTGTGAGTACTTTTGCCACCTCCGAAACAAAATGTAGCTTACAGTAGGTTTATGTCAAAGACGAGACATAATGCTCACAAAAAGACACCGAATTATTATAAACAGAAGACAGTTGGCATTTTTCATCAGCTATCATTGAATGTAAATTGAAAAGTCTTTAACAACACAGAACAAATGTGTGTCATAGATTTGCAGAAGCAAACAGCCAAGGGAACAGTGTTTTTAAAGGGGCGGTGTCAAGAAACAAATGCTGGAGGAAGGCATTTCTTCTGTCGACAGGCGACCGCTGTTTTTGTGGAGGAAAAAAAAATAGTCTTTTCTTTGTATTTCTTGTTGACTGTTTTATTTTGGTTTCAGCATTGAGATGTGATGACAGCAATTTCTGCTTGCTGCTCCTAAGTACCTTAAAAAATATCGATTCAGCAATATTCAGCACCACTATTGGTGTTTTCTGAGACATTAAATTTTAATATCTTTTGAAGTAGAAGCATATACTGTAAACCGGCCATTACAGGAAATAACCAGCCAAGCATTGACAGAAAGCTATTTTCAGCCTAGTTTTTACTTGTATGATCCAAGATATATAGGCTGCACTTGTAAATACCTTATCAAAGTTTACTAGGGCTTGTTTTTGGTGGGACATCAAAGTTCAAATGCAATAAAAATGTCAAATTCATAACAATCAAGTTTTGTTATTGAACAATGTGAAAAAAAAATTATTTTTGATATGTCTTGCCCAGCAAACATTTCAATTACTATTTATTTGTTCTAATATTTTCATTGATAATATTTTTCTCCAATTGCTGTCGAACAATGGTGCCTTATTTTTTGTTCATATTGTACATGTACAGTTGTAATAAAGTCATGTAGACAAAAAAAAATCAATAATAATCATAAATTGTCTAACACTGAAGGCAAATCTAGACGTATCACAGAGTTGTACTTAGAGCAAGAGCCAAAAGCCCTGTCACTCACAAAAAAATAGGACCAATGTCCCTGCACGTATTTCACTGGCATGTTCTATCAAGCATCAATAACAAGTTGAATGTGTGAGGTTGGAGGTTCCGTCTCCATGTTAGAATCTTGATGCAGGAGATCAATCACCCAGTAGAAGTGGGTGGTACTTACACTGGAGGAGAACTCAACTAAATCAGTCAAAGTCCATATAGGACTTCCTATCAGTGCTCAACAGGAACTATATTGATATCTGTAAACATTTCCATGTTATAAGCCATCAAAATATGGACCAATATAAGCAAAGGCACATTTTTAAAAATTCAAAAATTGGTCATAAATCCAAAAATCTAAATTTGTCAAAACTGTGAACACACTTTGTAGACATTGTTCCAAGGAAGTTAAATATAGAATTTGGAATTAATCCGACCTGTAGTTTTATAGAAGATGTTAATTAATTGCTAAAGAAGACGACGACGCAGATGACGACGAAGACGAGGACCAAGGACACAGCACCTTCACAACAGCTCATCGGCCATGAGCTAAAAAGTGAACAACAAATATCAAATTGTGATCAAAGATGCAGATGAGACCGTTACTGATTGAAAACACTCCAAAACACCAGTCATTTTTTCCAAGATGTTTTATTCAACAAATCTCTGCTTCCCCATCTTTCTTTGGATCTCTGGTCATTTCATAACAAGTTCCTGATCATGCATGATGAGTGCGTGTTGGTGTTTGTCTACTGTGCTGTTTGGGCCACGCAGACACACACACAGGACTGACTTTCTTTAATAATGCATGTGCTTCAGGATCCCATTCTGCTGGAGCTGTTGTCATTCACTAATAAACCCTCTTCACAGCCACGCAGTCAAGCAGAAACAGTGGGCTCACCAGGAGAAAAGGGTCATTGAAATATGTATAGACACTTTCTTTTTCCTTGAAGAAAACATAATACGCTGCTTTCATCCTGTCACACAATAACACGATTTCTCCGTATATACGTAGGTGGACAGATTAGGATGTTTACACTTTATTTTATATTATAAGACCATGAAAGAGCCTATTTTTAAAGATATTGTGAACTTTTCTGATGTAATAGTTTCAGTACTTAAAAGCTGAATAATGCAACTTTTACTCATTAATTACCTTATCACAATGGCACATTTGGGCTTGCAATGATAAACTGATTTTCAGCATAAAAAGGAAGGAAACTTTCATAATGATGCAGAAACTAATGTTGTAGTCCAGGGTCGTTTGGGAGTATATCCAATTCTTTTTTCAGTAAATGTGTCACCTATGAAATTACATATTTTGCCTACATAACCAAAGACTACTTTCATTTTTATACATAAACTGATTATACTTTTTATTATAATGTATTAGATATGAAGTTTTAAGGTGTTTTATGTAATTCTGACTACTTTCATTTTTATACATAAACTGATTATACATTTTTATACATAAACTGATTATACTTTTTATTATAATGTATTAGATATGAGGTTTTAAGGTGTTTTATGTAATTCTGACTTCACTTTACACACTAATTTTGCCAAATGTGGTCAGTGTACGTAGTAGTAAAACCTCTAGACAATGCCACGGTTTCAGTTGTGTGATTTTTAGGTAGAAAATTAACTTGGCTATAATGTTATAAAAATGGTAGTGGATAAGGTTGGGAATAAAGGGGTGGGAAAGGGCTAAAATAAGAGAGCCAAATTGAGAAAACCTTAAAATAAATAGCATGAAACATCTACAAATGTGGAGGACGCCTCATATCTTTAACCCTTTAATGCCTGAATTTATATGCAAGTAAATAAAAAATATATATTTTGCTGTCAAGAGGAAGTTAAATTAAGTGGATATTATTCATCTGACTACAGCACATAAAACAGATAGAAATCTGAGTCTGATGCAAATTGGAGACAACAGGGATAATAATCAGTGCTTTCCAAAGGTTCCTAGGTACGTATCAAATATGCCAGAACTGGCTTTTGGGGAATACGCTATCTGGACTGATTCTGGTTTGATGCAAATTTGTGACAGTCGACATTAAGGGGTTAAATGCCTGATGCCTCATCTCCTCGCCTCACCTCCTCAACTGGTATCTCTGGTGGGAGGACTGAGGAGTTGAGGAACTTCAACTTGAGAAATGTGAAGAGGGGAGGAACTAGAGTCACAGAATCACATCTGCAATTAAAATCCAATCAGCAGTCAGAATTTACAGCTGGCAATCATAAATTTAACACTTAGAGTATGAAACCTGTTGCAGGGAGGTTTTCTACAACCTGAAAACACAGAAAAATGCAATTTGACATGCTGAGAGATAACTGTGGAAATTTGACCCAGTTCTGTTAGAAAACTACCCATAACTACAGCTTTAATATGTAAAATATTGTTATCTCATTAGAATAAAATACAATGATGTAAATACATGTCACTAAACAGAATCTATATTATAAAATCCAAGTGGCCTCTGTGTGTGTGTGTGTGTGTGTGTGTGTGTGTGTGTGTGTGTGTGTGTGTGTGTGTGTGTGTGTGTGTGTGTGTGTCCGGGGATTCACACAAAGTCCCGAAAGAGCTGACTGCTGCAGTTTGGCATACTTATGCATTTTTGGTCAAAGAAGAGACTAGCGAAAACAGCAAGTTGATAGTACCAATATTTTGGGAGATATTAGTACTTTTGGAATACAATAGCCTTACAATCGCGTTGCTATGTCCCGAACGCTTTGGCGGTGACTGCTGGACAAATGCGGTACAGCATGAACGAATACACAACAGCATAAAAACGACCACCTCTAGAACCCGTGGATCCGCTCGGGTCGACGCGCTAGTGCGAATATAATTTTTACACATTATTTCGTCTATTAATGTCAATCTCTGCCCCAGTAATGTCACACAGACTTTCATTGGCAATGGAGTTCAAAACAACAACTCCCATGAGCCATTGCTGCTATATCACCTACTAATATGTGTTTCACTAGTGCTTTAGAGACCTCCAGCAGCATAAATTATACAAAGGAGGGCCACGCAGAATGAAAAGGGAAGCCGCTGAAAAACTGACAAACGACGATAGATTTGTTTACTTAGATTTTTCTGCATCACCAGAGAGGAAGGTAAAACCCTCGGGCTGCAAAAGGCGAGTAAAAAAAAAAATCCACATCTTGCAGAGAAAGAAGAACTAAATAAATAAAGATTACGATTAAAGATAATACTTGAGCATGCCAAGTAACGTTACTGAAAGCCAGCAGGGAGGTACAACAGTCAACAAGCTCCATCCTGCATACAAAGGGGTTCAATGAAGCGAGGTCACCAAGAGTGCACGCATCCCGGCATCACCAGTCATCTCATCTCTGTGTATCGGCTACTGTGAGCGGCCAATCAGCTGCCGGAGCCTCCAGCTAATGGACCAATTGCCAACTGTCACTTCAGTCAATTAAGGGCCCACACACCTGACAAATATCAATCAATAACGACAGGGTTCACGCATGTGGGGGAGGAAATTATGGCGCGTGTGTCGAGAATCACAGGCTGGAGACTGCATACTACATTATGCATAAGTACTACCACCATACTGCAAGACACTATAGTATATGTAACGCTGTGTACTACATATTGACTTCACCATCAGGCTTGTCAACATGTAAACAATTACCTGACAGAGGTTTTATCATTCTGTACATTAAAATAGATGTATAAATACTCATTCATGCATCACTATTGTTGAACCACATGTGCATAACAATATGTGGGCGAATTTGTGGAATGATTTGAAGGAGTTCACAGAATATATAAACATTATGTCACATTTTATGAAATTAAAAGCACCTTTTGCTGAACAGGTAAAAGGAAGAAGGTGGCTAAATGTTATTTTTGTTTATTAATTGCATCTTTTGTGCTTATTTTAAGGTTTTTCATCTAGTTTTTCATCCAGAGAAAATAATGAATAAATTGTTTGATTTTTTTTTTTTTTGGCATGTGATGAAATACAGCAGTAAGTGATTGCAGATGTTGTATTAACAGGTTGATTCTGCTTGAAATTACTACTGTAAACACACATGTATTCTGTTATTGGGGCAGAAAATATAGCAATGTTTTTCCTTCTACTCCTTTTCATGCATAACGTGGTCATTTCGCTGACAGGTAAAAGCAGATTTTCTTTTTCTGTGTCTTTCATCTTATGAAATACATAAATAAACTGTTAAATTACTACTTAATCACGCACCGCATCCAAGTATACATTACCGTCAATCTCTTCTTCTTCTCGTATAATGGTGGGTTGTAATTTATGTAGCTTGCGCAGTATTGTCACCTTCTCTGCTGCTTCTCTACACATAAGTTCACTATTTACACATATTGAATATGGATATAATGCTGAGAAAATGAGCTGAAAATATCTGCAGCAATGTGGAGGAAATGAGGGATTTCACATAGTACTGATATGGAGTGATATATGTTAATACAAAGGTTTATTTGCAGAGAAAATGTCATATTGTTGAAGTTTTCCACATTTTTACACATACGTTTGTATTTATTCTATTTTGCAGTTTTCTTTATGTTTTGTTTCTCATACTTTATTGTAAAAATGTTTATTGTGATCATTATTATTTCCCCTTTGAACCGCTGTGTATGTATTATTTATATAATTAAGGAGCTATAGGTTGGTGTTAGTGGCCATTTGATATGAAATGTCTTAATATTTTTTGTTTTCTATGTGAATGATCATATGCAATGACAAAAATAGAAATGAAAAAACTATTAAATGAGCCAATAAGTAAGTTAACACGAGTGAATTAACCCTCAAAGACTTAAACAGCCACAATAAATCTACTGATCTAAACGTGTGATAACTAACATTAACAATTTTAATAATAGTTCAGGTAAAATCAGTTTCTCAGTATATTACCATATCGTATTGTATTATGATAAATGATGATAAATCACTAAGGAAAAGTTAAATGTAGACAAAAATAAAAATAGCTGTAGGTCTTGAAGGATTAATAGGACTGACCTGATTTATATCAAATGCTTTCACTGAGATTTATATGTAATTTGACGAAGCGTGAATTCCCATAAACATCCTCTGTCAGACAAAGTCTCGAACCGCCGGATAGTAAGAGTAAGTGTCATGGTAAATCATACCACAGCAATTGTGTTTACCTACAGGAGTCGGTCCTTTCACCACTGGTTCATCTCTATTTTTGTCTAAATTCAATGAACTGTACATCTCTATTTAATAGAAGTAAATAAAGATCCCTGGCTCGTGTTCCAGAGTAGTCTGTGCCAGTTATGCACCTTAAACGCTTGCTGCCATCCACCATTAAACAAAAAATGGAGAAGAAGAAGAAGACCGTAATGCATTATGGGATGCAGTACATCATGCTCAAGCAGCGAAGCGTGAAATTTGGCCGGTGTAGGTTGCACGTTTTCAGGTTTGTCACATGCATACAGCTTATTACCACTGGTCGGAGGGTATTTTAGTCAGGACCAAAATTAACGAATAGAATAGAATAGAATAGAATAGAATAGAGAACAGAACAGAACAGAAAAGAACAGAAGAGAATAGAATAAAATAGAACAGACAACAGAATAGAATAGAATAGAATAGAATAGAATAGAATAGAATAGAATAGAATAGAATAGAATAGAATAGAATAGAA
>JAPQRQ010000002.1:7956476-7967785 GCA_037367365.1 Apogon talboti
ATACTTGTCAGTGATAAGAGACTGTTCTTGCTAAATCTCATGCACTTATTCAGATTTTCATTTGTTTCCCAAATGCAGAACTTTAAGTCGACCATAACCTACTGTCCAAGTTATAGTAACTCCATCTGCTCAACCTATATACTGTATCTAATTACTGGATACAGGAACCATGAGATCATACAATTGACATTTGCTTTGAAGCCATTAGTTTGCATTTTAGCCATGACAGTGTTGGCCTTTTGGAGCTGGAAGTGACCATATTTGGACAAAAGGGGGTGGAGCTGTGGGAGGTCAAGGGGTCATGGGTGAGCTAATGCTAAAGGCAAGCTAATCAACTTGGTGAAATGATAAACTTCATCCAGCAGTGCTTAAAAAAAGTCATTTCATGGTCTGTAAAAAAGTGTTTTATTAAAAACAGAGAAGCTCCAAAAGTCTGATTGGGTAGGCAAGGCAGTAAAGATAGATTAGAAAATTTATTCCAGGGTTCAAATAAGTTGAATCAGAGCAGAATAACTGTTGGGAAAAAAAATCATTAACTTATTATTTTTACAGAGAATTTCAATGTAAGTCTAGGGGAGCTTTTTGTATCAGCATCTAGTGGCTGTCAGTGGTATTACACTTTAACACACTTAAACATGTCCCTTGGTTAAAGCAGTTAGATGAGTCAGACATAAAATTAGACAAAAATGAATAATGTTGATACTGTTGAGCTGATTTTCTGTCTCATTACGTGGGAGGCTGTCAGCTTGGCCGGTTTTAATAAAACATCACGGCGAGGATTCATTGAAACCTTGAACAGTTCAAAGAGGAGAAAGAGAGGTGTACAGAAAGTAAGTGAAATGAGTTCACCCAAAAATGAATACAGAAGCTCTTACAAGGTTGTGCAAAAAAACTCAGATTTCCAAAAGCCACAGTAGAAATTCTAGGAACCAAAGAATGAGAAAACTCATTTATACCCTTGAGCAAGGCAGTCAGCCCATAAAACACACTGGTGACACTGCACACAGCAATGTGCTCAACCCTGAAAACTATTTCTGAGCTCACAGTGAAACGGTGGGACGATATAAATCTTTAGGGGACATATTGTTATTCTGGCTGCCACAGAGGTTTTGTTGCTGCTTTGAAGGACTATACTTTTCCAACTTCAAGGAGTGCAAGCATGACAAGTTGACAATTTAAGGCTTTGTCTTTGGAAAACTATGAAGAAGCCTGTGTCTAAACGCTGTGACATCTTCAAAGTTAAACCCTGAACATTAAAGCATCCCAGACATGCTTTCTGCATTTTTAGATTTTACTCAAACTTAAACAACTTGTGTTCATCACCAGCATAAAATAGTCCACACACTTTACAATACTTGGTTTTACTTTGACACTTTATTTACCAACTAGCTGTGTCTCAGTGCTGCAGCAGGGACTTTAATCAGCTCTAGGAGACGGGGCCACATTACTCTTTTCCTGGCATCCTTACATTGGTCTCATGATTGATTTTAAAAAGTTGATTGATAACTGCCAGTGTTTGTCAAGGCCTGGCTCCCAGCTACAGTTTGGGCCTATGAGCCATTGTGCAGCCTCGGAGCCCCAGGCAGGGCTCAGCTGATACTGGCTTTGTTACACTAGCAGAATCCATGTTCCCCCTCAAATCACCTTTCAAGACACAACTCAGCTTTTAGTATTGTTTGTTTCTTTGATACCGTCTTTGTTCTTTTGATGGTGTTCTCTGACCTGCTTGCTTGTCAAGCACTTTGTGTTAACGGGGCTACATGTATTTATACTTTCAAACATTTAGAATAAAGAGTTCTGAAATTATGCCAAAGATGCCAATGTATTGGACAGTAGAGGTATGAACTGAATCTACTCATACTGACGGGCCACGGGATTAAATGAGTTCACTAGAGCAGTTCATAAACCAATAAACCAATGCAGTTGCATTTATTAACTTTCATTTTTTTCCTTTTCAGTAGAAACAGTAACAATTACATCTGACCTATCTGTATCTAGGGGAGGCAAGGCAAGGCAAATGTATTTATGTAGCACCATTCATACACAAGGCAATTCAAAGTGCTTTACAAAGGCATAAAATTACATTAAAATCATAGAGAAACATTAAACAAAATGAGAGTGCAGAAAAGATAAAAAGATAAAAATAAAGAAATTAAAACAGGATAAGAGATAGCTAAAAGCCGAAAACAGTCTTGACTAAAATTGAGAAAATCAATCAAAACAGATAAAATTGGGAGTTGCAGTGCAGCGCAATCTAGTGTGTGACTTGGATAAGCTAACATGGATGTATGAAGCACACTCAGAAAGCTATTTGATCAGCCTGACCACATCTGGATATGCAGGCTGCTGTCATAATTAAATCTTTTCCACATATAAATGCAATCCTTACTGAACAACCCACATATACCCACATGCAGAGGCGATATGAAGTGTTTCTACTTTAAAATATTAAAACTGAATTCATCATTAGGCTGTTTGGAATAAAGAGTTCTGAAGACAGCAAAGTACTGGATTGCAGAGATATGAACTCAATTTTTTTACACTGATGGGCCAGGGGATTTATGTGACCACTAGAAGGAGCAGTGAATCACTCCTATGGTGAGGAAAACTGACGCCACAGGGCCAGATGGGATGAGAACCACTAAGAAACAACTTTTAGAGTCAAAGAACGAGACAAAATAAGTGATAAAAGCTAGAATCACTGTTGTTTTCACCTCTGGACACAGCTGTAAATGTAAAGAATGGAGTTTGATGATGAGATGGCAGCTTTTCTTCTACACGTGTGAGTTTGATTCTGAGGCTTATGAAGGTATAAAGTTATTATGGGATGTTTTTTTACTTTTGCAAAGTTGCCGTTTGTTGATCCACGGTTCAGACTAAACTGACAGTTCTGACCTCGCTTGTTGGATTTCAAACAGATCTTAGTTTAGCTACTGACAACACAAAAAGTACAGAAAACAGAGATGATTAGTGGTTTTACTGTGTCTGTTTTCTGTCTAAAAACAGAGCTAAGCTAACAGAGCTATAATGTAAACTATCAGCTGATGCAGCTGATGAAGATTATAAGACACAGTGTTATTTTGACCAACTGTCACAATAAGCATCTATGAGTTTTAGTTTGAAGAAGAAAACTTGATGATACCATAATACAGATGTGTGTAAACAATGAGTTTTATACTTTATTCAGTGAGTGATACAGTCTGTGGAATCACAGCATTGACCTGTTGGTCCTACGTGTGCACGCGATGCTATGAGAATCTGGAATAACAACACTACATCAAAACCCCTTTAAGAGCATTTTGCTTCATATTCTTCATTTTAAAAGAGAATACATTTAAGGAAAACTTAAAATATTTAACAATTTAATAGCTCATGAACGTTTGCCTGAAAACAAAAAAAGAGAAAGAAATCAATATTTTAAAAACTGGCTTTCAAAACCAGATACTTTTAATTTGCACATAAAACCCTGGCCAGGCCCCTTTCCTGTCTTTACAGCCTTGCAGGAAATGGTCAGAAAAATTACCTCAATTATGTTTTTTTCTCTACCACTCTTATTTGACTGTAATAGAAAAGGTCAGAGAAAATCAAGGAAAGGTGTAAAAGAGAGATGATAAGAGAAAAAAAAAGATATTAAGCGAATCTGACTCACTTATTCTAGGTTATGGATTAATGTACTAGAGCATCTTTTTTTGACCTTTGTGTTCTTACAGCTCTTAAAGTAATGGCGAATGTGTAGGAAAAAAATACAGAAATGATGTGTCGTGCCCTGGTTTACACATTTATAGTAACTGTGAAGCAGTCCACAAATGTACAGATAATTAATCAATGTACAGATATTTAATCAATGTACAGATATTTAATGAGTAGTTTTCAAATGTGAATTCTTCACAGTTTTCAACACAATACGCAGGCTGATTGGCTTTAACTCAGCTTTTAAAAATGCCTTTGATTCAGATGACAGACAGTCCTCGGTCTTATAACAAAACCAAACTATCGTACAGATCTGTGGAGTATTTTCACAATGTGAATGTGTCACTGCTGGACATTGTATTGTCATATTTGACAGTTTCATTTCATGTGTTTTTGATATAAATTGCTGATTTAAAATGTGTGCACTGCAAAAAAAGAATTTTCAATAAAGTAAAAGTCTTGTTTCTGGAAAAGAGCTGTTATTTTTTGCCAAAAACAAAAGTATGATTAACAAGGTTTTGCATGAGAAAATTGATCTTATTTTAGGGATATGTATCTAACTCTTTCCCAGTATATGTCATCTTATATTGAAATGTATTATTTTAATTCCAGCAGAGAAACAAGATGCAATTGTTTCAATGGTGAAGAAATCTTCTGGTACCTTGATTTATAATGAAGTCATTTGTGTTTAGCATTTTTTGTAGAAATGCTTTTATTGTCTTATCATTTTTGCTAATTATTTTTTGCTCAGAGCTGGCATATAAATTCTTAAAGTCAACAAAGTAAGCATTTAGTTTCGAGAAAATAACCCTGTTGTAACCTTTTTTTAAACTATTTGAAAAATTTCATTGAGATGTAAATTCTTAAAGTAAAAAAAAATAAAATAAAATATTTAAATCAGCCCTATCAAGACAACAGAACAGTCATTTTAAGTAAACGTTTTTTACATAACAGTGTCTATTTGTTTGTAATAAGCAAACGTTTCTTTATAAAATTTTGACTTTTTTTCGTGTTCAGGTCTTAAAGATTTATTTACCGGTTTTAATAATTCCAGCTGTGAAAATTTTACTTTTGCCAAGACTCAAAGAAAATGCATTTTAGGAAAATGAAGGTCTGAAATAATTTCGTGTGAAATGATAAAACATAAAACATCTCCTTGCAATGAACTAGTGATGTGACCAGAGTGTCCCTGCCTTCGGCCACTGTTAACTACGACCCAACTGAGATTTAAGCAGTTCAGAAAATGGATGAATGAATAAATGATAAGCATTTTGTCTGGAGTTTTAAATATATTTTAAACAACCTGTGTAGTCAAGGTCATGACATAATGGGCCAGGTGAAAAACTGATGCAAATTAGACAGCAATAAAAGTATCAAAGAGCAGCCAGTAAGTATATTCAGTATATGGAGTTGCAGATGTGAAATACTAAATTAGCATCAACATTGGTTTGTGACTGCGCAGAGCTCTGCACAGCCCATTAAAGACCAACATTTGAGGGTTTTGCAGTTTCTACCATTTTCACAATGGCCCAATCTGTGTGCGGAACTGCAAAGAAACACCTGAAACACTTAAAACTCTCGACGCAGAACAAGAATAAACTGCTCTCAGGTGTGAAACTTTATGGGCATGTTTGCATCAGCATCACGTGTCCTTCGTGAATTGGTCCTTAAAATGGAGCTGTTGCACAATTCCCTGCGCAATTAACGAGTGCAAATCATTCTTTTTTCCATTTTACCAAATGTGTTAATATTTCATGTGATCACACGTCTGACACATTTATTGTGTTAAAACAATAAACAGAGTGAACATTTCAGTGTTAACACAACAAAAGTGCCTCAAAACTCACTCACAGATGTGTAAAAAAACTGTTTGTGACACTTTTATGTTTTAATCCTCTGTAAATGTGCCTTTTACCCAGGTAAAGTTAATGAATGATAATCCTAAAGTTTGGCCATATAACAAAGATCAAACTGAGGAAATAACTTGTGCAAACTGCTAATTTAGCTTCAGTCTAATCACAACAGTAACATGATGAGAAGTTACTGTTCCCATGTAACACATTGTTGCAACCTGAGGATTACGTCGAGGCCATTGTAGTCATTAGCTAAAATCTTACACAGATTTTGCTATTTTATCCTGTTCTACTTTTTGTTTCATTGTGTTCACATTTAGGTTTAGGGACCAAACATTAGAGCCATGAGGAGCAAGGATTAAAGAGTAAAATGATGGGGTTTTATTTACCCAAAACAATACAAATCAAAATATAAAATAACTAGCGTTTCTTCAGCACAGTTAAAAACACACACCATACAGAAAACAGAGGTCATCTGTGGTTTTGCTGTGGCTGTTTTCTGTCTAAATACACAGCTAAGCTAGCAGTGCTATAATGTAAACTATCAGCTTGATAGAGTGGATACATAGTGTTGATTTGTTGCTGGTTGTGGTACTCCTAAGTGTGTTCAGGTACATGACTTCCACCTACTGGTGAAAGTTTGGAATATCAATACTACATATAAGGCCTTTACACTCTATTTTAGCGTAGCATATAGTTATAGACATTAGTAAATATTGTATGTCTTAAACTCCTTAATAAACAACATCCACTATGATCCGAGTTACCTTTTGGTCATGTTGATTCTTTTGCATGTTGCTGTTGCATGAAACTGTGTAATAAATATCTCCTCTCCTCTGGAAAAGTGTAGTCCAGTACATTGCCTTATCAGTTTATTATTATCATGAGCCCCTTTCGCACTGTACAGACTTTTTGCTGTTCCTGTAATGTTTTCAGGAACTAGGCTGTTTTTTCATGCTTCTACCTACTGCGAGGCAGGGCCTTTATAACGTGTGTATAGATTTTTTTTTTTAAAAATTTTTATTGTTGCGTGCCTTCATTTTTTTGAACCATGGGGAGCAGTAATCCCATTTCATTGTACCGTGTATTTAGTATGCCTGTGCAATGACAATAAAGATTCATCTTATCTTATCTCATCTTATCTTTAGACGTTTCCAGAAGAACTCATATGATGTAGGTGTTTGGTGATCGATAGAACTGATAAGCTACACCCATTCCCAGATTTCCACAACCCCAACATTAAATATCCCATTTGACAGTCCATTAAGATTCCTGTGATGCAGAACATGAACGTTGTGGCCACCCTGTTCTCTGGCTAGCTTAGTTGTAGTGTTGTCCGTAGCAATATGAGCAAATTTTATTTACTTATATTTGCTAATTTAAAACATGGTTGTGCCTCCTGTACTGTTTTGTTTATCATTCCATCAGTAAAGTGTACAACTAAGTTGTCATCCTTGAAGTGAATCCACCGAGAGCAACACATTGTCTTCTCTTATTCTTCGTGGTTTGTTGTTGAGTGTGGTGCTTAAATGGTGAATGGACTGCACTTATATAGCGCTTTTCTACACTGTAATGGTGCCCAAAGTGCTTTACATGGCCTCGCATTCACCTATTCACACACACACCAGTGGGCGGCTGCTGACACGCAAGGCGCTGCCAGGCTCCACTGGGAGCAATTTAGGGCTCAGTGTCTTGCTCAAGGACACTTCGACATGTGGACACTTGAAACCAGGATTTGAACTGCCGACCCTTTGGTCATTGGACGACCCGCTCTACCACAGCCGCTTAAGAAACATGTCGCTGTCGCAGACGCTTGTGTTGCTATGCACTACTATGAAATCACAGGGAAAACATAGGGAACATAGTACACCCTGACTGGCTACGCAAATGCAAAATGAAAAAGCTCCCCCAGGGGAGGGTGGTTCCTAGAATAAATTCGAGGTGGACAGTTCTTAGAATTGTGTACTTAGAACTCCTGTGACTCAAAGTGCCTATGGCTGCCACTTTGGGGTCATGTCACTCAGTTAGGAAACTTAAAAAAAAGACGGATTATATCCTTGGTGTAGTAGAACCAGGTTGCTAATATTATCCCTACAGTCCTACTAATTACACTTCTACGCTACAGCTTCACTGTACTGCACTGCTAATTTACCATAATTACTGTTTTATGAAAGTAGTGCATTGATAAACTTACTTACTGTATATCTACACTGGCAAGACCTGTGTAATATGACTTTTCACGTATAATTGTTTGCATCTTAATTATCACGTAGACTATTTTTAATACACTGATGATAAAGTCGTAGTTGTAAAAACATTTATGATAACAAAACAGACTGTCCTGTTTCGTGGCTGCTGCTTAATTAATATAAAAAAAAACAGGAGAACGTGAGGATTTTATGATGAGTAGCAGCAACTTATGAGGGGTAAAACAGAACCTGTGAAATGATCATTAGAAAAATATTAAAACTGTTAAGCCTCTAAAAAAAAAGACAAAAAAAACAGTAAAAGCCTCATACCCACCAGATGTCCTTGTGTTGTTTCTAGTATATTGGAGCTCATATAAACATAAGATGGGTTTCCTAAAGGCAGAATTATATTTTTAAGATGCCTTATTGAATACAGCTGGATGAAAGTGGATGATTGCAGTACTAACGGTAACACTCATGAAGGAGAAAATGTTTTTGCTTAATATTCTACACAAAAGGCAGACATGAACTAAAACTAAAGGGATTAAATGCAATTGCAGGTTATGTAACGTGCAACTGGGGAATAAAATGCATATAACGTTATTTCCTTACAGATGTAGATGTTAAAATTCTTAATAAGAAATCATTAAATTTGACACATTGTGTTAGGTTGAGCGGAGGGTTGTCGCCTCTATCTGTTCCCATGTTACATATGCGGCAGGCATTAGTGGGAGCAGACTAGACTACTTTGACAGTCAGAGCCGTATTTAGCTTGGACATGCAGAGATTTCCACTGCCTCATCTGGGTAAGGCACAAAGAAAAATGTCATCCTAATAATGCCAGTATTTTGGTGATTCTGTCTTATTTATAGACCAGCAGTGGGGTATGAAATGGACGATTGTCTGAAGTTAATCCTCTAAAGGGATTTTTGGTTTTGAACACTCCAGGGAGCCAGCGTTGTAAGATTTTGCCTCGTGTACGCTGCAAATTTGCAATAAAACTGTGTTAATAAGGTTGGTTTGGATACTTATATAGAGTCAGGTGTGTGAGTGTTTAGACAGCGACATAGACTTTGTAGTCCTGCCTCTGTACACCACAGTCGGTATAAAATGGAAGTGTAGACTTTCAAGGGGTTTCACAAAAATACTGTATTAACCGTTTAGAATCAGAACCATTTTAAAGGAAGTCCCTCCATTTTCAGAGGCCCAAAAGTAATTGGACAAACTAAAACTGAAATGTGAGTATTGTATTGTAATTGTTTTGTCGTCTGTCCATTCAACGACGCAATCGCATTATCTGAAGAATGCATTGAGATATCTGCACCAAACTTATACTATGGATGCATCTTGGCGTGGAGCAGAAGCCTGTTTAAAATAGGTCACTGTGACCTACTTTTCCAAGGTCAAATGGTGTGAAATGGAGACACGACCCCTTTGTTGGGGCGATATGTTTGCTTGAAACAGCCTTGTGCAGTTATAATATCTGAGTACTTTCAAATATAAATATGTATGTAATAAGTTTTACACAAAGACAGAAGAACAGAATCTTACACTATATTTGGCCGAGGGGTACTGAAGACAATCATTTGTGGTCAGTGACTAAAGTCTGAAACCCATGGACATCACCAGTTCCAGAGTTCCTGGAGATGCTCTTCCAGGCCTTTACTACAGCTGCCTTCAGTTACTGTTGGTGGGTTTTTGTGCCCCCAGTTTTGTCTTCAGTGACTGAAAAGCTTCTCTACAGGGTTGAGATCAGGTGACCGATGTGGCCACTGAAGAATATCCTGTTTCTTTACTACCTAAGGGTTAATTTTTCAGGATACTTTGGGTCATTATCCATTTGTAATGTGAAGATATGTCCCAACAGTTTTTCATAAGTTGTCTGAATCTGAGCAGAGATGACAGCACTGTAAACATGGGAATTCATCCTGTTCCTTCTATCATTATCCATTAATCCATCCATCCATCCATCCATCCATTCAGTTACTGAATTCACTGGTGGGTTCTTTCTTTTTAGGAATGTACCAAATTGTTGATTTGGCCAATCCTAAAATTTTCACTACATCTCTGAATCTCTGATAGATTTTTTTATTTTTTCCCCACAGACAAGTGATGGCACTGACGTCTCTATTTACCTCATGAGAATTACAGTGAACAGCTACCAATTGCAAAGTCCACATTTGGAATCGACTCCACACCTTGCTGATCTGCTTCATTTATAAAAAAAATAAATAAATAAATTCATTAGTAACCAGGGAACAGGACACATCTGGACATGAAACTGTGCCCATCAGTCGTCTAATTACTTTTAAGCCTCTGAAAATACACTATATATTCAAACTAATAAACTTAACTACTGTTGCACTGTGGGGAAACAATGACAGCAGTGACATTACTTTAAAGGGACACAAAACAGTAACTATTATCTCACTGAATTATTAATGAGAATCCACCAGCTCTCAGTGCAAAGCTGTCAGCCATTCTTTAATTAGCACTTTGTTTTTGGCATCTTACTTACTAAGTAATTTGTAATTATACTAAAATTTGAACTAAACTGAACAAAGCTGTGATGCAGTTGCTGGTTCACCTTTTTTTTTTTTTTTTGAGAGGCATTATTTTTAGACCAGACCGGAGTCAAAGACGTTAAAAAAGCGGATGCCTTAAATGACAAGTGTAGTCTCTGCCAAAACACTCAAGAGGTCAAAGAAGATGTCAAGAACAGTTTGGAAGAATGATTACCATTTACCCTTTCTCCATCTAGTCCCAAACAGGAAGAGAAAAAGACCTGAACTCTTTCAAACCCAACTGACATTTTTCAGCAAGGGAGACCTTTGATTTCTAATTGTGATATAGATCATAAACGCTGTGCACTGCACCCACGGGTGTGTTTTGTGTAGAGCTGTAGCTCTTAAAGTGTGAGATGATTTTTTTTCCCTCTGTAATGTCCATACGAGGGCTTTGGGGCTTTGGATGATAGAAATCAGTGACATTTGGAGTCTCCATAACAACTGAAAGGTGAGAAGGATGAAATATGCAACAGGAAAGGATGGAAGAGGAGCAGAGCTGTCACACATGGCTGCAGATTCCAAGGCTGACCACTGCTCATTAGGTTCCATCAAACGCTGCACATGTGCTGCTTTATTGCAGGAAAGTGCAACAGGGACAATCCATTACTCTTAATGTTTTGTTTTTTTTAATCACATATATATTTCTTGAATGAAAAAGCATCTGCACACTTAATTCTGTGCAAACATATTTAAATTTCTAACCTTTAACTGAAACATTTTGCACTGACTGAGTGCATATGTGCTTTTTTTACCCCGCTCCCCCCGAAGGGGGAGGGCGAGGGTATTGTTTTCGGTTCGGTTTGTTTGTTTGTCTGTTTGTCTGTCTGTTTGTTAGCAACTTTACACAAAAACTACTGGACCGATTTGCATGAAATTTTCAGGAAAGACGCGTGGTGGTCCAGAATAGACCCCATTAAATTTTGGGTCAATTTGGGTCAAGGTCAAGGTCAAGGTCAAGGTCAACAAAAAGGTCAATATCACCTTTTTCATTATAACTTTTGACCTAATTA
>JAPQRQ010000002.1:8107159-8117346 GCA_037367365.1 Apogon talboti
TAGAAGAGACTTTGAATAAAGGAGCATTAATTGTATTTTAATCCCCCTGACTATCATATATAAACTGAATTTATAGATTTAAGGATGTTGCATTTTTGTTAAGGTTTATGGATTATTTTATTTTATTTATGATTATACTTTTTGTGTACTTTTTTTAATACTGTCAGATAAATATTATACCCCCATTGACATAGAAGAGACTTTAAAACAAGCATTAATTGTATTTTAATCCCCCTGACTATCATATATAAACTGAATTTATAGAGTTAAGGATGTTTTCTCTCTGTATTTTGGTTGAGGTTTAGGGATTATTTTATTTATTTATTTATGATTATTATACTTTTTTGTGGAAATATAACAGTTTGTAAACATAAGCACACATGAAAAACTGAACCTGTCATTTATTTCCTTAACAGTATCGGTTAAATATTATACACCAATTAGCCATAACATTATGACCACTGACAGGAGAAGTGATATTAATTGTGATTATTTCATTACAATGGGACTTTTCACTGGGTTGGATATATTAGGCTGTAAATAAACATCTAGTCTTTAAAGTTGATGTGTTGGAAACAGCAAAAATGATGAGTATGGATCTGACTGAGGGAGAAATTGTGACCAAAAAACATGAATATATAAACATTATCCTTTTATCTTAAAATATATAAAACACGTGAGTGAAATTAATATAAAGATGTGCATAAGAATTCACTCAAAATGTATAATTTTTCAGCAACATTTAGTAAATACACTTTGCACAAGAAAACAATTAAGTGCTTAATTATATGAAACATGACCAGTTTGTGTATTTGCAGAAAGAAAAGTGTTAATTTACAGTTTAGTCCAGGCTTTCTACAGTCTAGTCATGTGTCTGAAACTGCTGCACAATAATTTAAAAAATTACAATGTATTTGTCAACAATTAAGCTGATTATATTGTTTTTAATCTCCTACTATGTTAAAAATATTGGATCCTTTTGCTGATGTTTAGCACAACTGTGAAAAGTGTCTCCAGATTTGAAAGCCGTCCAACATTTCATGTGCCAACAAAAACTTTTCATACAGTTGGAAAGAAATCCAACATTTAATAACTCTGTGATGTTATTTTTACACCTTCATGACATGTTGAATTTCTTCCAGCGTTCATTATGAAGGGAGATGTTTGCTTTCTGCCCTTCTCTGCTCTCTGCTTCTGGCTGTTAATGCTTTCACATTTGCTCTTTGCTCTGTTTTAGAAGAAGGCCGCTACCTCCTGTAGGCGTGAACTTCCTCTAATGCTCTGGCAGAAAGTAGAAAGAAAGGAAAGTCCTTGTTAAATGTAATGGGAGAGAGAAAAGTAGACTCAAAACACAGGAGTCCATGACATAGAATCACAGTTAAAGTGACCTTTAAGGATAATATTTGCTTAACCCATACAGACCCAAACCTCCACCACCAACCAAAACCATCTGCTGATCTAAGCTGTTAAACACCTGTTGATCCACTAATCCTATCAATACATGTAAATAATTACATTGATTCACCAGTGGATGGTTGGATCAAAGACAGTGGATGGACACTTGTTTTATGTTCAGTTAATGATATCTTTGCTGCAAAACTCGCTTTTTCTTCATTTTTTCTGTTTTGATATTATAACCTTTGAATTAACTGAGTTTTCATAAAAATCTAAATCAAATATAGGAAATTAAATATAGGAAATCACATTATTTGCATTGAAAAATGCATAATATATAGGACAATATTACAATAAATGGTGATAAATCACTTAAGAAAGGTTAAATAGAGAGACACAAAAGTAACACTGGGTCTTCATGGGTTAAAGGATGTGAACGGAGGTGGATTTGGGGTGTCAGTGGAGAGTTGGATGACCTGTAGAGCATCGACGGGAAGAGGAGGGCGGAGTCTGGACAGATGTGCCAGCAGGTGAGTCTGTGGTTTCATCTGACAGGTGTGAACCACAGGTATACAAGACAGACAGACAGGAGATACCCATTATAAAGCACAATGGGAGCCGTTACCAAAGACGCTGCCAACTTTAATGGGAGACAACTATGCACCGAAGCCTGAGTACACAACTTTAATAACACGAGAATCAGCCGACAGATGTGGAGTTGCAGAGGGATAATGAGCACTTTTATTCCTGCAATAGTCCAGTGTTTTGGGGGGAGGATTTTGGGATTTGGACTAAAGTATTTTTGATGTGTAATACTGTCATGAAATAGGCAGTTTAATTTTGATGTGTATTATTGGTATGAAATGGACAGAGTTTATTTTTGATGTGTAATACCGTCATGAAATGGACAGAGTTTATTTTTGACGTGTAATACCGTCATGAAATGGACAGAGTTTATTTTTGACGTGTAATATCGTCATGAAATGGACAGTTTATTTTTGATGTGTAATACTGTTATGAAATGGACAGAGTTTATTTTTGACGTGTAATACCGTCATGAAATGGACAGTTTATTTTTGGTGTGTAATACTGTTATGAAATGGACAGAGTTTACTTTAGTTGTGGATAACATTTTTGTGTTTTGTGCAGGCTTAGTCAGAATATATCTTGGATATGTATAAAATTTGTCAAGCTTACTTATGGGAGCTGACATGGGAATTTATGGTCAGCAAAAAAACAATAAGGTAAGGGGGCGGGAGAATGTAAATTGAAGTTCATCCCGCACCTTTTCGAATATAGTTTTTCTTCTTTTTTAGTATATTGTTTTTTCTTATTGTATTTGGTTTTAAATGTTGATATTCGAAAATAAAAAAAAATAAACAAAAGTGCTGAGAGCCATTGAAAAATGGTTACAAAATGCCTCATTTGTTTTACTTAATGTTACGCATTGGTTATTTTTTAATATTACAATTATTTTACATACTTTCCCTTTACATTTCTGAAATATTTGTTATTTTTGGACCGTAAATAGTAACTGTACAGTTTCTTAAACTAACTCAGGAAGAACAATCTGTCATTAAGCTTTACTGACAACTAACATGACCATTTTCTAAATAACAACTGATATCTCATTGTCTCAACTTTTATTTGTTAACATCTGGTAGCTCTGACAAGACAAAGGCCTTTTCATCCCATCAAAAGCAGGCTCTCAATGCTGGTATGACTGCAGTTAAAAATAAATTAATAAAATAAAAATAGTATTAAATGGAAGGTGCTGAATGTCTGTTTTAAGAGGTAGTTTACTGAGATTATTTGATTTTTCTGACAGATTCAATACACAAAGTTACAATCAAAATGTGTAAGAATCTGTTCCTGACATTATTTTATGACTATCTATAAATCATCAGTTTTGTTGCTATGTGGTATCTATTTGTTTGTTTTCCCTTTTATCCATGTGTCTGGCTCATGGATTGTATATAATTCATCGACAGAGGAACCATGACATCACCCGTTGGTTTCTGAACTGACATTTGGAATCAGTAGTTTGCTATTTGGCTATTGTCTTGTTGGCTTTTTTAGAGCCAGAAGTGACCATATTTGGACAAAAGGGGTGGAACTATGGGAGCCCAAGGGGTAAAACAATATTCTTTATCAAAGGGTTGTGTAACAAAAGGGAAAATGTGTTTGCAACAAAGCTTCTATGTACCCTGAGATGTAATTTACAGAGGAAAAATGTGTAGTTAGACCACCAGATTAGTTATTACAGAGTCCAAACAGCATGGATAAAACTGGAGTCCTGGGAAGAGAAACAATGATTAACTTGTATTTTCAGAGACAAGTTCAGTGTAAAGGTACACAGGGTTCCTACAGCTCCTACAACTTAGAACAGAATTTAATGCTCATTTCATGGCCATACTGGCAAAAATTCGTGACTCCTAAAATATAGGCATATATATCTCATACATATTGTACATAAAACTGAATCATCTGTGATCATTTCTCACCAGGGGCTGCAAACTTAGTGGTAATTGGTTTCTAATTGCAGCATAAATTGTCGGGTTGGAACGGGTGGAACTGAGTCGACTGTTACTTTCTTTGACATTTAACACGATACAGCGAGCAAGTTTATGCAACATAACTTAAGACATATCAAATTTAATACCTTTTAAAGACTTTTTAAGGTATTAAATGCAGATTTGTAAATTAAAGACTTAAAGACTTTTTAAGACCCTGCGGGAACCTTGTGCGTGGAAGCCAGGGCTTTTTTGGAAACACCTGGAGCCAACCCTGGAGGCCCTCAGCGGTATTACAACTTTAAGATACATCTGCATGTGCTTCAATTTGGAGCCGAGATCCCTTCTCTTTGGTCTGTTATTTTATATTGCACATGTATGTGTATGTTATATGCTATATGTGTTATTATCAAAAAGCTAATAATGAAGTAAATTTTAAAAAAAAAACAAGCTTACAGTTTAACAGTTGTTACATTCTTCATTAATGAGACTATTGCAAAGACTGCTGTACATATACAAACATCTGCTCTATACTGAACGTAACATTCTATTATAATGTGAACTTAATCATCAATCATCATTTTTAATTTCGATGATGAATGGTAATCTTTAAAACTCTCAGGGGTAGCCTGTCATCTCATCAAACCGTATTGAATCCAGCCCACTACAGATAAATGGTTGTGTTTGGTCTGGTCCAATTTACGCTGTGTTGAAATCAGTCTGAATGGGAGTACGGCCAGACTGAGCTGCCAGAGCAAATGAAACACTTCTTGACAGGATCGTCACGGAGAATTGATTAGTCAGGAGGATGTGGTTTTTTACTCTTTATCTCAAGCAAAACATGCATTGTAGCAGGTTAGGCATCATTAGTTAAAAAATAAACCACCTAAACCAGTGAAAATGTAGATTTAAGCCTGAACTCTTCTATGCTGACCGGCTCTAGGTAGGTTGTGTTATGGTTTTACAGGCAGGGGCCGATGCATAGAATGAGACGGTCAAAGAAAATATGTCATCAGGTAAGTAGTATCAGTAGGAGCTGGAACAGAGAGGAGCAGATCGGAGTATTCTCAGCAGGCAGGTTGCAGCAGCAGCGTCACACAAGACAGAAGATCAGCAGGAGCAACACTCCAAATACGAACCGGTGGCGTAATCAATCTTACAAGGGTCGGCTCACAGGATGACAAAACCACAGCGCAAACAAACAGGAAGTGGCGGGGTGGAGATGCGGTTGGGCAGGCGGAGTCACCAATCCAAGAAACTCTTAGGCAAACAACAGACCAGGAACAAAACGGGTCAACTTAAACAAAAGACGAGGCAAGTGACGGCGAAACAGGAAGAGTTCAGCGACAATGAAGTTTGGGACAATATGGCAACGAGGACATGCTGGAGTGACGCTATGAACGATGAGGATACATGCTGTAAACGTCCAGTGACACATGATAACTAAGAGGAATAATTATATCTCTGCTTTTTTTTTGGTAAGTATGTTTTTCTATAAGTTGTTTTTTTTTTTGGTGTATAACCAGAGCATATTGCTGTTTGGTTGAATATTCATAGTTTGCAAAGACTATGCATTACAGCAAATAAGCAGTTACAAAACTAATGCATTACAGTAACATTACTTTTTGCAGTAATGTAAGGCATTACTAATTCATTTTCAGTAATATTTTACTCAGTACATGTTCATTAGTGTTTGTGTTATAACACACTTTTCGCCCATAATTTAATTGCTCAAATGAAAAAAAAAACCAAAACAGCAAGACTGTGAGATCTTAAGGAATCAAAAATGCGTCTGTAGAATTCTATTTCCTGTTGGTGTTCAGCCAATGGGTGAAGACGATAAAAGACAGTCCATTGTCCACATGGACATGTGCTCATTACTAACCCTAACCCTGATTTATAGAAGACAGTTAGCATGATCCCTGTGACTAGCAATGACAAGGGAAGCTAACATTTCTATGACTAGTTAGAATTCTTTATCGATTGTGGATTTATCTACCGGCGTCCTCAGCGCCACCCCCCCCGATTCGAACATGTTGAAAAAAATCTAAGCATTTATAACAAAAGTCTGTAATAAAGGAGTCGTGTCATGCATTGCAATTCTGAGACAGTAATATTGTAAGGTAAGGAATTACTTTGAAATAACAGTAACAAATAATCTGTAATGTATTACAGTTTGGGAGGATCTTTCACAACATTGCAACGAAGGAATACGTTTCATCCAGTTAAAAAATATTCCTCAGTGACATTAACACACTGCAATAACCCTGGTAATTGTGTTGTGCGCGGCCACTTATTTCCTGGGCGACATTAGCATAATGTCTGATTTGTCAATCATTACTGCCTGTGCGTCAACATCTAACCATTCTTGGATTTCTTTGAAGAGAAGCTGACATTTGCACGTTTGATATGAGACTTTGTTCTAATGAAGAGCAACTTAACAACTGAGAACAATGTGAATTTATCATTTAAATGTCTTTCTCTCAGTACTTTTCAGTTCCATTGAACAAGAAGTGGAGTTACATCAGAATTATCTCCAGACAAGTCCTCATGAATCCTTTTTCTCCTTCTATTTGGCCTGGGGGTTCTTAGTTTGCATTCAAGGTCCAGTAAGACACGTTTGATCTTTACAATACAAGTGCCAGTAAAAGTTAAGCCTAAAGATTTAAATTCACTCTAAAATTCATCCTCTCTCCCCAAGAACAATACCTCTATAAGCTCCGACACTTTGTGCACTTCAAAGGCCTTAAAACTGCAGCTTCTTTGTGCTTAAAACAAAGACGGCCGCGCTTTCTTCCAGGTTTTGGAGGGCAATATCAACAGAGAACCTCTGAAGAATTACAACCATAACTCTACAGAAAAAAATTCACCTGCAAAACTTTTCACCTTTTTTTTTTTCTTCCTTGGATTCCCCCCGCAAAGTTGTTGAAACAAACGACTGTACGGCGTGAGCCTAGACAAAGCTTGTAAAAAGCGCGGAGAGTAAGTGAATGTGCCCCGTCTTATCATCTGCTGCCACTGCACAGATTAGTGCTGAACGGAATAGAAAAAGGTTGCGAAAGAGGGTGGGAAAAAAAAAAAAGAATAAAAGCTGCTCTCCACTATTAGAACAGACAGTTGCATTAGCTTTCTAATAAGAAGAGACAGAGCAATACTGAGCCCTGAAAAGCGAGTGCGAACCGTTTTCTCAGTCCTCGCCGGGTCCCCCCCCCCCCTTTTCCAACCCACCCACTGCTTTGCTCTCCACCCACATTTTCTCCTCCGTCTTTTCTACTTAAATCAGATAGCGGTTGGTAGCAGGAGAAGCATGTCATAGGTTTAACTCATACAGTATTAATTATACTCCCGTCCCCTGACCTCGCTTGTACCGATAATCTACTTCCCACAACCCTTTTCTCTGAATGGAGGCTCTTATCGTTACTAAAGTTGAACCCTTTAGCATCTGCTTCGCCCCGGTGCCATGTGATCCCCTTTTGTCCTGGAGACCCAGATGATTTATGAGGCTTCCAGCTGGTGTTCGTGGTAATATTCCAGATGCGTCGGACAGGGCGAGGAGAAAAAAAAAAAAAAAAAAAAACTCCTTCTCACTTTTCACTTCACAGACCGACTGTATTATGGTGATGAGTCTGCAGTCCTGCGACGCCGTGTTCATTTGACACACAGGAGCTCAACCATGTAGCACACAGATATACTACTGTTGACGTAGGTGCGCGGGGTGTAACATCACTCACGGATATGAACTTGCAGCCATTTTATTTTTGCCTTAAGGGAGTTAATGTAATATTCATCTTGTGTCTCTTCCAATAACTTAGTCAGCACAACACTTGCCACTCATCACGGTGAATTATCATCACCAAGGTGATATCCATAAAGCCACCGTTTGCCATTAATCCATGTGGTTCTGGAAACTGTGTGCTTTGACCATGTACCAGCAGTAACTTTACACGCTGGTAAATATACAAGTGACTGTCACATGACTCAAAGAGGGTTGTTTGAAAGATGTTCTTCGGACATAAATTCAGTCAAAAGCAGTAATAATATGTACATACGTGGTCAGAGAAATGTGTTATTCCCTGTGACTTTGTAAATAAATAATGAGCTTTACATGATCTCACTGATGACATCCAGTGTTTCTGAAAATGGATGGATGGATGGATACAAATACACATTTCATCAAGAGGGTGAATCTGAAACTTACTGAAGACACCAACTACATCTACTAACATCTGACTACTTCTGACACTCTACTACTACATCCATTCATTTGTTTAGAATACACATCCTGTTTCCTGAAGAAAAAAAAAGTTTTGGACATAAGAAATTTCCGCCTGACAGTGACGATGTGATAATCATTATATTGATTGATATAAAAATATAATGTACATGTTACATTAATGTAAATTAATATAGTTTGTGTGTTGGTAATGAGTTGAATTCAGGGTAAGAATGAATAAATATAATGAATGAATACTTTTGCTTCAGCCAACTCCATTTCGAGCACATTAGAGAAAAGATGAACAATGTATGTATTTACTTGTTTTGTTCTGCTGTTTGAAATAAAGATTTCATTCATTCAAAATAGTGACATCAAAGTCATGAAACGTACAGAAACACTATTTAGGGCAACTTGACATTATTAGTAGACAAGCTGACAAACCTTATATTTCAGTAAATGAATGCTAACATCAGTTAATGTGGCTAAGATGTACTGATTGTTGTAATTAAGTACCTGTGAACTTCATGGCAGACATCTGTGGGGGTTCCTGTTCTGTTAGTCCTTAAACTCAGCTTTAGCAGGGCGTCCTGTCAGGATAGAAAAATAAGTTTTATTCAATAAGCAATAGCTGGGGACGTCTGACTCAGCTGAGCTAATGCTAGCTGTCAATCAAAGTCCACACGGCACAGCAAACAGATACCGTCTCAGTTTTTGGATGTAATATTAATTATATACAAATTCTCTCTCCATACAGTTGTCACAGAGTGGGAAATTAACTACAGATCAAAACCGTTGTTTACACCATGCTGAAAACATGTTTATTTCTGCTATAAAATCTGACATTTTAATATGAAGGTCAGTGGGGTTTGACTGTTGGAACCAGCGCCCCTAGTGGAAATTTCAGAAACTGCAGGTTTTGAAACAACATTGGCTTCACTTCTGAGCCCCAGGGGTGGTAACTTGTTTAATACCCATCCAGACAAATCTGAATTATTAAAAAAAAAAAGAAAAAAAAAAAGAGAAAAGACATTTTACATTAGATTGCATTACAAATAAGCAGTGTCCTCAGCTGTCTGTACAGCCAGTTGGATCTTTCAAGTGTCAAATATCAATACAACCTGAAAAATGAATCCAGGACTAAATATGAGACTGTAACAGAATCAGACAATAGTGGACGGTGAATGTTGAGGAATGCAGTAGAGCAACATAAAGGATGAAACAAAACAAGATGTTCTATCTAGTCATTTTGTTGGGCTTATACTAAACCCATTTGAGCCACAAGAACCACAGTCTAATTCAGTCAGAATAGTGAGTCTTAAACCACGTTCTTAACCCAGTTATGAAGGTTAACCCTCAGAGACCTGGAACATATTTTGTGGTCTCTGATCTTTACTAGGTTATTAACTTTTTCTAAGGTATCTCTATAATATGAGTCTGATTCAGGAGAACTTCAATTTCATTTAGTTCATATTTTAAGTCTGTTTTTTTTTTGCTTCATCTGAAAATTAATGAATTCATGGGGAAAAACTACTATAAAAATATGCTAATTTTAAAAGTGTTATCTGTAGTTTGATTGAACATATAGTAGAAGTTTTAGACTTTCAAATTAACCGTTTATCATTTTCATCATCAATCATTTCATCTGTGTAGTAACAAATCAAACAAGCAGCATCTTTCTGCTCTCCACTATAAAAACATGCACATTTTATGATGTATTACTTATTTGGTGCAGCTATACTTTTGTAATATTATAGAACTATGGTAGTGGTTTTGCTTATCATAGCATCCATGTTATTTCTGTTCCACAAGAATACTGAAAAACACAAAACACAATGAAAAACTTGTTTAACTAACTCCACAACTAGGTATTAAGTCTTTTTATGTTTTAAGCAGCCAGGTTTTTTTTTTTTAAATTTTTTATATGCATATCTTCAGAAACAGAATGACTTTAACCTATAAAGATCCAAACATCCACCACCGACCAAAACCACCTACTGATCTAAACTGTTTAATACCTGTTGATCCATTAATCCTATCAATACATGTAAATAATTGGTGTAAAA
>JAPQRQ010000002.1:8127083-8137496 GCA_037367365.1 Apogon talboti
TACTAGTACGGCAAAAAAAACATGTGCGCCCGGGTCAGACACGCCCCCCCCCCCCCGGCATCACACCACGCCCCCCCGGGGGGGGGCGCACCCCACTATTTGAGAAGCACTGCTCTAATCTTAGCTGCTGTTATTTGTTGTTTCTTTTTTGTAATTATTTATTTATTTTTCCTGTAAATGCTCTTCTGTGCCGCTCTTCACCCTTCTTAATTGCCCCTTGGGGATAAATAAAGTTTTTTTCTGATTCTGATTTCTCGCTAGATTCTGGATAGAGGCTGAAGGAAAGAATCAGTATCTTTCACCGAATGTATGCTTTTGAATAACCTCAGACATGCATTTTAACAATATACAAATAACTCAGAGTCAAGATGATGAAGTCAACACAATATTAGAACTTCTGACTCAAAAATAGAATACCACCAGGAAAAACACCTCCATTGTGTCTTTTCAGCTTTTGAGTGACATCACATTTTCATAAACTGGATCATTTATAGCAGTTTTCCAACTCTGAAATAGGGATGGTCACCACTTTTGAGTAGCTATATTATTTTGACCACCATATCCTCCAAAAATCCAAATATCAACATTTTCTCCAGTTTTTTTTTCTTGGATTAAGGAGTGATTTCACAACAGTAGAACAGATAAATGTGTGGGTGGGATTAGATGCTCGATTCAGTGGCATAATTAGCAGTTCCATCTCACAGATAGAAGTTTTAGTTCAGTCAGACCAGATACTTTCTGTTCTCCATGCAGCACTGTTTAACATTAAGCAAAAACACATTCTAAGGCATTTCTAACCATTTTAGTTGACTGTATAATCGAATGTGAGTGTTGTATGTGTTTTAACTGTGTAATCCTGCAACTATGTGTTGTTTTTGCTGCTGCCTATCTTGGCCAGGATGCCCTTGTAAAAGAGGTTTTTAATCTCAATGGGATATTTCCTGGTTAAATTAAAAAAAATAAATTAAAAAAAATCTAAATTAATAGTCAATATCAATATTTGTTATTTGTAAAATTATGCTATTTGTCATAATTCCAGGTTCTCTGGTCCTCCAGCCATTAAAACAGATTTGTACAGGTTAAGTCAGTTTCCTTGACCACGGTGCAGATGAAGATCTGGAATTGGTACCTGAACCTTTCAGCTACTGCTCCTAATGTGTTTAATGCGCTAATACTAAAGCTAATAATGCTAATGCTACCGCTAAGTCTCGTGTATATTCGGATGGACAAAATGCAGAGAGTAGTTTTCCTTATGGGGATCATAATAATGCAAGTTAATCTTTTATGTTGCACGAACTGCAGAAGCACTCAAACCCAACCAAAATAAAATACTGTGTGGATCGCCTTCGAACAAATAAACCAAAATTCAGTGCACCGCAAAATGCCATATCTACCTCAGCTATGCAGTAAGTCTGTCACCACGTCTTAAAGTAAACAATGACCCTCATTTCACAGATAATCGTTCAAGACCTTCCTCTTATTTGTTGAAAACAACAGTGTAACCCTGTCCTGTTTGTGGTCCATCTGTACTGTCGGACATGTTGCCATTCCACTCGGTTGTAAACATGTAGTCATTAGCGTTTCATTACTATTTTATATCGTTTGTCTTCTGCACCATCTTTACGGATACACATTTTTTTTTGTTGCCCTTTACTCTGTTGATGCCTTTTGAATTTCCCTTTTATGGGATGTGAAGTTTAATCTAATGGTTTTTGAAGTTTAGTGGAATTTTATTTTTGTCTGAATTTACAAAACTACTATCACAACTGGAAAAAAGCTATACGAGGGACTTTTTATTTTTACTTGCATATTTATTTCTAATACTTCCTACAAACTCAGATTTGACATGTTTTTAAGAGTCTGGCTCAGGGGACATATTCAAGCTGGAATACTGGAAACTATTTCAGTCGCCCAAATGCAGGATGTCATTCTCGTTCCTTCCTCCATCCGGTGTTTCTGTTGTTACCGTCTCCCTCGCTACATGAAGGAACAACAGCCTCCGAGCTGTAACCACCTGCTGAAACGGCAAGTTTTGACAAAGACATACATGTTTTAAGATGCCGTTTTCTTTTGTATGGATGTTGTCATTTTAACACCACAGTACACTTCCTCATTGACTAAACAACTTCTCTCCGAGCGCTGTTTTTGTAAAAATCGCTGCATCCTTCCCTGGGTGAGTGTAATTCATTTAAAGAAACATAAACTAGAGAGCTTTTACTACTACTCTTCTACAATGACAATCCATCAGCTTTCACTTTCTAACAGGACTGGAAGTCTGTGTTAAAGTCTTGCTAATCCAGTGTACCTTTTCTCACATTCAGCAAATACCACCCCCCCACCACCCGTCCAACTGTCAGTTCTGTGGGTGCACTGGGGGAAAAAAACAAACAAAAAAAAAAAAAACACACTGGCATTTGTACACAGCGCTGGCTCTGTAAATGGGAGAAAAAAAACAAAAAAACAAAAACAAAGTGGCTCTATTTATTCCAGCCAGTCAGCAACAGGGGACGTTTGTGCTCATGGAATGACAGTTGCAGTGGTATGCATCTGCAGTGCATGCCATCCCTCCCTTCAGGCTGGAGCTTCTGAAGGGAGGGGATGTGTTTATTTTCCTCACGGATGGCTCACTGCACCTTTAAAATACAAATCTCTCGTAAGTATGGGTCGTAACGGGCTGGTATTACAAGCAAACGATGGGGTTATTTTAAAAAAGGAGGAGAGTTTAAGCAGTAAAAACGCATTTAGACACTCAGTACGGTTATTACACTGTAGCTCATCTGGAGTTTCACCGAAGTCACAGGTGTCAAACATGCGGCCCGTGGGCCAAAACCGGCCCTCCAAAAGGGTCCAATCGAACCCATGGGATGAATGTGTGAAATGTAAAAATTATACTGAAGATATTAATAAAACTTAAACTCATTTTAGTTCAGGTTCCACATACAGACCAATTCGACCTCTAGTGGTTCAGACCAATAAAATACTAACATAATTACCTATAAATAATGAAACCTCCAAATTCTCTAATTGTTTTAGTGTTAAAAAAGTTAAACCTGAAATAAATGTGAATAACCTGAACAAATATGAACTTGAAATATCTTAAGAAAAATAACTGCAATTTTAATTTTTTAATTGTAATGTAAGTTATAATGTGTAATGTGCAAATGATAAACTGAGGCAGGAAATTGTTAAAATTGCACTTATTTTTCTTAAGATATTTCAGGTTGTTCATGTTATTCAGATTTTAAGGAAACTTTGTAGATGTAAATATTTTTATAATGTAATTTTACTTTTTTCCACTGTTATTACTTTACTGTCTGGCCCAGTTGTGATCATATTGGGCTGAATGTGGCCCCTGAACTAAAATGAGTTGGACACCCCTGGTCTAAGTTACTCACATACATCTTAATAGGTTGATGTGACATGCATGACATCATTTTAGATTTACCTTCTTAAAATACATCATTTTGTGTAGATTTCATAGATATACTGTACATACTGTTAATACTGTACATAGATACACATACCATTCATACTGGAAATTCTACCTATTCATATTTTATCCAGTTTTATTTTTTTATTCTACTAAGCTCTACTCTTATGATACTTTATTAAATTGTACATTTTTTATTCTATTTCCTTATCTTCTTTTTTATTTTTTGAAATTTTATTTTTACTCTATTCTTATTTTCGTTGCACACACGATGGCAATAAAAGGCTATTCTCTTCTCTTCTATAAGTGGTCTTAAAAAGCCACAGATGTCTGTATCTGTGTGGTTTGTAGCAGGTGATTCAGCATCATCACAACTTTAAAAGATGCCACAATGACTCCTGTCAAGGTTGAAGCAGATAGTGCACATTTCACGACTTTTATGGGTTTTGTAAGAAGTTTGATTTAACAATACCAATTGGCTGAGTTCTCCATCGCCACGGACAGCAGAATCATGTCAACTATAACTTTTTTTATGGCAGAATCAAGGTTGTTGTGACAACAATATGTCTGTGCACACTTTGAGGAGAATATATGGAATTGGGTTGTCAAGACCGCTGAGGCAGAATGATGGCTGTGTGTTTCAAAGAGCAGACAGTCTAACAGCCAATTTGTAACTGTGACTGTTGAAAATTCACCTGCGGTTTGTGCGGAGATGGCGTTTGGAGTACATTCAGTTTTGATGCTAAATCACAGCTATTGAGGTAAAAAAAAAAAAAAAAAAAAAAAAACAGCTCTGTAATTACAACAGCCACTAAATAAACCACGGTGGCTGTTTCCTTATTTATAGTATAATCCAAAACCCACACTAAAGCTCAGCCTCCTCCAGTCTAGCTTCACACAGCGAAAAAAAAACACAAGCCAAGTTTTATTTTTACAGTATTTTGCACCTTCATCTTTTTTCCAGCCTATTACTTTGATTTCTCCGCGAGTAGGTTTTTAGCACGCTGCTCATAAGAGAAGACCAACAGTGCAGTTTAGGAGTTTTATTCATTATGAACAGCTTGAAATTTATTTATATGCAGTTTCATTTTGCACCCCGTTTGCTTATAATGTAAGAGGACTAGTCAGTTATGTCTAAACCATGGCCCTCCTTCAGTTTACATGGTTACCACAAGCTAGACATAATCAGAAACATCATTATATGCCGCCTATTTTAACTCTCACAGGTTAGCACTGTGGAGAATCTCAGTCACTCTCAGTCGCCGGCACTGTGACCAAATCAAAGATTAATATTTGCTTTGAGTTCCTATCCGCATTATAATGGCTCCTGTGGGGAAAGAAAATGAAAGGAAAAAATGAATTGTTATTTGTTTTAATTGTATTCTACCGCTGAACCAAAAGCCAGAGGCACGGGGGGCTCATACATAGAAAATAAATAAATAAAATCAGCATGAAAACCTAAACCAAGGCTACAATACTCATAGATTTCAGGTTCCATCCGTCAGCGGGTGACAGTCACGCATTAATAATGTCCTTGTGATGGCAAAATTAATCACCGTTTGGATATTTTTGCATCGCACGGAAGGACACCGAGGCAAGAGATAAAAATCAACAATTCAACAGCAGCATTTGTGCAAAATGTTGCACAGAACACAACGAGCGGGAAGCAGATGTCGTGCCCCAGATTCAAGAGCAGCTATCCTGAAACATGCGGCTATTTACCAAAGCATTGCACATTTCCCCTGGAGGCTAATGCTGTGTGGTCATGTGAGATGAACTAATGAGCATTCATATTCTATTCCCTACGTCTTTATGGGTTACAATGATATAAAACACTTAGAGGGATTTAAAGGCTTTTAATTGTTATAAATGGACACATAACATGGAGTGAAAGGTAACTCCTGCTGTTGCACTTTATCATAGATGATCAATATTCTCTGAGTCCAGTGTTACGTTTTTGTTTTTATTATGATGTATCCTTCACCCGGACTCTAATCAGAAGATATGCAGACAGGATTTCAGTTCCCAAAGGTAATCATTACAAGTGACAGGTATGAGAGAAGACAAGACGAGGCTTGAATCCAATGCTATTGATTAAACGAAGCTACTCCGGCGCCTTTTCTGGCGAGATCAACCTCGCGCTGTAATGATATAGTAAAAGTAATAGTCTCAGTGTTTCGAAAACAAAAGGCAGTTAGTGGCGTTAGGCATGTTTGCCGCCAAGTAATGCATCAGGTGGGAGTTGGAAGACAGATGAATACACCGCCCACAGCGCAGACAGGTGCTTGTCATTTGGTATCTCATCAAGTGTTAAAATCTTCGGCGGAATTTCAATATGAATGCAACAGAGTGCAACCGCGCATTGGAAAACAAACCGTCCTCTCAGCATTTGCATATTGGGTCAACACTTCATCCAGTGAGCTGGCACGGGAAGCGTCCTAAAATAACCACGCCTATCCCAATGTGTGTGTGCACGTGCATGTACACGGGCTCATCAATAACATTACGTTTTCAGCGCTACCCTTATTTATCACGTACCCTCCGGCTACCCTGAGGTATTACTCTAATCAAGCCAAATACATGATGCGTAATTGCCTTCAGCTCCACTTAAAACAGTAAAGGGAACCACTCCGTACTTCAGTGCATTTACAATGTGGATCCGGCGGCACCGCAACAGACAATAGGCATCAAAGTGGAAGCAGGAAGCAGAGAGGCAGCTTCAGCATTCTGTACTGGCTTGCATTTTCTCCTCAATTAACTGGCCAAGGTTGAGGTTGCAGAACATCCCTTGGTGCTCAACCTCTTTCCTAGCTTTGGTTTTCCCCTCACGCTCCCTGGGCCAACACAATACATCTATCACAATAGTCTGTCTGGATGCAGCGCTGATATTGAAGAATATTAATGCTTGCAGGTACCCTTTGGCTACCAATTAATTAACCCGGCTCATTTATACTTGATTGATAAACTGCTCTAATCTGCTACAGCAAGGGTGTACTTACGACTGAGGTGGTGATTTTTTTCTTTGGGGGGGGGTGGGTTGGTTGAGATCTTCACCGGCTGCTGCTCAGATCTTTATATCAAATCTGTTAAGAAAGTGGATGTGTTTAATAGTGTTAAGTTTTTTATTAACCCATAAAGACACAGTACTACTTTTGTGGCAGTTGCCAGATTAATTTTTAGCCTTTTTTAAGAGGGTTACCACAATTTTTATAACATTATCCTCTATATTTTGCATTTTTCACTGTAAATCATGCAAGTGTATATTTAACTTCCTATATTTGAATTATATATTCATGAAAACTCAGAGTTAATTTAAAGGATATTAAATCAAAACAGAAAAAACTGAAGAAAAAGTGAGTTTTGCAGCAAAGCTATCATAGACTGAACATAAATCACATGTCTCCATCCACTGTCATTGATCCAACTCCATGGGTTTTACTGGTGAATCAATGTGATGGAAGATGATGGTGTTTCCACGGTAACTACGGAGCCTCTGAACGTCCAAATGGGTCATATCTGATAACTATGAGAAGATGAGAAACTGTATTTTACACCAATTATTTACATGGATTGATAGGATTAACGGATCAACAGGTATTAAACATTTTAGATCAGTAGATGTTTTTGGTTAACGGTGGATGTTTGGGTCTTTATGGGTTAATTTTTAATGTTTTATCCTGGCCAAACTTGAAAAGAGCCAAGAAGCCAAAAGGAAACGCTTGTCAAATCTAATGAAATTACATTTATTTTGCACTGCTTAAAGTTATTTTGGGACCATTCATTAAACAGCTGCTAAACACAAATAAAAAAAAATATATACATTTCTTCTGCATTCAGGGTCATTTTATTTAACTCAAATTAATTTTATTCACCAAAGAATTATTTAAGAATTTAATTTAATATTCTATCAACCAATAATAATGAGACGGATATGTCTACACTACTGAGAAAACAAAACTTACTATAAACTAAATTTAAGCTCCATAATTATACAACTCTTACAGCCAAGTACCAATTAACACTTTGAATTTCAGTTTCTAATCAGAGAAATTAGGAATCTTTGTAGACAATAATTATTTCAAAATGCATTTAAACACATTTAACACGTATGAATTTGATAAGTACCAACACGTATGCCAATATTAAGACTTGGCGCATAATGCATAATTAACCTAATTAACCAATGCATGTCTCTCTGAATCAACAACAGCAGAAGCATGGGAAAGAATCTCTAATCAATAACATTTTAAACCTTATCATCTAAATAAACTTATGTAGCAAACAGATAAATTAGAAATATTTTCTATCAATAATTTAAACATCTCAGTGAATAATTAAACAAATGCGCTGTACATACCAGTAGTGTCTTTGGCCTTCTCCACATACTTTTCAGACTGATCAGGGAACAAACACCAGTGATTTCCTGACAAAGGTTCAACTTATCTCATTAAATTAATTCGCACCAGCTGGGTCCGCCGGAAGAACTAGAAACTGCGCTTTGAAGTTAGTGCTGCCCCCTGGTGTTCAAAATACAAATGAGTCTCAACCAAATGTACAGTGATCAGACAAAAAAATAAACACATAACTCTCCACGCATATGTTTTAGGCTAAACAAATGTACTGTATCAAACATAGATTAATATTTTAGATTAATGTCCAAGAGTATTTTCATAAAAATAAAACAATCACTTAATATTCTAAGGGTATTCTGAAAGTGATGTAATATAAAACGGATCTATTGCATATATTTCATTCTATATTAATATTAATATGAAATTATAAATATGAGATTAATTTCATCATTTCATAATCATTTGGGTAAAGACATCCTACTTCTTGTGATTTTATTTCAGGAAAAAAAAATCTGGTTTAAATTATGCAACATTTACACATACAGTATGATATTTGTCAATTCATTTTTCAAACTGCTTGATTCTTTAGAGGGTCTTGTTGTTGTTGGAGCCTATCCTGCCCACCACTTCATCACCACACTGACATAAAAAGATGAACAACCATTCACACCTACGGGCGATTGAGGTTGATCAATTAACCGATTAAGATGCATGTCTGTGGACGGTGGGAGGAACCTGGAGTACATGTAAACCCCACACATGGAGACCGGTGCTGGAATCAAACCCATGACCTTCTGGCTGGGAGGCAAGAGTGCTAACCTCCATGGAATCCATTTATCAAAAGGAACGCAAGTCAAGAAAGTTGGAGTTTGTGGTAAAACTGTAGCAGTATCAGACTGTGAACATATGTAAATGTAAAGACTACACAGTTGAAAGTCATGGAGGTGACATCATCATAACTGTGTCTTGTTGCAGTAGTGATTTTACCTCTTGTAGTACTTTTTGTCTGCGCTCATGAAGATTGAGGTGAAATATTCTGACTAACGGTAAAAAAAAAAAAAGTAAATGGACTGCACTTATATAGCGCTTTCCCACACCTTTATGGTGCCCAAAGCTCTTTACACATTCACCCATTCACACACACAATCATGCACCAATGAGCGGCTGCAAATGGGTATAATTGGTATGTTATGTGCAATAAGAGATGCAGTCCACTCAGCTGTTACCACACAAAACTAGATATTACCTGACTCTCCTTACACTAACCTTCTGCAAGTCACTTTGCTGACTAAACTGACAAACATCATATGTGTAAATGATGACACATTATAAAAAAGCCATTGTGATTATTTAAATGCTTTAAGTGCATCATAGGTTCTTAAGTGCATTTGTGCTTTATTTGAATCTCAGCTGCAGTTCTCACAGCGTTAAGGAGATACAGAGTGACGTCCTGATGTTGGCGTGTTCACAGCATTGAATAAGTAACCGATGCCGTAGATGAACATCAGAAAAAAGCGAATGTTTCAAAGAACTGACCTGTGTCTGTGTTTTCATTCATTCTAAATCCTAAATCCCATTGATCTATAATACAGTCAATCCTGAATATAGTTAGATTCCTCCCTTTTTACAGCAGATGCAAATATAGTCCATTAATATTAAATACGGTGTGCTGCTCTTATTTTTCTTTCTTACTTTGCGACACAGTAAAGGTTACAGAATCACAATTTTCCTTACCCTTAACCGAGAGACTGAGAGCTCCTACACAGAAACATCAATTAAGTTTAATTTCTTTTTTCTCCAAAGTGCCTATATACAGTATTTCTAAAGGAAATATAAACACAAAGACAGGGTTGAATAGTCAGTGTGCAACTCATTACAGAATCATTATAAACTGTGTTCTGTACTCTTTTTTTCTGTTTTTTTTTTATTAGATGTGTGGAATCCTGGCGCTATCGTGCACATCTGCGTTGACCTAATGAAAGTGATTTCAGTACACTCTGGGTCAGTCTGGTTCCTGGTTTCGTGATGTTATCAAACAGATGTATCCAATAATAGAAAGTTGAATAAAGAAAATGAGTGCTTCCTGTGTTTCAGACAAACTTGTAATATTGTACTCAATGGCGGGTTTATCTACCGGCACCCACAGCTGCTTCGACCGGGAATTGGAACCCAAGTCTTCTGTAAGGCAGTCCGAAGCATTACCGAATGAGCCAAATCTCCACTGGCCTACAAGTCAACCTATTTGCTTTCTGATGGTCTTGGTACATTTTTGGGACGTGACGTTTACATCTAAGCTTCAGGGTTAATTAAGATTAAATTGTATATTGTGCTGTGAGAAATGACTGTAATGCACAGTATGTTCTGTAAAGAATAGAACATACCAGAGGGTTCTGTTGTGTGTACTAACAGTTGTAGTAGTAGTACATCCACTGTATTTGTAGTAGTATTAACAGTTATGGACACTTGCTGTAGTTACCAGCTATTCTACTTCTTAATAGTTGTAGTTCAGTTTGCTGTGCATCCATGTGTCTCCCCCTATTCCCCACCCCCCACCCCTTCTCCCCCCTTCCCAGTCTTTCTCTCTCTCTCTCTCTCTCGCTTTACCCTCTCTCTCTAACCCCTACTGGCCAA
>JAPQRQ010000002.1:8149797-8165501 GCA_037367365.1 Apogon talboti
AGTGTACCTGCTTTGTTAGGTACCATGAAGTAATGGTACTAATGTAAGTAATGATGTTCAAAGGGATAATGTGGACAGGTGTCTGGATCAGCACTGATGTTGGTCTGATGTTCTAAAATATATGTTGCTTTCACGTTACATGTGTTTTTTGTATTTTTTATATCTACTTCTTGGATTAATTAATGTATTTATTTATTGCCACTTAAAAGGTAAGGAAACGAATATGGTAAATTCATTGACCTTGATTTTCTACATAACAATTTTTAATTTTTTTTTATTTCACAAGAGTAATAAAGTCTTGTTATGTCCTCTAATAACACACTAAGGTTGACATTTTGTATTTCTATGAGTGAACTATGAAGGGTTCATATATTATCGTCTGCATTTTGCATTTTTCAGTGAAACTTATGTGTTGTCTCTTGTTTCATTTACACGTACATTTGAAGGTTATGATGTCAAAACAGAAAACTGAAGTAAAAGTGACTTTTTCAGCAGAATATATCATTAACTGGACGTAAAAACAAGCATCTACCACCACTGTCCATTTAACCTACAGAAATGATTCAGATAGAGACGGTGGTTATGACTGCAGACAGAGAGGTGTATAAAAACCTTATTTTTAAGAGATATAGTAACAATGAACGCGAGTACAACAGTAATAGTTATTGATGATATGTAATCATTTTATTCTGTTTTGTAATTTAATGACTGACCTATTCTTTGTTATGGACTGTATACATCAGCTGATTAGCCAAGTCATGTAAAATTGGGGACAACATAAGCTCTGTTTCTTCCTACTCCTTTTCGGACATAAAGTATTATTAAAGAGACACAATAAAATTGTTGTACATTTGTGATTTATTTCCTTATATTGGAGTGGCTTTTTAAATCTGGAATTTCTTTTGCCTACTTATGTTCAAAATAAAGTTTATCTATCTATCTATCTATCATGTAAAACTACATGGGTTTTAATGGTGAATCAATGTTGCAGGAGATGAATTATTTACATCCATTAATAGGATTAGTGGTTCAAAAGTTACTAAACATTTTCAATCAGTAGATGTTTTTTGTCCGCTGGCAGCTGTTGAGGTCTGTTTAGGACTAAATTACCTCCTATTTTCTTGTACGTTGTGATTTTATGGAGTATTTTCAATAACTCTGGTCTCATCCAGCATCTCGACCATGGACCACAAGTTCCACTTCCTGCTCTTGTTTCATTTTCTCCACTAAACAAGTTATAATGAAGGCACAAAAACGCCCCTAAACTAATAACAGTCTGCAGTTTGCTCCCAGGAGAGCAGCCACAATACACCATTTGTCGAATTAAAAAGCGAACTGCAGTTACTAATGTCAATATATCGGTGCTGGTGTCAATCCACTTCAGAAAAAGAAGTGTTTGTTGGATGCTATCGTCTTGTACTGATTCTGTGTATTACACCTCAGGCAAAGACCTGCTCAGTGTGTTTCCATAACCTACAGATTTCTCCCTTCACAAATACCCGACTGTGAGATATAGCACATGAAAGGCTGGGAAAGAGTAGAGAAGAGATAAGGGAGTCTATTTTTAACTTTAAAGCCCTCACAGATCTACGAGGTGGTTTATTCTGGTCTTATTCTCTTCTTAAACTTCCCATGTCAAGTATACAATCCCTTTATCTCCAAACCATCACAGCGATGGGAAATACAAGCGTACCAAGGTATGGATTGTGGAAGAGACATTTTATACATTCATCTTTTATCACATGTAGACAATGGAACTGTAGTCCAGGGGTTCCCAAACCTTTAACCTCACCACCCCCATAATAACGGAGACTGGTGACCCCCACGCATTAACAGGCGTATCCAAACACGGGCATAACAACACAAAAGAACACAACAGCCTGACAACCATGACACCATTTAAATGACACTGTGACATGTTTGCTGCATTGCATTGTGGGTACTGGACATTTTACTCATTGTGTTTTGTTTCATGTGCAGGGGCTCAAAGGGGGGTTTTGTTTTAAAGTTTATTTAGGTTAATGCATCTGTTTTACAATGTTTACTGGCCTTTTTATGTTTATTTTAGTCCAAAGACATGCCCTAGTACATGGGTGTCAAGCTCATTTTAGTTCAGGGGCCAAATTTGGTCTCAAGTGGGCCGGACCAGTAAAATAATAACAGAATTATATATGCAGTAAATAATGTGAACTCCAAACTTTCCTTACATGTTGAAACTGTTTACATCTACAAACTGTCCTTTAAAACAATGCGAATAACATGAACAACCTAAAATATCTTAAGAAAAATAAGTGCAATTTTAACAATATTATACTTCAGTTTATCATTTACACAACTTGCAGATCACAGTGGATCTACAAATACACCAAACATTTAGTAACAGTCAGAATACTGTTAAAATTACATAACCTTCTCTTAGGGCATTTCAGGTTGTTCATATTTGTTCAGGATATTTATATTTTTTTGTGAAATGATGGTTTGGTTTAGTGTAAAGACAGGAAAATTACATGAAAATGTTTACATTTACAAAGTTGTGAGTATTTATAGGTTATTATGATAATATTTTATTGATCTGTATGTGGAATCTGAACTAAAATTTTTGTGAATATATCTTAAGTGTAATTTTTGCATTTCACAAATTCATCTCATGGGCCGGATTGGAACCTTTGGCAGGCCGCATGTTGGAAACCCCTGCCCTTGGAGGTTAATTGGTTCATCTAAATTGCCCATAGGTGTGAATGTGAGAGTGACTGATTGTTTGTCTCTATATGTCCAGGTCGTTATTGAAAATGAGAATCAGTTCTCAATGAATAGAATAGAATAGAATAGAATAGAATAGAATAGAATAGAATAGAATAGAATAGAATAGAATAGAGATCTTTATTGTCCACATTGTTGAAATTCATCTTTGGCCCCACAGAAACATAAAACCATATATCATATTATTACATAAGACTTCACAGCCAGTACAACAGACACACAAAAGCTTCTTACCCCATGGGCTTGCAGACATACAAAATAAGCATAGATCAAGCGGCCCAATATAAATAGCAATATCAACTGCGATATTAAAATAATAAATATGTAAATCACTGCAGTGCTATTGTGCAAGGAAAATTAAGCATCTTATGTGAATATGGCTAACCATAAATCAGAAAATAGGTTATTAATTATTTAGTAAGATAATAGAGGATGGTATGAAAGATTTCTTATAAATGAATTAACTTACCTGATTAAATAAAGGTTAAACACAAAATACAAATAAATACACTTTTATTTCTATTAATTTATTTCCATTAGTCAAACCTGCCCGCCCACTTTGGGAATGCCTGCTCTGGTCGACTCCTGGACTATGGGGATGAGTCCAATTATACTCATTCTCCTCAGTTTGGATGGGATTCCATTTTATTGCCACAGATCTTGTGCTTGTGCCAATACATCTGTTCCCAAGTGCACTGTAATGGATCTGAGTGTGATCACATGAGCTGTAAGTGTTTCCCCTTTAGGGAGCAGCCTGCTGCATAGAAAGCAGACAGAGGTGGTCGGAGCGGAGTAAAGTTGTCAGGAAAACCGGGAGCGTCGGAACAGGCTGAGCTCCAGTTTGTCAGTAAGTAAATGCTACAGGTTCAAGGTTCCTGTATTGATTGCCAACCTGCCGAATAACGTAAAGGAGCACAGTTTGACATTTTGGACACCTAAAGACGGCTATTACGCATGACTGGAATTGTCACTGCCAAATTAAACACCTCCACTACATCAAGTCAGGGTCGAAATGAACACCAAAGCACCAAATTCAGGATGATTTTTCATGTGGTCGGTAAATCTCAAAAGGATATCCATCACATTTTGTACCAAAATAAATAAAAACCGAACTTGGGAGACTTTTTGCTGTCATTCACAGGTGCAGTTATTATTGTTATTTATGCAACCCCCCCCCCCACTCTGCTTCTGATAGGTGCTGACCTTGACAAAAAAAAAAGCTCCATGAAGGCATCAAAGAGCCAGTAATATAATGAAATACATCAGCAGACTCCATCCTTTGCATTTTTAACCCTCATAGACCTCAAACAGCCGACAGCGACCAACAATAGCATCTACTGATCCAAAACGTTGAATACTAATCTTGTCAACATATTGTAATAATTCAGGTAAAATATAGTTTATCAGCAGTATTGTAAATTTTTTGGATGCATTCATAATGTCTGTAGTCAACATGGAAACACTGTCATAGTCTCTAACACTGACTCACCAATACAACCCATGTAGTCTGGCAAATGACAACGGCTGTAGATGCTGCTTTTTATATCAGTTAATGATATATTATAAAAAAAAAAATACCGAAAATATACAAAAATTACTTTCTTCAGTTTACTGTTTTGCTATAATTATGTTTAATATGAACTTTTATGAACATCCGCACGATCAGGGAATTAAACTAAATACCCGATATTCACTGAAAAATGCAAAATGCAGAGTACTTTAATAAAATGTTATATTTAATAGGAAAGAATAAATGTAGAGGAAAAATTCATGAGCACTAACACAGTTCTAGGACTTTCAGGGCTAAAGAATAAATGAGTGTTATTTAGTGTACCAGAAATACATGTAGTATTCTAAATATACCAGGAAGTCTTGCTGCATCTGGTTGGTTTTTTACAATAGGTAAGTCGGTATGCTTTTATTCCTGCACATAATCCTCTGACAAAGGGCTGAGTGAGGCAGTGGTCAGACTACACAATATTTTTGTCAGTTATAATGGTCGATATGTCAGGTTAGGCACTTGAGGAGTCATAAACTCAGTGACATTTAAGCTCAGTCATCTACGTATACTGCATTTATTGTTAAAGATAAGAACCAGAGCGTTGGACGCAGTTGTGCAAAGCAAAACATACTGTCTGAGTTCAAACCGCTTCAATTATGTTATTTTATGACTTTTATAAGGACGGGCATGGTTCCTAACCCTTGGCTACTGCTGCACAAACACTGGCATCTGAAACAGTGTGTGAGATAATGGCAAAACCTTACGACTACTACAAACACTACTACTATACTGAGGCTTCTGTAGTCGTTGACACTGGCTGTTCTGTGTCGGAAAAAGCCTATTAAAGAAATTCTGCCCTTTGTCGGTGGCTGGAAAAGGACCCGACAGGCTGTTAGTGCTAGATAACTAGTGTAAAAAGATGCTCTGTGGTCTTACTGGTCAACACGCAGTGGATGAACCATCTTGGAGAAACACACCAGACTGCATGAGTCCGTTTTGTCACATGACACAAGATAAAATGATCGATCAGTGCATTTGACAGAAAATAACCCCCCCAATAAGCTCAATAGTATAAGTACAGCCTAAGATGGTCATAGTTTAAGGTGCAATGTAATGAAGGATATTGTAATAATGCTAATGCTAATGCTAATTTTAGACTGCACACAACAGTAGATGCAGCATAAAAAGAAACAGTATACTATCTGGAAAACACTGAAAATTGAGCAATATATTCATAATTATCATATTTATTTTACTAATTTGTCTTACTGCTTGTTCTTTCTTTTTTTTTTTAGGTCCCTTATTCCTTTTATCTCTGTAATGTGGTACCACTTTCACTATTTTAATGATGTGACGTTTATTTTTCTTTTATTGCACTTTTATTGGGATTGGGTGTAGATCCTACTGATTTTTGTTACTGATTTATTTATTTTCTTTTTAACCATTTAAATTTTCCTGTAATTTTTTTTTCCTTTGTAAGCTTTAGTCACTGTTTTCTTAACTGGTAATGCGCTCACAATAAATAAGATGATAATGACAATGATGATGATGGTTACTATTATTATTATTATTATTATTATTATGTGTATATTAACAGTGACATGAAAATATCTGCAGTTTAATCATATGTGAAAACGACATAGGCAGATAGTTTCACTGACATGCACTTTATGTTTACGACAAACTGATCAACAATATTTAAAAGGTAATGATGCTTGGCACCAGATTTATACATTTACAGCTAAAGTAACGTGACATTTTTGCACTGAGTTTAATAATTAATTAAAATACAGCACACCTGCAGTAAAGACAGAGAACATATTGATCCAAAACCTTTGAATTTACTTTTATGTTGGACCTTCAAGCACAGAAAATACTTCCATATGTTTCTGAGATTGGGTATATATCATTAATTTAGCCTCTAATGTCGGTCTTCTTTGTCTTCAACATAATACATCATCCCAGAGAAATGCACTGAAACAAATACGACATAATGTGACATGGAAAGGTGATTGATTGTTTTTGCCCGGTGGATTTTCATCTTTTCCTTTTGATCCAGTCCCCACGGCCGATGCGTCAAAAAGGAAATCTTGGTCAGTGCTTCCAGTCTTTCTGTAATGCTGAGGTAACTGCCTCTGGCTCAGTAGTCAGCTCACAGACAGAGGAGTTTCAATCTTTTCATCTAATGCTCGGCAAGAATTACAAACACAATAGCTTAAAGGAGCAGCCGCAACCCTGGAATTCCATGCATTAGCAGACATTTGTTTTTATATTTAATCATTTTTTTAATGTTTATCTGGATGTGTGGGGGTATGTGATGTGTCTCTTTGTACGACGCCTGCACAAAAAATATCCTTTACCTGTCTGCTTTGAAAACACTTCACGCAGAGAGTTGGTGTTGTTAGAGAGCTGTGATGACACCGAGGGCACCTTTCTGTGATCTGATGCTCTTATCAGTCATTAAAGACTACAGTCGGGAAGCAATCATCCCCACCTCAGCAGTCGAAATGAAGGTAGCTCAACATGTAATGGCTTCCTCTATATTAGGGTGGGTACGATAGCTATGTTATTATGTAATAAGGGAAGTGGGACTGAGTGAGTGTGTGTGTGTGTGCGTGAATGGTGGTGGTTGTGGTGCCATAAATTAAGCAAGCTACAGCAATTTCCGAAGCAGATAATTGGACATGGATGTGTGCCGTGGGTTGGTCAAAGCCCCTGAAGCTCTGAGCTCATTTGTTGGGATGCGGAGCACCTTGTCAGGATCACAGTGCGGAAAATCTTCCTCCTCCCAGCGCACATCCCCATGCATCAAACCTTCGACCGACTCCTTAAGATCCTTCAGATATTAGGCAGTTCATTTTACATGAGATTAAACTGCTCATTGCATAAACGATTCTTGATTTTATGGTTTATAGGTTTAATTTGCGTCTAGATCGTTTCATATTGTGGATAGAAAAACACAAGCCGAGTCTTAAATTGATGTTTGCAAGTAGTAAACATATGAAAATGCAGTGTTGGTACCGTATGTTTATCGCCATGTAGACTATTCTCACAAATTCACCTCAACATTCCACTGTATCTGTTTATCTATCTACTAAATGGAAAAAATGGAACAACTGATCAATACTCACAGCAATAATAATAATAATTGAATTACTATCATGCCAAATGTCACTAATTTGCATCATATTATTGTCTGTGCTATATTCATATTAACAATCTCCACATAATTTAGTATCTGCATCACAGCAACAACACAAATTCTTATTTTCTATAACTGTAAAGAAATTTAGGCAGACAGGGGTTAAGAGCCTCTATATGGATTTATGTCAACGTAAGAATGTATACTTAGAGCTTATATTTATCACATTCCTTCAGTGCAGTAAAAAGTAAACATTTGGGGAGGTGGATAGGAATGTTTAATGTTCTTGCATTAATAAGGGGCATCATGTAACACACCCCCTCAGTTATGACAGAGTGGCACAACATGCTGCAACATGGCCACATTTAGTGGGAAAATCTGTGAAAACACAGCAAAACAACAACAGCAACATATTATCTACTTAAATGAAAGGCAGGTGGTCTGGTCAGTGGTCCATGTAATGCACCAAACAACCAGCGGCCCACGGACATTGACATGTGACCAGGAGCGTGGTTTCATTAATCATGTTTCATTAATATCCTATGGACCTGATTTGGACACTGGGGAAATACACAAAGCAAAGCCTGAAGCCATTGACACCTGGTCGTATTTTTCCGCATTCAACATCCTGTGTGAATAATACACAAGCAGACATTTGTTCATTTTCAGTCCATTGCATCAGTAGTGAGTAACACATTGTTAGCCGTTAGCTCACATGAAACACAGATTTTACATTTCAAGGTATATTGAAATGAATATGTGAAGGTACTTTTAAATACAGACCAAGATGTGTTTCTACGTAACTTACCACAGATCTTCTTTCTTTCTGTCCCATTTTATTATTATTTTAATTGATTGTATTTGTGTGTCTCACATTGCAGATGTAATTAATAGAAAAAAAAATAAAGACGGACCAAAATATTAATTACACGTCCCAAATGGATTGGGTTAGAGCAGAATGACTTTTGGAAAATAATATTTATGTGGTATTTTTAAGAGTGAAGTTCCGTGTAAGTCTATGGGAGCCTGGGCTTTTTGCATCTAGTAACTCTAACTGGTATTACAACTTGAATATATTACCACAGTGGCTTCATTCTGCACCCCTCAAAGTCTGTGTGGGTGGTCTAGACCAGTGGTTCTCAAATGGTCCGGCTTCAGGACCCACTATCACCCCTCAATGACAAGCCACGACCCAAACTGATAAAAGTTAATCTTCTCAAATTTATTTAATTAAAACATGGTGTAATTTGAACCTGAGATAATACGGAATATGACAGCAGGTCAACACAGAAGACAGGTTTAATGGTAAACCAATCAGATGGTGATTGCTTGGTTTAATATTTTAACCAAAACTACAAATAGCACTCAGTTAAACATTAAAAGTGCATTTAGTCACATGATGCACAGGATTGGTTTCTTAACATTATATTTTGCTCAGGCAACGGCCCATGACCCACTGAAAATGGGTTTGCGACCCACTTTTGGGCCGCGACCCACCAGTTGAGAATCACTGGTCTTGATGACAACATTAAAGATAGTCAAAGTCAGTTTTACTGTCAGTTTTGTGATGTGTACAGGACATATAGAGGACTGAAACTGCAAAACTCTTAAGGTCCCACGGTGCAACAATGAACATAGTTGAAAAATAGTTTAAAAATTAAATAGAATATAACTATGAACAGAATATAACTATGAACAGAATATAACTATGAACAGAATATAAGTATGAACAGCGGGGGGCTGAGGAGACAATAGATAAACAGTAAAGGTGCAACGGTAATGTGACAGATGAGTTACTGAGTTAAAGCGACATGCAATTAAAGTGACAGTGACGCTACAGTTCATTGTCACAGATAACATAAGATACTTCTTGACTTATTCTCTATATAAGTGTTTTTAATGTACTATGTTTTCTATGTTTAGCCACACACATACTGTATATTTTGCAGCAACATGTTTCAATATCAATGAAAGTTCTGCAGAAAAATCCAAAATAAAATGAATTATAATTTCCAGTCATTATGTTTTCTCCAAACCCTCAGTGAAATGCAAAACAGTCGGTTATAAGCAACATTAATGGGCCAAATCGCTGCAAGGTTACAGTCTGAAGTTGATGTGTCACACTATACAGTATGCTCAGTCAGTTATGGCTCATAAACCAAGAGGGAAAGTTATTTTTTAGTGCATCAAAAGACAGTGGACCTCAATTCATCACGGCGGCGCAGCCTCTCCTTTTGAGTGTCCTTCATCTTAATAGCGGCCTTAAAACTTTTCATCTTAAGTGTAAGTAGGTTGAGTGCATTGAGTCCACTCAGTGACCTGTGCTGCAGTTTACCTTTCCGACTGTGGAAAAACGCTCACAGGTGTAGCGACGGCGTCTTTGTGACATAAAGGGCACAGATCCAGGAATACAAGATGCAGCTTACACTTTTTTTTTGTTGTTTTGTTTTAAACACACATGGGCATCAGAGGAAATGTAGAGGTGGCCTTCCCAGAGAGGTCCGCCTTGTCCGATGCTTTATGTAACCGCCATTTGGAGAAATATCACTCTGTGGATTTGGGAGCCTGAGCCTTTGTAATCCTCGGCGCAGATACTTTTACAAATCCTGTATTTAATTAGATTTTCCCATTTAGTCGTTTGCAGTCAGAAGCCTAATTCCTGCATAATGCCCACAGTGAGAGTGTGTTCCTGGCGGGCTCGTGGAGGGGTCCTGTGTTCTACTTCAGTAGGTAATGGTCCGAGGAGTCCACTTTCACCTCAGACGACCAAACCCACTTGGAGAAGACAGATTATGTTGTCTTCCTTATCATGTAAATCAGTGTTAATCTTTGAATAAATAAACATTTGTGTCGGATACTTTAGTTAAAATATTGTACTTGTTTGTGGTATTGGAAAAGAGAAAATCCATATCTGGGTTTCCAAAATTGAAGGTTGGGACCCAAAATGTGGAAATGTGATTTTGTTGTCATGGATACATGCAGTGATATTGTATTGTATTGTATTGTATTCTATTCTATTCTATTCTATTCTATTCATCAAATACAGTTTGAGTTTTATTGATGAAACAAAATCTGAATACAGTTTATGACCTGCACTGATATTCTATTATTCTGCATCCTTTTATACTAACATACAACATGTGGTGCTGGCCCAGTTTCTTCTTTTCATGACATAGTCTTCAGTTTGCACCAATCGATTTGATTATTCTAATTCATTCCAGTAATTCTAAGGTTTTCCACCATCATTACAGCATGGGCTTTTCCAGTGTTACCCCCTTTTGTTCTGTTCTGATCATCAATTTTTGCTGACCATCTGCATATTTTCACTATTATTTTGTACAATACTCTGCCAAGTTGCTTCACGAGGCTTCATGGTATTGTGAGATTGTATTGATTTCGTAGAATAGACAACAATAATACAATAACTCATTACTGTCACTGTTACAGGAATAATGAAAATCAATTGAGCAGCTCTGTTCTGTTTAGCCACAGGTTCTTAAACTGCAAAAATACAGACTGTAGACAAAAAAAATATCAAAGTGAAATACTGTATATATGGAAAAATACTGACAATATACAAAACTTCAAATAAATACCCACATAAACAAAAGGCAAAGTCTATCTCGCAGATAGAGGAATATATTGGCGCTGTCGGGTAGAAACCTCTTATGTCCAAAGTGGTTGTTTTTCAGAAAAATGGAAAAAAGATGTATATTCTGAATAAATAAATGGAGTTAAGAGATGTAGTCATAAGCCATTTTCAACACTTTTCATTGGTTAAATATTATAAAACCATCAGGCCAACGTGAAGACTGACCAATAGAATCGTTTTATGACAAAAAAAACAAAAAACAAAAATGGACTTACCAGGATTCTGCCCAACAGCAACGATATACAACATATAAAGGACATTTACAAGGTAATAAAATATATGTTCAAGGTAAAATTAAAAACAAGGTGCACGAGTAATGAGTATTGCACTGAGGGAGGGTGAGTACTGCATTGTCGGTTTTAGGGGTGTGGTATTATGAGTCTATAATGAGAAAAATGACTCTACATCCCAACATACAGCACAAAAAACAACAGTGATAAACTAAAGGACAGATTAACAGGAGTTATACAAGGAAGTAAAACATATACTTCAATATCACTTCATATGTGAAGTAGCTCAACACCTCTGCTGTCTGCAACAAACACAAACAAGCAGAGCCCCCTGCAGCAGAAAGTACAGCGTGTGGCAAAGATCACACTACTTTCTGCCAAGTGAGTGCTAACAAAATGTTTTGAGCGCCCTGTAACACACCTGACAGGTATCAGATAGGTCTAAATGATCCGTGTTTTAAGTGAAACGCAGCAGTCACCGCCCGCAGCCCTGTCTCTCCGGAGTATAAGGCTGATATGAACAGGATTCATGTGCTGTACCTTAATAGCACCGTAAAAACAGAAACCGCCTGACCTTAGAGAAAACAATCCTGTTGGAAAAGAGACACGGGAAGCACTAAATCACACTCAGATGTAATCTTTTATAGAGCCGTTCCTCCACAAGAATTAATATTTTCCAATCAGTGGCGGCTCGTCAATAGAGGGCGCTATGGTGCACTCCTACCTGTCTAACATGAAGAAGAAGACAATAGATCTCAGCTCAAATAATTTTACAAAACATTTAACATTTAAATAAACGAGCTCTACATGATACAGCCCTAGAGTACTGTGTATAATCTGCATTATACACAGTTTGGGGCAAAAATCTCCATTTACCATAATGGACTTTCATTATAAATGGTGTGTGTACAGTAGACCCCATCCACAAGAGATAGGAGAGCCTTGGGGTGCAGAAATTTGCACCCAAGCTCCACCCACAGGAGTAAACGTCACATCCGAAAAGAATCAAGACCTCCTTCAGAAATGGAATCAGTGAACAGGTCCGTAGGTGACACTACTAACATGCGTACATGCAGTAGATACAGTACCTCAGTGGGTAACACTACTGGCTTCGATCCTGAAGTGGTATCATTGACATCTTTTAACCCTTACATTGGTTTTCTATTGTTTTTAATGTCATGTGACCCACCCGTATTACCTTTGCCCCTATTGGTTATATTATCAGTGGAAAAGACACTTGTCAGGGGCATGTCTGACTCAAAAAATGTGCATGTTTGAAGAATGCACCCCAACAAAAAAATACTTTCCACCAGCCGCCACTGCTTCCAATAGTTATCAACCTGCATAGTGGCACCATGCTCCTGTGTGTAATGTTCTGTTTTCTGTAATGTTTGCAGATATCTGAAGCAAAATTTTCATTAAGCCATACAGGGAATTCTTCAAGGTCCCAATTAGAGGACATACTGTTGTCTGATACAGCCCCACTTTTCAGTTTAAGCTGATAAAGAGTCTTGTGTTTAGCGGCGAGTCCCTGTGGTGAGGGATTACAGCACAGTAGAGAACGCCGAAGCAAAGAAAGGAAAAAAAAAAAAGAGGAAACAAATGACTGGTGACTCTTTAACCAACTGAAAACGTTCAAGAGGCAGGTGGAAATAAAACAGATGCTAATACGTACGTATAATTGCACAATGTTTTGGGAAGGTTTTGTGTGATTAGCTCTGAATCATCAAACTATTCCCCTGGTTGACTGCCAGCTCAAACAAGTATATTTGTGCATGTGTTCAGAGATCATAAAAAAAGAAATGTAATCACACAAGCTTTTCATCATTATAATTATTTAGAGCTTGTTTGTCGAAGGCCAGCATGTACAACTCTAATATCTGCTGTAATGTGTGTACTACTTGATGAAACCCATTCCTCTATGTGTGATGTCTGCAGTTTCCTCCAGTTGAATTTAAAGTGGTGACGTGTTTTATTTCTACTTTTAAAAATGACTTAAAATTATCATTAGAGTGTTTGGAATAAAGAGCTGTGAAGTTCTGTCAAAGATGCCAATATATTGGACTGTACAGATATGAACTGAATTTATTTACATCAACAGTGACCACTAGAGGGAGTAGTGAGTCACTCTGTCAGTCTACCACAAAGTGTCACAAAATGGGATGAGAACCATTAAGAAACAACTTTTAGAGTCAAAGAAAAGAAGTGTAAAAAATAGTCGTCATTTTCTTCAATGGACTCAGTTCTAAATGAACAGAATGGAGTTTGATGCTGAAATACCACCGTTTCCTCTACACAGGTGAGTTTGACTCTGAGGCTTAGAAAGGTATAAAGTTATTATGGGATGTTATTATCTTTCCTAAGTTGCCATTTCTTGATTCATGGTTCAGACTAAACTGCGACAGTTCTGACCTTGTTTGTTGGATTCTAACCAGATCTTTAGTTCATCTATTGACAACAACAAACCGTACATAAAACAGAGGTGATTAGTGGTTTTACTTTGGCTGTTTTCTGTCTAAAAACAGAGCTAAGCTAACAGAGCTATAATGTAAACTATCAGCTGATGCAGCGGCTGACGATGATAAGACAGTGTTATTTTGAGCGATTGTTAAAATAAGCATCTATGAGTTTTAGTTTGAATTTTTTAGGTACTTGTTGGACAGGAAACTTGCAGTGTGTGTTGTGATACTACAATAGTCACATTAAAACCTTTTATTCCACTAATCACACAAAAAAACAATGAACAATGATAAGAAATAAGTTTACGTTTTCCCAAATTTGCTCAAATGTCTCAAATTTCTGATGCAACCCAGTAATAAGTATCACCCACATTAGCATCAGCAACTACCAGAATGCGTCTCCTCATGGACAGATATTAGTATTTAGTATGAGTATTAGTATTGGCAAGTGAGTTGTACTTTTAGTATTGTTTTAGTATGACTCTGTCTCTCTAGGTCAATATTACTGCCATCGAACAGACACGTTCAGTTTAATGTTCCCTTACTCTTATTTTCTAAACATCATTATTGTCCAATGGGTTGAACTGAAACACTGGACTCACAGGTATGTGGCCGTTTTAACCCATAAAGACACAGAGCTAATTTTCTGGCAGTTCCCAAAGGAAATTTTCTCAGGTTTTAAAGTTTCTTAAGTAGTTTACCACCATTTTTTCTAATATTATGCTCTGTATTTTGCATTTTTAAGGGAAAATCATGTATTTTCCTGTATTTAATTCACTGATAATATAGATGTTCATAAAAGCTCAAATTAAAGTTGAAGGTTATTATATCAAAAACAGAGAAAACTGAAGAAAAAGTGACTTTTTCAGTAAAATATAGCATCAACTGAACATAAACCAAGTGTCTCCATGCACTGTCATTAATTCAACTCCATGGGTTTTACTGGTGAATCAATGTAGAAGATGACAGTGTTTCCACGGTAACTACGGAGCCTCTGAACGTCTAAATGGGTCATATCTGATGACCATGAAAAGACGACAAACTGCATTGTAGACCAATTATTTACATGTATTGATAGGATTGGTGGATCAACAGGTATTTCACTTTTTGTGATGATATTGGTCTATGTTTGGGTCTTAATGGGTTAAAAGCACTAATTCATCTGCTGGTTTACTTCTGAAATAACATAGAAAACTCTACAGTGACATAACAACACAAGCTGTAGAATCAGTCTTTTTGTCATTGAATTGTGGGAGGTTTAAGAGCCTTCAGGGCTTCAGTTTCCCGTGGGAACGGACTGATGATAACGAGAAAAAGAGGTGAAATATTCTAAATATAGCATACAGGTAAAGGGACGTTAATGTTCAGGCAGGAACAAAAACTCAACCTGACTGTTTCAGAGCCCCGTGGTTCTGCATAAGTGTCCTATGAGTCTGTGTTGTATGGATGAACCTGAACATTCAGACACTGAGCACCGCCATCTCAGCCTCTTTCTGACATTTTAGCTTTTGAGAATGTTTGTGAGTTTGTCTGATGGTGGCTTTGTGTTTTGAGAAAGAGGCGTGACAATAGAGTGAAATTTCAAGCCTCACAAGTGGCATTTATTAACCCATGAAGACCCAAACAGCCACTGGCAACCAAAAATATTCAACTGATCTAAAATGTTAGAACTTATGATCCACTAATCCTATAAATCCATGTAAATAATTGGTGTAAAATGCAGTTTGTCATCTTTTTATGATCATCAGATATGACCCATTTGGACGTTCAGAGGCTCTGTAGTTACCATGGAAACACCATCATCTTCTGCAACGTTGATTCACCAGTAAAACCCATGGAGTTGGATCAATGACAGTGGCATACCTATCCTCCCAATCGAAGAGGCTACACTCATATGAAGCTATAAATATATACATTAAACTATCACTATATCAAAATATATATTATATTATATTATAAT